>OY987229.1:5979272-6343297 GCA_963920705.1 Odiellus spinosus | reverse complement strand
TTTCGTACGAGAATTTTTTCAAATGTTCAAAACTTTCCATAAAAGGAGAATGCAACCTATCAGAAATAGATGAACCGAAATTATCAACGAGCTATTCCTCTAACGCCACAGGCAAGTTCTCCGTTTCCCCTCTCTTAGACGACAGTTGTAGCCCCCTCCACCTCGGAATTTCGCCTAGCCGAGAAACGTTGAATGCGCCACCTGGCTTGGTTTGCAGCCGTCGCTACGTGGGGCGATCAGTTTCCCAAGATCCTCCTCGGTATTTCCTTGAGGCCGAGGAAGCCACTTCCCCCAGTGCTTACCCTCCCCATTCACTCCAAATAAAATGCATTTCCCAATCTTAGCTCTCGTTGATAATTTCGGTTCATCTATTTCTGAACCTATCAGCAAGTGTTTTTTATCGATTCCTCATTGAAAAAATTTACGAACAAATATTAAACTAGAAATAAATTTGAAATAAATAAATAAATAGGCTTAGCGGGATTCATGGAGATCCTGATTTCCTTGCGAATGAGGTCTAGCGACCAATCGAACGCGATTGTAAGTCTCGATGAGATCTCGCGTGAACGACGGGTCTTTACTCATTGGTCGCTAGACCTTACACCGAGCCTTACACTGAGGCATGGAATAATAATTTTAAAATTATTTTTAAAATCTGGATGGCGCGATAGTAGTTGATTTATCACGTGATGTTTACCCTACTGCGACCCCCTAAAATTTCTACCCACCCCTTTCCCCCGTTTTTGGGAGTTGGCATAGATACCCGCTTAGAGCTCGGCGCTTCATTTCTATTCCTTTGCTTATTATTCCATGACTGAGGCAATTCAGGATCTCCATGAATTCCGCTAAGCCTATTTTCCGGGTAAGTTTTAAATTTATTTCTAGTTTATAAGTTTCGCAAACTTTTTATTGGTGGATTATGCCAATTTAAACGATAAGGAATCGATAAAAAAAATCGCTTGTTATTAGGTTGCATTCTCCCTTTAAGCCTTCATAGTTCTCTCAAATATTTTGTCATTTCATCATTTATTGTTTCAATAATGAATAGATCTTTGTTTGGAAATATTTTCCACATTTTTCAGAAAAACGACTTAGCTTCTACGCGTTCCCACTGTTAACTGCACTTTTTTGGCGCGCACTCACGTGACATACCTACATCATCTCGCGTCAAATTACAGCAGGCTATATCCTAGGTGCCTTAGCTGCACCTTTATAATTTCGAATTTTCATGGAAGAGAGGGATTGGGGAGTCTGCTCTCTCCTTCTCTAGCGAGAAGTCGGAAGTGTTACACGTAGCATGCGCGAAAAAGGATGCGCATTAGAAAATATCGTATTATCCAAGGGGATGAAAAAATGGGGAATTGGAGGCAGACGCGGAGTTTGAAGGACACACTTTATAACGTGTGGCCGCTGCTCCATCCCCCCTTAATATTCCTTGGTTCCCACACTTCTCTTCAACACGTCCCACACTTCTCGACCCTTCCCTACCCATTTTGGAATAGGCTCATCCAATAGACGATTAAATAAATTCTGACTTCGTCTATGGAAACATCTCCCATAGAAACGGGCTCTATTTAACGGCTCTTTTTGATAGTTTCAAGGCTGGAAAAAGTATAGAAAATCCTATACTTTGAACCAACCCTTAAAAAAATGGGACACCTTCATTACAAACGGGTGCTTTTTAACGGCTCTTTTATCCATTTCCAAGGTTATAAAAAAAAACGGCCTATTTTTCTAATACTTTTTCCTCTCCCCTACCCGTAACGGCTCTACTTGGCCGATTCTGAGCTCGCTCTTGCTACATACAGTCGCATCAGTTTCGCTCCGTTTTTTTGCCCAAGCTTCGTAGCTTTCGCCCGTTCGCTTTTCTCTTTTCCCGGTTAGTTTTTTCGCTTACCTCAGCTTTCGTTTACCGTCTTCGCGCTTCGCTAAGCCTATGCAGGCTATGCCTGCAGTTACTCCCGGCGGCCAGCCGTCAGTTTACCGGCCCGGCACTACCATGACTACACCGAGTTCCACGAGCACTTCACCGCCTACCTCAGTTACTCCTACCTTCACTGTCTCTCACGTCAAACGTCCTCGTCCTTCCAATCCGGCCATCCCGCAATGGACCACGCACAACTACCGACCAGACGCCACCCCTCCGTTCCCTGGCCTACCGATTATCATCTCCCCGGCCCCAGATAAGCCTGATTATTTCCGCTCAATGCCATTTACTTAACTTTCGGCTTTCATCCGTGCCCTCGCTGAAGGCGAGGTCTCCAAAGCTCGATGTCTGCCTAGTGGAGACCTTTTCGTTGTCCCCAGCTCAGTCACCCAAAGCGACCTCCTAGTCTCCAAACAAGCCTCCCTCCCCGACTCCTGCCTCTATACCATCAAGGCAATTCGAGACCCCTCGGTCCCCAAAAGCCAAGGCTTAATTCGAGGAGTGGACCAGTCTCTCGCAGCCGCTGACATTCTTACCTACGTAGGCTCGACGCCTACCTGGCACCACCACCGTCTTTCTTGACTTCACCCTCGCCGAACCACCAGCACGAGTATTCTTAGACTTCCTCAGTTACCCCGTCACTATGCCAACCGAAACCCCGTCAATGTACCAACTGCCATCGCTTCGGTCACCTCGCCAAATACTGTCGCAGCACCCCCCGCTGCAAGAGCTGCGGGTCGAACGCCACCCAAGACCACTCCTGTCAACGCCCCCTCTGCCTCAACTGCAAAGGCCCCCACGAAGCACGCTCACGAAACTGCCCCTACTACCTCCGCGAATGCACCGTCCTGGCCACCCAACGCCAAGAAGGAATCTCGTTCCACGACGCTCGAGACCGCGTGCCCCGCCCCTCTCCCCGTCCCCGCTCCCAGTCTCGCCCCCGCTCCACACCCGCCCCCGCCCCCAACACGACTACGCCTAACCCACTCCCCCCCCAGCCGAACCAACCGCCCAGCGCCGCAAACGCTCTTCCACTCCACGCCGCCGTCCACCAATGGACACCAATGCCAATCCCTCTCCTACCGCACCGGCACCTCCTCCGTGCTCCCGCTGTCACGATGCCGCCACCCCTTTCACCCGTACCCAAGTCCTCTTTCTCTTGAAAGATCTCACACCCCTCCTCGCTCGCAGCACCCAACGCTCTGCTGCTCCTGCTACCCTCCAACTCCTCTCGGATGCCGCCACTCTGTTAGGCCACTCTATCTCCACGTCCGAAATACAATCGTTCTCCCCTCACTCCACCCCCACGGAAGACGCCTCCGTCGACATGTCCGATTCACCACCGGATGACTAGTTCGTCCCACCATCATACCCTCCTCCAATGGAACATACGTAGCGTCACAGCCACCTTTGGGGAACTGGCCGCCCTTATCCTAGACTTACAGCCTTCGGTCATAACCCTCCAGGAAACCTTCCTCAAACCCACCTCCACTACCAATCTCTCCTTCGGAGCCTATACTCCTTATCGCACCGACCGCACCACCCACCCTGGCGGGGGTGTGGCCCTTCTAATATCCTCTCACACTCCCCACACCCGTCTCCAACTCCCTCCGCTGCCCCCTCTCGAACTCGTGGCTATCCGCTGCTTCCTCTGTGAAGTCTGGATCACTATCCTCTCGCTTTACGATCCCCATGGCACCGTCACTACCTCAACACTAGACACGCTCCTCCCCCTCCTACCCTCGCCCCTCCTGATATTCGGCGACTTTAATGCGCGAAATGAGGACTTCGGCTACTACGTCACCACAACTCAAGGCCGCCGCATTGATACCTGGATTCGCGACCACACATCCCTCGTCCTACTAAACGACGGTAGCCCCACCCGCCCCTCCCCCACGGGCGGCAGCGTCCCCGACCTCTCCCTTGCCTCCCCCGATATCGCCGGTGCACTGTCCTGGTCCTCCATCACCGCAGGAGGCAGTGACCACCAAGCCATCTGCATCACTCTCCCGTCCACTCCAATCCCACCACCCGCCTCCACCTTCCGTTGGGACCTCCACAACGCCGACTGGCCCCTCTTCCACACAGTCATCACTGCCACCCCAGTCCCTTCCCCGGACTCTGTAGACGCTCTTACAACGGACCTGCAAGCCGCTGCCGCCGCCGCCATACCTTCCACAGGCTCCTCTCCATCCTCCCCGCTCCCCACACCATCGCCCTGGTGGAACTCCAACTACCGCACCGCCATCCGCCTTGAACGAGCTCTTTTCAAACGGGCCACGCGCTCTCGCTGCCTCTCCGACTACCAACGCTACCGCGCCGCTCGCGCTTCCGCCCGCCGCCTCTTCCGCAGCCTCAAGAATCAAAGCTGGCACGCGTACTGCGCCCGGCTTAACCACGCCACTCCCCTTCCGCAAGTCTGGCATCGAGTTCGCTGGTTCAGCACGTCACAAGAACCCAAACGGACGCCGGTTGTTCTACATCAGCAGGGCCGGACCCTTACCCATCCACTGGAAGTGGGCATGCTACTACGTGACACCATCCTCTCCACCTCCACCACTCTTCTCCTCCCCATCACCCCCCTGACCCCACCCTCTGGGGTTCCCTCTCCGACACATCCGACTACAACGCTCCGTTCACGCCCTCAGACCTCGACTACGCTATAGCTTCTCTTTCCCCCACCGCTCCTGGCCCAGACACACTATCCAACGAGATTCTACGCCACCTCCCCCTCACTGCTCGTACCCGACTACTCACCCTCCAGCCCACCAAATGTAAAATCCTAACCTTCGCCACAGACCCGGACTCCCTAGACCCGGTGATACTTCGCCTGGGATCCCACTACCTTGACGAAGTGGTAACCTACCGCTACCTCGGAGTCCTCCTCGACCAAACGCTAACATGGGCACCGCACATCACTTCACTGCTCCAAACTGCCCACCGTCGACTCCACCTCCTACGCAGTATCTCCGGCCAGAGCTGGGGAGCCACCAGGACCTCGCTCAAGCTCCTGTACCTACAATACATCCGCACTCTCTTTGACTACAGCTCACTCTTCTACGCTTCAGCGCGCCCAACCCTCCTGCGTCGCATAGATCTATTTGAACGCGCAGCCCTCCGCACCATCCTCGGCGTACCACGGACGACGTCCATCGGGGCCATGTACGTCGAATCCGGGATCATTCCCTTACCCCTCCGACGCCAGGAATTAGATACGCGGTACCTGGCCCGATGTGCCACCACAGACCCCCACAACCACTTTCGCGCCGCCCTCTGGACCCTCACCACTACCCCGGCCGCTCTCCCACCACGCTCTCTACCCTCACGGGCTCTCCAATTCGTTACATCCCATAATCTCAACGACACATTCCTCTCCCTATTCCACTGCAATCGCCTCCCCACCAACGACACACTACACCGCTTTGGCCTTTCCCTGACGTCAACCGCCCAAGCCGACACAGTCACACACCGCCTATTCCACTGCCCACCCCGATCCCCCCACACCCTCCAGCTACGTACGGCGCTCACCCTCCGTTCCATCCCCCACACCATACACCATCTCCTCCTACACACCACCTCCGGTGACACCACCATCAGTCAAGCCCTGATTACCGCCCTACGTTCCCTCTTCCCCCCACCCCACCGTTAGCGGCTGCACTTCCAGCCCCCTGCACGGGTGCAAAAACTCCCCAGTTACGCACCAGAAGAAAAAAAAAACAAAAAACGGCTCTACTCCCACTATGGGAGGGTTGGGGGCTAGAAAAATAACAAACATTATACTGAGGACGGACACTAAAGCCCCGTTTTCATGGTCGCGTGTACGCTAAAACTAACGTGGAGAAACTGCTAGCGTATTTTTTTCGCTCGTAATTTAGCAGCGCTCGAAGCTATGTCGTGCGCGTGAAATATCTGTTTCGTTTAGATATTCGCGTGTAGCGTGTAAAAAGTTAGCTTACAAGCGAGGGGCTATCCACTCTTGAAATCTGGTCTACAAAATTTTGGAAGTCAGAAATGAAGTCCCAAAAAAATCTTTGAAATCCATTGAAGTCTCAAAAAATCTTTGAAATCCTTTGAAGTCCCAATAAATTATGATGTCTCCTAAAATCCATATGCACTTTTTTTGAAATCCCTATGAAGTCTTTGGAAGTCTCTTGAGATCTACATGAAGTATTTTTCGAGTCTTTTTACCTTCTTTCTTATTGCTTTTGTGGGAGTTACAATAGAAACTATTTCAGGGAATTACTCGACAATAGCAGACTAGTACCCATTGTCAAGTTAACATGTCGAACGCCGAGGTAAATCCGTTATTATCTTGTAACGTTTGATTTCAAGCAACACAGCTTAACATGTCGAAATATATGTGCAGTAGGAATTACTTAGTAACCAAATATTCTGAGTCAAAGGCGTGCTTTTAACCGACGGTGCCCTTACATGCTGTAAAAGTGCGTTTTCATGTTCGCTTTTATTTTTATCAAAGGTCTATCACCTTATTTCATAAAAGTAAACAACGACTCGTCCCGTAGCTTATTTAAATACTATCAGCAAGGGCGTCTTAGCCCATCACTTAAAACTTGTGAAAAGTCTGGCTCGAGTAGCCTCTTTCTCCATATTTTGAATCGGGAGAGATGGACGGAATTTAGGCTGTATTGTCTTACCCCAACTCCAGAATTTATACCCAGAGTGGCGCTATCGATTTCACAATGCTACACGGCAACTGCGGCCGCTATAGTCTCGTTGAATCTACCGGTACATGTATCTCGCGGCGTTGTTTACTTTTATGGAATAAATTAATAGACTTTTCTTTACATATATTCTTATAAATTTCAATGCGCGTGCATATCACGTTCAAGCTGCATTGTTACAAGAGACCTTAATAACTCGGTGGTTAAATTCAGATACAGTTATTAGTTTCGGCTAGTTAATTTGTTTTAAATCGATTACCGTTTGTACACGGGATTAAAATACGAGCACTCGCGAACAGACTCACCTCGACTTCTACATTATAACTTTCAGGCTGAAACCAATTACAGGATAGGTTTTGGAACATTATACAACGTGACATTGGGTTGAAATCCCCGTTTACTTGAAAATGATGGGGTTTAAACCGAGGGGGCTGACACTTGAGGAACTCGGTGTACAAGAGGAAATGAACTCGCGCGAACTCTCACGAATTCACCCGAACTCTCACGAACTCTGGCGAACTCGCGCAAACTCTCGCGAATTCGCCAGAACTCGCGCGCGAATTCGCGAGAATTCGCGCGAACTCACGAGAATTGGCGAGAATTCGCGAGAACTCACGAGAATTTAGGATGGCTGCAAATTCAACCAAGAAGGATCAGATAAGGAGAGGAAAAGTGGGGCTGCGTTGAGTTAGAGAGAGAAGAGCCAACCTCCCACTCGGGTGGAAAGGGGGGATAGGAAATTCTCGCGGTAAACTGTTGTCACGTGGTTGCTAGCTAGCGCGTCTCATAAAGGATTCGTTTTACCCACGTGACAACAATTTACCACGAAGCATCTCTACCCCCGTCTGTCCCCCGTTCTCCCAGAGTGGGAGTTTAGGCCGACGCAGTAGGAGCCGCGCCGTTCCCACTTTTCCTCTCCTTATCTGATCCTTCTTGATTCCACAAACACTAACACTGATAATGAAGTTATTGTTGTTAAAGAAGGGGAGGTAAGCTTTAAGTTTTCATAACAGTTTACGAGTTAGAATTAAGCCTCGGTGCGTAAGCTATCCCATTGATGTATTCTTAGAACCCGGTAGGGTTCTATGTATTGGGCTGATCATCATTTGTAATGCTATTTTGATTTCCTAAAAAATTCAGTCTCTAGCCAATCAAAACGCTCCATTCTCCCATAGAATAACATTAAAATCGACTCTTTCGAGGACAAGTCCAGTGATTGACAGAACTAAAAGAGGAATTATTTGTTACAGTTATAATCACTTTTAAATGGTAGAGCAAGGTTCGAATGTTGAACTTTTCAAGTTTCATTTAAAAATATTAAGTCTAAGTATTTTAAAATTAATTCTGAAGTTGACCCTTTTTTTGGTACTTAGCTGGTTTCGCGCATGGCCAAATTCGTAATGTTATTCTATGGGATTTAGTTTTTTGAAAGTGGCTTACCTTTCAGATTTATTTTCTAATACTTCCGGATATTTTTCAGACTTGGATTTTCCGTGTGGTATGAATTAAGTTTCAAGCCAGCGTTGCCAGACGTACTATAATTATAGTACATTTCGATAATTTAAAGAAAAAATTCTGGGCGTACTATTATTTCAACGGCGTACTATATAGTACGCTTTTTGCGATAATTTGTGCGATAATTTTTAATTTGTCGGTTTCATATCGAAAACTTTGATTTTAGTCAACTTTGTGCTTCGTCTCATGGCCCCCTCTTAGTATTACTCCTCTCTTAGGGATCCACAACCTACTGCTTTTGTATTTCTATAGAGGCAAAGCGTGTGATAGCCCGAGAGCTCCGAGTTAGCCTTGGCAATAGGGATATAAGTTGTGTTTTAACTGCCGCTAGGCTCCCTGCGTGCCACTGCAAGTGAAGTGTAGGCTGTTATAGAGTTTTTTCATAACAAAATAACATTTTCGTGGGCGACGTCATATATATTTGCATTTGAATTCAAAATTCGCGCCAAAATATAGCGTACTATAATTTTCTAGAAAAATCGATAATTTTTGGAACCAGGTACTATAATTTAAGACTTTTGATCTGGCAACGCTGTTTCAAGCTTTATTTTAAGACTAATTTCATAATTTTACACCGATTAGTTGGCCCACAATCTATTCATGAAAACGGAGGGAACAACAAGGCGGAGAAATAGATTCCCCAAAAACCTAAGCCTAATTTGACAAATTAGGCTTAGGTTTTATATGGCTTTTTAAAATCACGAGCACGAGCGCGCGCGCTTGATTTGGAGGCTATGGGCATAGCCTCCTCGATCACGCGCTTCGGCTGCGCTCGCGCTATAGAAGCCCCGGCAAAGAAAAAAATTAACATGTGTTTGAGAGAATAAATGGGAAATTAAAACTCCCCCAAAAGACGGCGCGAAAAAGCACTAAAATGTAGGGGGGAAAAGTCGAGGGGAGAAACAAATTCTTGTCTAAAGTTTTAAATTTACGCTCCAGCTTCCTGATTTTTTAACCACATCTAATTAAGTATGTACTGATAATTTACAAATTAATTCCAAGCCTTTGAGAATTACAGATTTGGCGTTAATAATTGTTGAAACTAGCGAACCTATTATTTTTCTTTACTGACGGAGCTTTTTGCGGTTTTCACCTATTGCGCGGGGTTCTTTTTAAATCTAAAGCCTTGATCCATTAACACAGGCACTGCAGTCACGCTGTAGATGCTATTTATAAACTTATATTCTAATTTCACCCTCTGATTTGATTTTTATTCTATAACAATATACTATTTTACTCAAAAACAAGTGTTAAAATTAATAAGGTTGCAATTGTGAGAATTGATAAGAGAGAGAAATTACTAAATTTTGAAGGCCTTAATCTAAATACGGCGGTCTTCTCTTGTCTTTTCGTAGGATACAGTTGTCTAAAAATTTTGAGAGCTCTATGATGGGTATTTATTTCCTAGTAGTACATCACATTCTTGTACACTAACTTGTAATAAATCCCTTAATATTTTCGTAAACAATAGCATTGTGGAATGAGAGTCCCCAAATAATTTGAGATTCTCTTTAAATTTAAAACATTCACCAACATCTTAACCTATGATCAGATAGTCAATATGTTGTAAAAAATATATTTATAAAACTATACCAATATAAGATTGCCCCGAACAACATTTTTTCCAAACCTAGTTATTTAATCTAATCTAGGGTTGTAAGGTGAAATATTTCCCTAACCAGATTTCGTAATTTTAGGGTGATAAATTTAAATTAAAAATTAATTATCAATGTAAGGTGGTAGCGTGTAAGTTGTGAAATTTTGGGAGAGAAGTTTTTTTGCCGTTTTCAAAACGCCATACATAGTTATTTAACTATAATGAGAGTAGATTATCACTAATCTATTATCATTATAGTTAAATACCTATGTATGGCATTTGGAAAATGGCAGGAAAACTTCTCTCCCAAAATTTCAAAACTTACCCGAGTTAATGATTGAAGCACGCGGTAAAGCTTTGCACACGCTACAATCTTACGTTGATATTTAATTTTTTACTTAAAAAATAATCACCCTAAAATTATGAAACCTGGTTAGGGAGATAAAATAAACTAATTTGCAAAACATATATTTTAATTGTGGCTTTTAAAAATCATTAAAGACCTGTAAAGGGCAAAACCCTTCAAATTTGGTCAGTTTCCCCCCTTTGAGACGTGCATCAGTTTGGGGGAGTTTTGTAAATCTCGAGAATTCAATTATTCGCGATTTTCGGCCGATTGCCGGGGCTTCTATAGCGCGAGCGCAGCCGAAGCGCGTGATCGAGGAGGCTATGCTATGGGTATTGAACTCTAATGACTTAATTTCTCCTTCTTCATATTTTTGCCGTTTATAGACTGTGACCAAACTAATCGGTATAAAATTATGAAATTAGTCTTAAAATAAAGCCTGTAAAATATTTGGAATCTAAATCCCATAGAATAACATTAATTTTCAATTTCTCCGCCTTAAAAGTACTCTCCTTTTTAAAAATGAGTGAAATTCCGAACGACTTGCCATTCCGAACGGCAATAAGGAAGGTATTAACATCAAAAATAATGAAAAAATTAATTGGAATTTGGTTTAAAGGGCAATGGGGAAAATATAAAGATTTCGCTGCGGCTGTCGGAGGTATTAACATCAAAATTGCTGAAATAATTAATTTAAATTTGGTTTAAAGGGCAATGGAGAAAATATAAAGATTTCATTGCGGCTGTCGGAGGTATTAACATCAAAATTGATGAAAATTTTTATTTAAATTTGGTTTAAAGGGCAATGGGGAAAATATAAAGATTTCACTGCGGCTGTCGGAGGTATTAACATCAAAATTGATGAAAAATTTAATTTAAATTTGGTTTAAAGGGCAATGGGGAAAATATAATGATTTCGCTGCGGCTGTCGGAGGTATTAACATCAAAATTGATGAAAAAATTAATTTTAATTGGGTTTAAAGGGCAATGGGGAAAATGTAGAGATCTGACTGAATCAAGTGCGGCTGCCGCAGCTATTAACATCAAAAATTATGAAAAAATTTAGTTTAATTAGGTTTAAAGGGCAATGGTAAAAATGTAGAGATTTGACTGAATCAAGTGCGGCTGCCCCAGCTATTAACATCAAAAAAATGTAAAAATTAATTTTAATTGGGATTAAAGGGCAATGGTAAAAATGTAGAGATTTGACTGAATCAAGTGCGGCTGCCCCAGCTATTAACATCAAAAATTATGAAAAAATTAATTTTAATTGGGTTTAAAGGGCAATGGTACAAATGTAGAGATCTGACTGAATCAAGTGCGGCTGCCCCAGCTATTAACATCAAAAATAATGTAAAAATTAATTTTAATTGGGATTAAAGGGCACTGGTAAAAATGTAGAGGTTTGACTGAATCAAGTGAGGCTGCCCCAGCTATTAACATCAAAAATAATGAAAAAATAAATTTTAATTGGGATTAAAGGGCACTGGTAAAAATGTAGAAAATTGACTGAATCAAGTGCGGCTGCCCCAGCTATTAACATCAAAAATAATGAAAAAATTAATTTAAATTGGGATTTAAGGGCAATGGTAAAATGTAGAGATTTGACTGGAATCAAGTGCGGCTGCCGCAGCTATTAACATCAAAAATAATGTAAAAATTTATTTTAATTGGAATTAAAGGGCAATGGTAAAAATGTAGAGATTTGACTGAATCAAGTGCGGCTGCCCCAGCTATTATCATCAAAAATAATGTAAAAATTAATTTTAATTGGGATTAAAGGGCACTGGTAAAAATGTAGAGGTTTGACTGAATCAAGTGCGGCTGCCGGAGGTATTACCATCAAAAATTATGAAAAAATTAATCTTAATTGGGTTTAAAGGGCACTGGTAAAAATGTAGAGATTTGACTGGAATCAAATGCGGCTGCCGCAGCTATTAACATAAAAAATTATGAAAAAATTAATTTTAATTGGGATTAAAGGGCACTGGTAAAAATGTAGAGATTTGACTGAATCAAGTGCGGCTGCCGCAGCTATTAACATCAAAAATTATGAAAAAATTAATTTTAATTGGGATTAAAGGGCACTGGTAAAAATGTAGAGATTTGACTGAATCAAGTGCGGCTGCCGGAGGTATTACCATCAAAAATTATGAAAAAATTAATCTTAATTGGGTTTAAAGGGCACTGGTAAAAATGTAGAGATTTGACTGGAATCAAATGCGGCTGCCGCAGCTATTAACATAAAAAATTATGAAAAAATTAATTTTAATTGGGATTAAAGGGCACTGGTAAAAATGTAGAGATTTGACTGGAATCAAGTGCGGCTGCCGCAGCTATTAACATCAAAAATTATGAAAAAATTTATTTTAATTGGGATTGAAGGGCACTGGTAAAAATGTAGAGATTTGACTGAATCAAGTGCGGCTGCCCCAGCTATTAACATCAAAAATAATGTAAAAATTAATTTTAATTGGGATTAAAGGGCAATGTTAAAATGTAGAGATTTGACTGAATCAAGTGCGGCTCCCCCAGCTATTAACATCAAAAATAATGTAAAAAATTTTTTTAATTGGAATTAAAGGGCAATGGTAAAAATGTAGAGATTTGACTGAATCAAGTGCGGCTGCCCCAGCTATTATCTTCAAAAATAATGTAAAAATTAATTTTAATTGGGATTAAAGGGCAATGGTAAAAATGTAAAGATTTGACTGAATCAAGTGCGGCTGCCGCAGCTATTAACATCAAAAATAATGAAAAAATTAATTTTAATTGAGATTAAAGGGCAATGGTAAAAATGTAGAGATTTGACTGAATCACTTTTTAAAGGGCTAGTCTTTTAATATAGAAGTTAACACTTTCGTGTTAGACTGAAGTGACAGATATTATATCAAAAATGTCTTTGCGAACAAAGACCCAGAAGGACATGTTATGGCCTTGAATGTCTGAAGTGACAGATATTTAATTTTCTTTTAAAACATGAAATTTAAATACAATTAGATTTTCTTTTAAAACGAAATTTAAATATAATCACAATCTGGCACGATTTAGAGTTTCAAATTTCAATACAACTGATTTTATTCACTCGGAAATATTTAAGAAAAACATAACAGACGATTTTCTCCCATTGACGCTTAACATTAAATTTCGCTTGATTATTTTTCAGGGATTACGTGTCAAACAAAACGAAACTTTTCGTTCGATAGAAAAATATACTTAATTTAGCTTTGGCTTTAGGCATAGACTCAAAGTTCTATGATCTGATCTCATACCTTAATTGTATAATGTTTTCTATGGATAATGCTTTATTATAACTCTTCGACTTTAGTCGAGGCAATTCGTTCATGTTAGCTTATGAATGCTTATCAAGGAATTTAAAGGGAAAAAAATTCCCCATATTTTAATTTTTAATCTAGGTTGCAAACGAACAAACCTAATCCATGGATAATGTTTTATTACAACTCCTCGACCTTTAGTCGAGGCAATTCGTTCATGTTAGCTTACGGATGCTTATACAAGGAATTTAAAGGGAATAAAAATTCCCCATATTTTAATTTTTAATTTGGGTTGCAAACGAACAAACCTAATCCATGGATAATGTTTTTTTTATAACTCCTAATAACTAATTAGTGGTCCCTTATGGAAATCATCATTTAAATTGTACGGTTTTAATGAAAATAAAAATTAAAGTATTATAATTTTTTTAAAAACCTTATCCGCTCTAAAATTCGTCGCTTTGAAATTCTCTTCCCTCGCGCGCGCAAAATAGCTTTGAAAGTACAAATTGTTATGGTTTGCGTCGTCTGCTAAGTTAGAAAAGAAGGTGACTTTAAACGGGCTTTCAAAAACACATTTCCCTTTATCATATACCCATTCTAATAAACCGGCGAGTATTTTTAACGATCCGTTCAATTGCGAGTCGTGGAAATTCGGGTTAAATTAAGAAAACAAAAAGTGGACTCGCGTTATACTGAAAAATAACAGTTCAATACACGTTTTCCCTGAAAAATAATTAAGCGAAATTTAATGTTAAGCGTCAATGGGAGAAAATCGTCTGTTATGTTTTTCTTAAATATTTCCGAGTGAATAAAATCAGTTGTATTGAAATTTGAAACTCTAAATCGTGCCAGATTGTGATTATATTTAAATTTCGTTTTAAAAGAAAATCTAATTGTATTTAAATTTCATGTTTTAAAAGAAAATTAAATATCTGTCACTTCAGACATTCAAGGCCATAACATGTCCTTCTGGGTCTTTGTTCGCAAAGACATTTTTGATATAATAAAGAAAGAACTGAAAGCTAGTTCTTTATATATCCACGGCTACGCTAAGCTATTTAAGGTCCGTGCATCCAATCTCCCGGGTTTTTTCTGGCATTTTAGTTTGCAGAGTAATGACTTTCACGAACTCTGGCGAACTCGCACGAACTCGCTCGAATTCTGGCGAACTCGCGCGAACTCACTCGAATTCTGGCGAACTCCCGCGAACTCGCTCGAATTCTGGCGAACTCGCGCGAAATCGCTCGAATTCTGGCGAACTCGCTCGAATTCTGGCGAACTCGTGCGAACTCTGGCGAACTCGCGCGAACTCAGCAAAATTCGAACTCAGGTGTACACAAAAAAATGAAGTGTCAGCCCCCTCGGTTTAAACCATGTCGTCTCAAAATAGAAGTGAAATGGATTAAAGCAATATAAAAAAAATTATGAAGTGGTATGAAAATCATTGAAATCCCTTGAAATCCTGAGAAAGTCACTTGAAGTCTCTAGAATCTTTTTGAAGTCACTTGAAGTCTCTGGAATCTTTTTGAAGTCTGAAATCAGGTGTACATTTTTTACCCGAGTGGTTGCCCGGTCGCTTACAAGCGACCATGAAAATCAGGCTTAACAGAATATTCTTGATTTCGTCGGAGATTTCAGGATTTCGCGATTTCATTTCAAAGATTTCGTTATTTCGCGATTTCGTCGGAGATTTCGCGATTTCAGGATTTTGTATGAAAGATTTCGCGAGAAGTGTACGGAATTTCGTGTAAATGTCGGACCCCTCGGCTATACCTCTGGTATAACGCTAGTTTCGAGCGGGTGGAGCTTACTAGATTTGACGTTATATGCGTTATGATTTTCACCCTATCACGAGCTTTCGAGGTCCGCAACAGAGAGCTAGCTCTGCCGGCAGCGCCTATCCCCGCAGCCTGATATCTTCCACCCCGCACTTATCGTAGAAAACAGCCAACCGCTTCCTGTGCACGTGACATGAGGCGCGGCGTAAGACCTCCGTAGGCTCCATCCGCTTGAGACTAGCGCGCGGACAAAGGTATAGCTCTTCCATATTCTTGTGTTGAATCTATTCTTGGTTTAACCTAATATACACATGCAATTTCTCTTGTAAAGTCTAAAGCTACGTCCACACTATGTTTGCGTTCACGTTTCTGCGCTTTTGCCTATTCGCGTCTTTAAAGGGGCTATCTGTGATTTGTAAATCCCCTTTATTGTCGCCTTCTTTTCTAATTGCAAATTATACAGTCAAAGCTAGGCTGCGTAAGGGAAGATCAGAAAGGTCCTTAATTGCAAGACCCACGCGAACGAAAAAAAATTTGCATTCTGAGAGTCAATCAGAGTTCTAATTACTGGTATCCTTTCTTAATTGAAATTGAAAGTTCAAAGAAAAACAGTCTCGGAAAAGGGTTGCGCACCATTTTACATTAATCTAGCTTTGAGAATTGTATGTCGAGTTATTTTTATTACTTTTAAACTAATTTTTAAACAAATAATTCATTTACGAGCCTCGTAATTTAATCGTAAAATCTATTTGTATATTTTTTTATTATCATTCGAATTTCTTAGAATTTCCTAACAATAAATTGTTTTCGTAAAAAATGTTCAGAGCTTGCCACTGAGCTTTATGAATTAGTACGTGAGGCCGTAGATTTCTAACAAAATCTACAGCTTCCACCGGGGTAAACTGATGTTTCTGTTAAATGAAAAATAACTACGGGTCAAAAAAGCTTGGGCTAAGTTTTTCGTTTAAAGGTTGAGCCTGAAGGAAAAATTGTATGTCTTATTTTGTTGATAAATCAATAATAATAAAAAAAGTCACTTAATCAAGTTAATCCACTCTAATATCTTTTACTCAACTTAATTACGACAAAATTAAGGTTTAAAGTCAGAGTTTTACCAACCCCCTACTCATCTATTTCCGTTAGGAAAGAAGATACCAGCCAATCAGAATTCCACTTTGGGAAAATCTTATTATACGTTTTGTTAGATGGCGCCACAGTCTCGGAATACTTTGCTCGAGTTGATTAACGAATTTTATGGGGGCTCACCGCTTGTATATATAATATTGGGAATAAAAAGACGAGATTTGATTATCTCGTATCCACTTATCTCCAGGACGGGATTCAAAATGGTGGTCGACCAGTATTAAGTTCGAAATTTAAAAGTACTTATTGAAATACCGTTTTTTCGGAATCTAACTATTTAAGATACTTTTTTTTAATAAATAACATATTTTATGGGCTAAAAAAATCCAAAAATTAAGTTATCGCGTATTACGTACGTTTTCCTTCAGTCTCCCTTCAATTCAAATAGATTAGGTCATTTTAAAGGAATATTCCAAAAATGTTCGTTCGAAAATCGAAATATCAATATTTATCCTTCTAAATTTATCGAAAAAAAAAATCAAAACTATTTAAACTTCAAAGTAATTCAATAGCCAATCAGGATTAAAAATGAGTTTGAAGCCAATTAAAGAGTCTCCTGCACTCCATCTGAGTGTAACCATAGTTACATTCACCTCCAACCTTCTTTACTTTTAAATGGAATTAGTCCTGAATTAGGCTAAGCGTAAAATCCATAATAAATAGCCTATCTGGTTGTGAAATAAACCAAAAAGAGCCTATCAAGGTGGAAATCAAGTTAATCAACCAATAAGTATCTTTTTGGGTGTGAAATAAACCAATAAAGTTTCTGAGTGTGAAATCAAACAATAAGAGTACTTCTAGATGTGAAATCAAACAATAAGAGCCTTTCTGGGTGTGAAATCAAACAATTAAGAGCCTTTCTGGGTGTGAAATCAACCCAAAAAGCTTTCTGGGTATGAAATAATGCAAAAAAATACTTTCTGGGTATGAAATAATGCAAAAAAATACTTTCTGGGTGTTAAATAAAACAAGAGCCTTTCAGGATGTGAAATGAACCCAAAATGAGTTTCTGGGTGTGAAATCAGGCAATAACAGCCTTTCTGGGTGTGGAATCAACCAATAAGAGACTTTCTGGGTGTGGAATCAACCACTAACTACGAGACTTTCTGGGTGTGAAATCAACCACTAGCTACGAGACTTTCTGGGTGTGGAATCAACCACTAGCTACGAGACTTTCTGGGTGTGGAATCAACCACTAGCTACGAGACTTTCTGGGTGTGGAATCAACCACTAGCTACGAGACTTTCTGGGTGTGGAATCAACCACTAGCTACGAGACTTTCTGGGTGTGGAATCAACCACTAGCTACGAGACTTTCTGGGTGTGGAATCAACCACTAGCTACGAGACTTTCTGGGTGTGGAATCAACCACTAGCTACGAGACTTTCTGGGTGTGGAATCAACCACTAGCTACGAGACTTTCTGGGTGTGGAATCAACCACTAGCTACGAGACTTTCTGGGTGTGGAATCAACCACTAGCTACGAGACTTTCTGGGTGTGAAATTAACCAATAAGTCTTTCTGGGTTTGAAATGAAGCAACAAGAGACTTTCTGGGTGTGAACGCAATCCAAATAGGGCCTTTCTGGGTATGAAATTCACCAATAAGAGCCTTTCTGAGTGTGAAATCAACCAATAAAAGCCTTTCTGGGTGTTAAATCAACCCAAAAAAAGGCTTTCTGGATGCGACATTAATAAATTTTAGAAATATATAGTTTTGGCTTTGTTTAGTCATATTATTATATTTATTATTTCTAATTAGTTAGTGGTATTTTTATAACTCGTTAAGCTGATATGACAAACCGTGATTCGTGAGTGGCTTTTGAATTTCTTTTCAAAATGAAAATAACCAGCTTTTTTTTGGAAATCACTTTCGGACACCATTTTTAACTCGAATTGAAGTTTATCCATTTTTTTTACGCTAGTTTCTACCATAAACATGGTTTAACTCAAAATTCTCAAACTCAGGTTTTATGGCCCCTTTTAAATTTAGTCTTACCTTGATTAGATAACAGCCAACGAGAGTAGCACTACGCGTTCGTCCCGCTTTACAATGAACGTATACGCTTTTTCCAGTTTTTTCTATTTCAGATATGAATTTTATTCCTAGATTTAGTTTATCTTGAGATGGCGCCTCAAAAATGTCCGTAGTACTTAGCTGTAGAAATTGCACGCCGTGCTTTGCCCATTCCTAAAAATAAAAAGAGTACACGAGCAAGAGCAAATCACGTTAGCGCAATTAATATATAGCGGTTCCCTTATGAATGGACGCCGCCCTGGAATCAGGAAATTAAGCTTTAGGGCCCGCTTAAAACAACTGCCCAAAATCAAGCATGAGAGGTCTAGACAAAGCCCAAGAATCAGCCTTAAAATCCCAAACAAGTTAGAGGAACCTCGAAATAAAGTTCCGCCGAAATTGAGTTAGAGAGGCCTGGAAAATCGAGGTTTGAAAGGTGCCGAAATCGAGTTATATGGGAGAGTGGAAATAAGAGTTAGAGGGATGTGGAAATAAGAGATAGAGGGGCGTGGAAATACGAGTTAGAGGGGCGTGGAAATACGAGTTAGAGGGGCGTGGAAATACGAGTTAGAGGGGCGTGGAAATACGAGTTAGAGGGGCGTGGAAATACGAGTTAGAGGGGCGTGGAAATACGAGTTAGAGGGGCGTGGAAATACGAGTTAGAGAGGCGTGGTAGTACGAATTAGAGGGACGTGGAAATTCAAGTTAGAGAGGCGTGGCAGCGTGGCCACAGTTTTTTCAGATTCAAATTCCGCGACTTTTCCAGGTTTTTCCCTGACCCTTTTAGCTAATAAAACCCAATTTTTAACCTTTTATTTTTATATTATTTTGCAATTGCGTTCGACAAACTTTTTGTTCTAATCTATAAAACTGACACGGTCAGCTTCAAATATTTTACACAGATAATGATTGTAATTTCCTGGCTTATGAATTGAAAGATCTTTAAATTCCCTGACTTTTTTGGCTCCTTTTCAAATTCCCTGACTTTTCCCTGACCTGTGGCAACCCTGCGTGGATCGAGTACGAGTTAGAGAGACGTGGAAGTACGAGTTAGAGGGGCGTGGAAGTACGAGTTAGAGAGGTGTGGAAGTAGGAGTTAGTGATGCGTGGAAATACGAGTTAGAGGGGCGTGGAAATACGAGTTAGAGGGGCGTGGAAATAAGAGTTAGAGGGGCGTGGTAGTACGAGTTAGAGGGGCGTGGTAGTACGAGTTAGAGGGGCGTGGTAGTACGAGTTAGAGAGGCGTGGTAGTACGAGTTAGAGAGGCGTGGAAGTACGAGTTAGAGAGGCGTGGAAGTACGAGTTAGAGGGGCGTGGAAGTACGAGTTAGAGAGGCGTGGAAGTACGAGTTAGAAAGGCGTGGAAGTACGAGTTAGAAAGGCGTGGAAGTACGAGTTAGAAAGGCGTGGAAGTACGATTAGAAAGGCGTGGAAGTACGAGTTAGAAAGGCGTGGAAGTACGAGTTAGAGATGCGTGGAAATTAGAGGAACGCCGCAATGGCGTTAGAAGGGCGCAGAATTTGTGTTTGAGGGGGGGCAAAATCGAGTCTGAGAGGTCCAAAATCAAGTTAGAGGGGGATAAAATCAAGTTAGAGGGGGATAAAATCAAGTTAGAGGGGGATAAAATCAAGTAAAAGGGGACCAAAGTCAAATTAGATTGGTTCAAAATCAAGTTAGAGGGGGATAAAATCAAGTTAGAGGGGTCCAAAATCAAGTTAGAGGGGTTCAAAATCAAGTTAGAGGGGGATAAAATCAAGTTAGAGGGGGATAAAATCAAGTAAAAGGGGACCAAAGTCAAATTAGAGGGGTTCAAAATCAAGTTAGAGGGGGATAAAATCAAGTTAGAGGGGTCCAAAATCAAGTTAGAGGGGTTCAAAATCAAGTTAGAGGGGTTCAAAATCAAGTTAGAGGGGTCCAAAATCAAGTAAGGGGGTCCAAAATCAAGTGAGAGGAGTCCAAAATCAAGTTAGAGGGGGCCAAGATCAACTTAAAGGGGTGCCAAAATCAAGTTGGAGGGTGCCAAGATCAAGCTAAAGGGTGCCAAAATCAAGTTATAGGGTCCAAAATCAAGTAAGAGGGGGTCAAAATTAAGTTTGAGGGTCCAAAATCAAGTGAGAGGGGTCCAAAATCAAGTTAGAGGGGGCCAAGATCAACTTAAAGGGGTGCCAAAAACAAGTTAAAGGGTGCCAAAATCCAGTTAAAGGGTGCCAAAATCCAGTTATAGGGTCCAAAATCCAGTTATGGGGTCCAAAATCAAGTTTGAGGGGGTCAAAATCAAGTTTGAGGGGGTCAAAATCATGTAAGATTGACCCAAAATCAGGTTAGAGCAGCCCAAAATCTGTTTAGAGGGAGCAAATATCAAAAGGGGCACAATTAAAATCAAGATAGATGGGCCCAAAATCAAGATAGAGGGGCCCAAAATCAAGATAGAGGGGCCCAAAATCAAGATAGAGGGGCCCAAAATCAAGATAGAGGGCCCAAAATCAAGATAGAGGGGCCCTAAATCAAGATAGATGGGTCCAAAATCAAGATAGAGGGGCCTTGAATTAAAGCCTTGATTTAGGCAATGAAAAGGGCCCATTATCAGCCTTTAGGGGTCGCAAATTATATGTTAGCCCACTTGTTAAAAGGATTGGGCGGTGCCACTGTCCCAAGCTATGTTTGATATGGCTTTGTACCTCCGCAGAAGGAGTCCAGAAACGCAGCTCGTAGTCTTCATTCATGGAGACTACCCCTTTGATATTTTCTGCCTTCACTAACTATATGATCAGAGAATTAGTTTTTTAACAGATTTAATTAAAAATTGATAAGTAACATACCTTATCAACTATACCGTGAAAGGGTAAAGCTCCTAATACAATAGTTTCGTCAATCCTATCGTACCATCTTCGGGAAGACACTTTTTCCATAACAACATTATAGATTAATGTAGGGTAGAAGGTAATCCTAGCAAACATGGTGTAGCAGCCCTCAAAACAACGTAATATCTAATTTTTAAAATGTTTAAAATTAAATCAGATAGGCATGCGTCACAATTTGAATAATTACGGGATTTTAAACAACTAAACGCGTTGTTTAATATGTTCAAACTGATTCAATATCAATTTTATTCTTCGTTACTTATTAGTGTAGTAATTTTTATAATTAATAGCGGTAGTGGTTGTTGAGATTTCATAATGAACTTAATGAACATACAGACATTGAACCAGAAATTCGCTGCGTGCCGCTAAATGTTATTTTCGAGACTTTAAACAGACATCCAATGTCAATTAAATTTAAGTGAGGCGTCTCGTAAGTTTTCTTTCGGCCACTGTTAGGAACTCATTCGGTAAAAAATACCGCAGCATGTACACGTATGAAAAATAAAATACACATATGATCTTATGACATAGTGTTAGTAAATAAGCAGGGCTACCAGTTCGTAGTAATAACTTATCTTCTAAAAGACTTAAGGCCCGTTTACAAAAGAGCGGAAAGCTGAAGCGTAAGCCGATGCATGGAGCAATAACAAGAGGAGGCATAGTTTCCAAAATCTCATTTTTAAACGATGTATGAACCTATGCCTCCTGTTGTTATTACTCCATGCATCGGCTTACGCTTCAGCTTTCCGCTCTTTTGTAAACGGGCCTTAAAACCCCCAAAGAAAACGATTTATTCGCCAGTCGCGCCTCGCCACTCGCCACTCGCCACCCGATTCACCGAAACGCTGTGTCGCATTCGCTGTCTGCTGATGTGCCTCAAGGGGTGCTGGATCGAGAAATCAAATTTTCGATTTTTCGCCGGCCGTTTCGCGCGCTTTATGTGACGTCACCATGAGACCTCCGGCGATAATGTGGCTAGGCGGTAAAGTCAAATTTTTCGTTTTCTATTTTCGTTTCTATGAATTTTAAACGTACAAGAGAAAATATTTTTGTGTTTATTATTTATTATATTTATTTTGCAATGAAATAATAGAATTCTATGTAGACAATGCAAATTTAAATACAAAATTATCATTTTTTAAGTGCAGGTACATTTTGTAGTTTTTATATCAAAGGTAAAAAATAATGGTACAGGGTTGCCACAGTTTTTTCAGATTCAAATTCCCTGATTTTCTAGGTTTTTCCCTGACCTTTTCCAACGATTTTCCCTTACCGTTTCAGCTAATTTTTAACCTTTAATTTTTATATTATTTTGCTATTGCGTTCGCCAAAATTTTTGCACGCATATCTTTGTTCTAATCTACACAACTGACACGGTCAGCTTCAAATCTTTTCTGTAGATGATTGTAATTTCCTGGCTTCTTGAAAGATCCTTAAATTCCCTGACTTTTTAAAATATCTTAAAATTCCCTGACTTTTTTGGTTCATTTTCAAGTTCCCTGACCTGTGGCAACCCGGTGGTAATGAGTTTTTAGGATCTATTTATCATAGAAGTATACAAAATGAAGTCAGTCACAAGTGAAAAATATTAATATTATATGAAAAATAGTTAATTGTTACAAATCACCAAAATAATATTTAATTGCAAAGAGTTGTTTGTTTTTGTTGTGATAAAAATATATGCCTAAAATGAAAAAGAATACCATGATGTCATCATTGTATTATCTTTTTAATTTTTCTAAATTGCTACATTTGTTTTCTATAAAGTTTATAATTATAAGTATAACTTTTTAATCAGAATAGTTGTTTTACTGGGTTTAGGTGGATTTAATAATGCATTGAATTCAAGGTTTTGGGTGGCTGGAGATTCAACTTCGTTGTCTTCCATTCTTTTTCCTTCCACAGGAGAGTGAGTTGGAACTGATTTGGGTGTTATAAGGTTTTTGGCACTTCCTTTTGAAGCCTCTTACATATTCGCAACTGCCTTTCTGATTGAGAAGGATTTTGAGCAATAACTGTTATAGGTAATAACCTTTCCGTTGCCATAGCATTGAACTTCAAAACTTTACGATCTGGAAGTCCCGGAAGTTCCACCCGCATATCACGTTCAAAATTATCATCTTTGAAGTGCTTAGAAAAGATTCCACTAGATCCCATTTATCATCTCTTTTACATTTGATGACCCAAGTTTTTCTTAGTAAGGAATCTTTCGGGAAGGAGTGATACCGAATATGTAGTTTTGATAGTTTTTAAAAGACTCTTATTGCATATAGCAACAATCTTGTTCCTGGCATGATGTTAATGGTTAATGTTTATCCTAAAATAGAAAACGAATTTAATCTTCTCTAAAATTCAATCCAAAACCTAAAGTGTAAAACAAAAGTAATTCCAACAACTCTAAGCCTCGCAATATAGGGCCTCCATAATCATGATTGGTTTTTAACATTTATTTACACAGATACAGCTTCGGAAAACCTAATTATTAAATTCTACAGATGCTTTTATTTCCTCAGAAACACTAAAGTGGGTGAAAATAATTTTATTTTTTACAAAAGATTAAAAATCTTACCTGTTTAATTAAAACAAAACACGGGAACTCCATTCCCGCCTATGGCCAGGGAACCGTCGTCTGTTTTCGGGTCTCATGGTGACGTAAAAATCGCCAGCCAATGAAACCTTTTAAAAAAAACTTGGCTTTTTGGCCCGATCCAGCAAACCTTATATAGCGGGTTTCTACTAACCTTGGATGTGCCTAAGGTGGTATCACAACCAGGGTGGGAAATATGGATTTTTTTTAAATTGGACCTATAACCACCGACCTCCTGCCTTTAATACGAAGAATTTTTACGAACCTTGCCTTGCTTTAACATGAGGACCATGAGCAGGGATGAAAATAAGCACAAGTCACTGGTCATTTGTCCGATAAATTTTCAAATGTCGGATAACTTTTTATTTTTAAGAGGGGGTCACTGTACAAATGTCCGATAACTTTGAATTTCTGAAATGGGTTTAATGGACAATTCGAAATCTAGTTACATAATATTATAGTTAAAGATCTAGTTAATTTTAATAAATAATTAACGCGAAACGTTTTCGTTTAAACTTTTACCAGTAACCGCGAATCAAAACGGACTTTTTAGCGTTATTTTCTAAGGCGAGAGTAAATTCAATCGTAAAACTGACGTCACGCGCGTACCGACACCTTCTGATTTTTTTTTTTTTTTTTTTTTTTCAATTCTTGAAAAGGAAATTCACGTGTTTGGCGCGGAATCAATTTGACGATGCACAAAACTGAATCAGGTTGCAGATGTACTTTAAATCTCTATTGTTTAAATCTCTTGTACAAAAGCAGTTTCCCTGGTGTCCCCTCCCCTTACCTGGTCGTGCCCAGGGTAGATGGGTGGTGTGTTATTTGCCTTGCCGTAGGGGCCTGAGTGGAATCGGTCTGCCTTCCGCTAAATGTTAACACATCGTCTCGCTTCTGCCCAGCCGATTCTGGGGGTCCCAGACGTGGCGGTTCCCCGGTGAGTTCTCGCCTTGAAGGGTCGCCTTGAGGGTCTCCTTGAGGGTCTCCTTGAAGGGTCTCCTAGTAGGGGGCTAAGCTGGGGCTGCATCGTGATGTCTATGTGGGTGCTCCGCGTTTGCAGAATAGACCTTCGGCGTCATCCTACGCCATTGAATAGTTCATTGGGGTCACGGAGAGATTGATGGGACCTTATGGTAGTGATGTGCGTGTTGGCCGTTGGGGCCGCCTACTTGCTTCCTACTTTCTGCTATGTAAGTCCCAGGCTGGGAAATAAGGATTATTTTTAAACTGGACTTGTGGCCAGTAGAGCCCAAGCAGTTTAATTAAAAAACTGGACATTGGCAAGTTACAATTTTCATGAGATTGACAAACTGTCATTATGACGTAGTACTATGACCTAGGCTAAGAAACAAAACAAAATTTTGGAATTAATTAACTGGCCTTGTGACCAGTAGACCCCCAAGCATTTAATTTTTAAACTGGCCCAGCTAATTTTTAAACTGGACTTTTGTCCAGTAAAACCGCCTTATTTCCCAGCCTGGACTAAGTCCCCACGAACGAGTGCGGTCTTCCTTGGTTCTACATATTCTTGTGACCCGTTATGGGCGTGGTTTCGCGTGCGGCACAATAGCGGATAAATGATGCCTGCCGCAAGCACATAACATATCTCATTCGACAGCGTTATATCCTGACCACCAATGACAAGATGCGCCACAAGATTCTCCGATTTTTAGCTAGACCCAACCCTAGTGGGGTCTAGCTACTATATTCACTGCGGCGTTGGCGTAGGCGTCGGGGTCGGCGTCGTGCAAGAAGACGAAATACGTCATTGAATCGAAAAACTTTCGTCTTCTTACCTCTCCGAGTGAACTTTTAGTTCACGGAGAGGTTCTGTCTGTTACGTCATCGAATAGGAAAAACTTTCGACTTCTTACCTCTCCGAGTGAACTTTTAGTTCGCGGAGAGGATCTGTCTGTACGTGACGTCGGATGAAGACGTCATCCCCCTCCAATAGAATTCGCATATACAGTTATTAGCTTCTACCATGCTGTAAACGTACATCCACCACAGCTCATTGAAGAGCAGCTTGTTAGTTTATAATGATAAACGAACGCCTTATATAGTATCTTTTGGATTCGCGTCTATTTTAGCCTTCTGAGGTGATAGCTTTTACTGAATTGAAACGTAATATTCATTTAAATTAAAATTAAAACAGATTAAATGATTTAACTTAATCTAAAAACCAATGTTGCTGAAACTTAAATTTAATATAAAAGATATTTTCGAAGATATTCAATATTTTCTTATAGGTTGATTAGATAAAGGCGTGTTTTCACGGGTGTTCAAGATAAAATGAATTAATAAATTTTAGATATTATGGTGCGTTTTCACGGCTATCCAAGATAAGAACGATAAAGATTAGATGTAAAGGTGCCTTCACAAGGGTATCCAAGGTAAAAATTAATAAAGATTAGATATAAAGGCGTGTTCGCAGGGTATCCAAGATAAAATGACTTAATAAAGAATAGATATAAAGACGCGTTTCCAAGATAAAAATGACTTAATAAAGAATAGATATTAAGTCCCGTTCGCACGAGTACCCAAGATAAAATGACAAAGATAATATATAAATGCCTGTTCGCACGGGTATCTAAGTTAAAAATTAATAAATATTCGATATGAAGCCACGTTCACACGTGTATCCAAGATAAATTAATAAAGATTAGATATAAATCCGCGTTCAGACTGGTATCAAAGAAAAAATAAGATTAGATATAAAGCCGCGTACACACGGGTACCCAAGATAAATACATAACGATTAGATACAAAGCCGATTTCACACGAGTATCCAAGATATATTAATAAAGATTAGATATAAAGCCGCTTTCACACAGGTATCCAAGATAAATTAACAAAGATTAGATACAAAGACGCGTTCACAGGTAGCCAAGTTGAAAAACATGATTTGAAAAACATGATTTGAAAAACATGATTTGAAAAACATGATTTGAAAAACATGATTTGAAAAACATGATTTGAAAAACATAATTTGAAAAACATAATTTGAAAAACATGTTTTGAAAAACATGTTTTGAAAAACATGTTTTGAAAAACATGTTTTGAAAAACATGTTTTGAAAAACATGATTTGAAAAACATGATTTGAAAAACATGATTTGAAAAACATGATTTGAAAAACATGATTTGAAAAACATGATTTGAAAAACATGATTTGAAAAACATGATTTGAAAAACATGATTTGAAAAACATGTTTTGAAAAACATGATTTGAAAAACATGATTTGAAAAACATGTTTTGAAAAACATGATTTGAAAAACATGTTTTGAAAAACATGATTTGAAAAACATGATTTGAAAAACATGATTTGAAAAACATGTTTTGAAAAACATGTTTTGAAAAACATGTTTTGAAAAACATGTTTTGAAAAACATGATTCGAAAAACATGTTTCGAAAAACATGTTTCGAAAAACATGATTCGAAAAACATGATTCGAAAAACATGATTCGAAAAACATGTTTCGAAAAACATGTTTCGAAAAACATGTTTCGAAAAACATGTTTCGAAAAACATGTTTCGAAAAACATGTTTCGAAAAACATGTTTCGAAAAACATGTTTCGAAAAACATGATTCGAAAAACATGATTCGAAAAACATGATTCGAAAAACATGATTCGAAAAACATGATTCGAAAAACATGATTCGAAAAACATGATTCGAAAAACATGATTCGAAAAACATGATTCGAAAAACATGATTCGAAAAACATGATTCGAAAAACATGATTCGAAAAACATGATTCGAAAAACATGATTCGAAAAACATGATTCGAAAAACATGATTTGAAAAATTTTACGCAACTTCGTGTTTAAAGGAATCTCGAAACGCCATTCAAATTGTTCAAAGAGCGTTTATGCATGCATAACGAGCCCCTGCTATAGCATAATTCTTTTCAGCCTCTTTTACAATGTCATGGGTCTAGCTATTCCTATGGGCTTGACCATCTTGTTAGCTACTATTTTCATGAAAGTGCGGCGTCGACGTTGGCGGCTTGCAAGAAGACGAAATACGTCATCGAATCGAAAAACTTTCGTCTTCTTACCTCTCCGAGTGAACTTTTAGTTCGCGGAGAGGCTCTGTCTGTACGTGACGTCAGAAGAAGACGTCATCACCCACGGAGCTTGACCCTCCAATAGAATTCGCAAATACAGTTATTAGCTTCTACCATGCTGTAAACGTAAATCCACCACAGCTCATTGAAGAGCAGCAACCCTTACTCGCTTGTTAGTTTATAATGATAAACGAACGCCTTATATAGTATCTTTTGGATTCGCGTCTATTTTAGCCTTCTGAGGTGATAGCTTTTACTGAATTGAACCGTAATATTCATTTAAATTAAAATTAAAACAGATTAAATGATTTAACTTAATCTAAAAACCAATGTTGCTGAAACTTAAATTTAATATAAAAGATATTTTCGAAGATATTCAATATTTTCTTATAGGTTGATTAGATAAAGGCGTGTTTTCACGGGTGTTCAAGATAAAATGAATTAATAAATTTTAGATATTATGGTGCGTTTTCACGGCTATCCAAGATAAGAACGATAAAGATTAGATGTAAAGGTGCCTTCACAAGGGTATCCAAGGTAAAAATTAATAAAGATTAGATATAAAGGCGTGTTCGCAGGGTATCCAAGATAAAATGACTTAATAAAGAATAGATATAAAGACGCGTTTCCAAGATAAAAATGACTTAATAAAGAATATATATTAAGTCCCGTTCGCACGAGTACCCAAGATAAAATGACAAAGATAATATATAAATGCCTGTTCGCCCGGGTATCTAAGTTAAAAATTAATAAATATTCGATATGAAGCCACGTTCACACGTGTATCCAAGATAAATTAATAAAGATTAGATATAAATCCGCGTTCAGACTGGTATCAAAGAAAAATTAAGATTAGATATAAAGCCGCGTACACACGGGTATCCAAGATAAATACATAACGATTAGGTATAAAGGCGCTTTCACACGGGTATCCAAGATAAATTAATAAAGATTAGATATAAAGACGCGTTCACAGGTAGCCAAGTTGAAAAACCTGATTTGAAAAACCTGATTTGAAAAAGCTGTTTTGAAAAAGCTGATTTGAAAAAGCTGATTTGAAAAAGCTGATTTGAAAAACCTGATTTGAAAAACCTGATTTGAAACTTCGTGTTTAAAGGAATCTCGAAACGCCATTCAAATTGTTCAAAGAGATTTATGCATGCATAACAAGTCCCTGCTAAAGCATCATTCTTTTCAGCCTCTTTTACAATGTCATGGGTCTAGCTATTCCTATGGGCTTGACCATCTTGTTCACTGTTGTTATGACAATTGCTATGGGTTCCTTCATGCTCTAAAGAAATGACAATTTGGCTAATTATTACTTACTTATGAAAGCTGTGTTAGTCAATATCTCTGCTTTAGATGCTGTGACGCTAAATATCATCCACTGCATGAAATATCTGTTTCTTAGAAGCCGTGAAAGTGTTGATGGACCTTTTTCAACGGATAGAAATATCAAAGTATATGACTTTTTCAGATTGTGAAAGTTTTTATTTATAATTTTAAGAAATATTCTTCCTTATAAAATTTATAATAATCGATATGTAGGATAATGATGATAATTATCGTGCCCCTCGACGTAAATTTAAACCCATGTACTTTTAATAACATTTGTATGAAAGATTTTTTTAAGATATTTTTAAGATGTTATTTTACTTTCGAAACGAAAGCCTGTGAAATATTATTATTATCCTAAATATTCCTTTCATTTCCTGCCTTTCAAATTTATTAAATTTATGATTCTTTTAAACATTTAACGCCTTCTGAAACAATAATATTATATAAATTAAAGGGTAACTGAAATAATATATATATATATATATATATATATATATATATATATATATATATATATATATATATATATATATATATATATATATATATATATATATATATTAGCTCACGAAATTACGTCTAATAAAGTAAACAACGCCCAGTAGCTTAGTCATGGATTAATCAACCTCACAGGGATAATTTACTCTGGTAAAATGATTGTTCGAATCGCACCCTGGTGACAAAAATTGTCTCTACACCGGAAGTTTCTAGCTACCGATACATGGGGTGAAATATTGAAGGGTAAAAAACTCTAAAGCAGACAATGCTCTCATGGATTACTTCCGGATTTGTATCGGTAAGGGGGTAAAATTGAGGGGTCGGATAAAATGTCTGGCAGCCATGTTCAACATCTTCAACTACTAGTATAGCAGAGCCAGAGTGAATTATCCCTGTGAGGTTGATTAATCCATGGCTTAATACTATCAGCAAAGGTCCGGGCCAAGAAATGATGAATCGATTTATCGTTTCTTCGCGTACAGTCAAAGCGAGGCTGCGTACGTAAGGGAAGATCATTTTATAGGGGAAAATTTCAGAGCAGATAGAACCTTTAAAAGATCTATCGGCGTATTTTAAATCCCCTTTAAAGTCGCCTTTTTTCTTGATTAGCAGACACTGTGTTGACAGTATCAAATTGTACAGTCAAAGCTAGGCTGTGTTCTTAAGGGAAGAGCACTTTAAATGGGCAAATTTCAGAGCTGATTGAGCCTTTAAAGGGGCTTGTAATTTCAATATTTTACACCATCAACAACCTTCAAGGTCAGGCAGATAACTGGTGTTATTAACATTGCATCGGATAGGAGGGCTGCCTCGAGGATAGACTCTTAAATTTTATCCTTAGAATCTTGTAAAAACCATGAATTTGGCGGAATTAAGTCATTGAAAATAATTAAAGGGACTATCAAATTACAGAGCAGATAGGGGCTTTAAAGGAACTATCTCCCAATTTTTAAATCCCCTTTAAAGTCGCCTTCTTTTCTGGCTTAGCAGACGATTTTGACCATAACAACTTGTACATGCTAGGGAAGATGAATTTAAGTGGGGAAAATTTCCCTGATTTACAATTTACATCATGTTTTAAAGTTTCTCTGAAATTTCGTTAGCATTCTAATTCCCATCTTTGAATTAACCCAGTCCCCCTTTAGTGAAAAGTATATGCGCTTATATGCCTAAAATCCTAATATTTGAAATTTCATGACGTTCGCCTTCACCTCATTTTGAATTTGAATTTATTAGATAGGGGATAAAACCAAAAACAACCTTAAAGAAATTGCAATGTTTCAGAGTGAAAGTTCTTTAATCGTATTGATGCTATTCTTAATAACAGATCATGACAATTTTTTTTTATATTCACAAAATTTCAACTCAAAATAATTGTTTAAATACATTTTTTAAATTTTTATCATCGAAGTAATCACTTAACAATCAATTTCTCCGAATACGACGTCTAAGGTTCCGATAATAGATACGATATCTGCCAAATAATGATTTTGAATTTGAATTTATTAGATATTAGATAAAACCAAAAAGCACCTTAAAGAAATTGCAATGTTTCAGAGTTAGAGTTCTTTAATCGCATTGATGCTATTCTTAAAAACAGATCACATATTTTTTTATATTTACAAATTTTCAACTCAAAATAATTGTTTAAATACATTTTCTAAATTTTTATCACCGAAGTAATCACTTAACGATCAATTTCTCCGAATACGACGTCTAAGGTACCGATAATAGCTACGATATCTGCCAAATAATGATTTCGACCAATATGATCGAGGGCCGCCTAGAAATATAAAGCGTAATCAAATTGATTTTAGAACAAGGCGCCAACCCTATTAACTTCAATTTAATTACCAAATGAGCAAAGCCAGGAGCCTTAATTTTGCAACGGTAAGGTCGGCTACTTCCATCCGATATTAAATAAACTCCAAATTCACCCTGTAGATATATTACAATTTTACAAAGTTTAAATATTAGTTTTTAAGATGAATTAGGGTAGGGTAGCCTATCTCTGAACGCTTTTTAAGAAATCCGAGATCCCGACACCTATAGAATTTTTAGCGAATAAGTTAACTATCTAATATCAAGTTTGAATATTCGCGGACCCGTTGTGCTAGTTTTCATCATTCCATGACGCGCACTTTTGACGCAGACATGGTTTGAAAGACAACAGTAGCGATTTCCAATTCTGTACGCTCCGATTTAATTTCTGAACACCCCCCCCCCCCCCCTGCTTCTAAATCTGAACTATATTATAGCCTATACAAACAAAATTCTCTCAACTCGAGAAATGAGTGTCACCAATTGTTTCCTTGGACGAATTAACCGAGGTGGAATTAGCGCGCTCGAGCCAGTATTTGTGAAGTTATTTCAAATTTAAAAATTAAGCATTGCTTTGGCATAGAACCCATAAAGGAATCCTCATTTCAAAGGAAATCGTCGATAACTTCACAAATACTGGCTCGAGAGCGTTAATTCTATCTTATTCTCTGTAAATTTGGCCAAGGAATCCATTAGTGACACTTATTTCTCGATTCGAGGTGAAAGTGATTCCTTTTGCATATTTTGGGAATTTTTCATATTTTTAATGCGTGCTTCCAAGTTTCATTTCAAAACGTTCTGAATTAGAAATTCTTATACATATTTTGAAATTACGCTTTCGCAAAGAGTTTGTGGTCAAATTCTGGGTTTGAGAAGTTGATTTTGTAGCGGGAAACTCAAACTTTACGACGAAATCGAGCGTGTAAGGCCTGCGGTTTTTCTGAAGCTCGTAAAACCTTATTTCCCAGACCATAAACGGAAACATTCTCTTAAAATCGTTCTTATTAATTAGGCTAATTATCGCTGCTGGCTAATTAGGGTCGTATCTCCTCAGGGTCTTTTCCTAGTGTTGAAGCTGTGTTCCGCGAATAGCCCATTCTTAATCAACAAAATGAGCTCTTCCATCTTTAAATAGACCAAACCAAAGTTAAGTTACAAACTTTTAAATTAAAGTGTTCAGATTTAGGAGGACTGACCATAGAAGGTATTTTTTTTCAGCTCAATTAATTTTATCCCTGAACAATATAACTTTTTCCGCCTGTCGTAGACAGGCGGAAAAAGTTATATTGTTAAAAGGCTACAATTGCGTAGAAAAAACTTTTTTTTAACCTTTGGCGCTTCAATAGCGGTGTACGTCGATCCAGGGGGAACTTGAAAACCTTCGGTATACAATTTAAAATGATGAATTAGGGCCTCCATTGAAGTTTTCATCTCCTCTCGTTTAGGTGGGACGACCTTATTATCATCGACTTTAATTTCTCCGGGTGGCATTTTATTCAAACATTGATCGATGATTCGCAAACTTTGACGCATTTCCTCGACTCGACACAAATATCTAACACAACCAAAAAGTGTCACGCTTCAAATATTAATTTCCCCTTCCCTCCTTCGTATATTTGTGTAAAAAAATTTAAAATTACCGATCGTAACAATCTCCTTTAATACCAATTGGTACTTCAAAGTCAAAATCTTCGTAAGAATCATAGGGTTGAGTTTTACGCAGATCCCATTTGATTCCGGAACCGCGTAACATCACTCCACTGTAAATTTTAAACTTTAATAAAAATATTTAAAAGCGTTTTAAGACTATTTAGAATTAATAACGACCTAAATCCCCAATTGAGAGCGTCTTCGGCCGAAACTGTTCCAATATCGATAGTTCGTTGCATCCAAAGACGGTTTGTAGTTAAAAGATCCTCAACTTCATCTATACGTTGACTAAATTGTTGCGCCCATTGATAGATATCGTCCATAAGACCCAATGGCAAGTCTAAACTGACACCACCGGGTCGAATGTAAGCAGCGTGCATACGAGCTCCCGATACCCTTTCGTAAAACTCCATCAACTAAATTAATTAATCGCGTTATTCTTTGATAACGAGAAAGGACAAATTACGCTGAGAATTCTGCAAATACGTTTGTATTATCTAACATCTTGTAAAAAGTGATCAGACGTTGGATGATTTTCTAAGATAAACACGACCCTTTAAAATTCCCAGTGTAACTTCGTCCCTTTTTTGATAAAATTCAGAAGGAACTTTAAGTAAAAAATTAAACCTTTTCCCTCTCTTCGAATAACCAAAAGAATGGTGTTAAAGCGCCAATATCTAAAGCGTGGGTTCCTACCGCCATAATATGGTTCAAAATACGAGTTATTTCCCCAAAAAGAACTGAAAAAAAAAAAAAAAAAATACACTATAACTTCGTTACAATGAAATTCTCTTGAAACATTACGTTACATCCAAAGTTTCGAGACATCCAAAATTTCGAGACATCCAAAATTTCGAGACATCCAAAATTTCGAGACATCCAAAATTTCGAGACATCCAAAATTTCGAGACATCCAAAATTTCGAGACATCCAAAATTTCGAGACATCCAAAATTTCGAGACATCCAAAATTTCGAGACATCCAAAATTTCGAGACATCCAAAATTTCGAGACATCCAAAAATTTCGAGACATCCAAAATTTCGAGACATCCGAAATTTCGAGACATCCGAAATTTCGAGACATCCGAAATTTCGAGACATCCAAAATTTCGAGACATCCAAAATTTCGAGACATCCAAAATTTCGAGACATCCAAAATTTCGAGACATCCAAAATTTCGAGACATCCAAAATTTCGAGACATCCAAAATTTCGAGACATCCAAAATTTCGAGACATCCAAAATTTCGAGACATCCAAAATTTCGAGACATCCAAAATTTCGAGACATCCAAAATTTCGAGACATCCAAAATTTCGAGACATCCAAAATTTCGAGACATCCAAAATTTCGAGACATCCAAAATTTCGAGACATCCAAAATTTCGAGACATCCAAAATTTCGAGACATCCAAAATTTCGAGACATCCAAAATTTCGAGACATCCAAAATTTTGTTATATCCAAAAATTCGTTATATTCAATATTTCGTTATATCCGGATTTCTGATACCCAAATAATTTGATATATACATAATATCAATATATCCGTACTTTTCGTTATAAAGAGAATTTCATTATATCCAAAAATTCATTATAACTGATAGGCCTTGGCTTCGTAGATTTTTTTTTTTTTTTTTGTTATGACGAGGTGTTACCATAATTTATTTAGAAAAGTGTGTAATATTCTTACCCCTGATATACTGGGCTCTCTTGGGTACTTTAATATTAAGCAATTTTTCAACGGCTAATGAATAACATTGCTCGTTGCACATCATAGAAACATAATCTAAACGATCAAAATATGGCAATGCCTGAAGATAGGTTTTATATTCAATGAGTTTCTCGGTGCCACGATGCAGTAAGCCAATATGAGGGTCCGCTCTCATCACCACCTCTCCATCTAGTTCCAAAACTAGTCGTAAAACCCCGTGAGCGGCCGGATGTTGGGGTCCAAAGTTTAGTGTCAAATTACGAACCACTTTTTCTTCAGGCAACATTTTGCCTGAAAGTAGTTTTTACTTAAGGTTTCATGTAGAATTTAAAGTTAGAGCTTTTAAATTAACCATTTAATGGTGGTAAGACCCATTTTGTATCTTCATCCGGATACATAACTGGTCCAGCAAATTGCTCCATCCATTCTTCGTCGGGGCACCATCGTTTAGTTCTTAACCAAATTGCAATTATATATTGATTAATACACTCATATCTACTCAAAAATACAAAACTTTCGTTGGTTAAGAACTTTTGGTAAACTTGACCTTTCCTTTACATAAGAGAAGTTAAAAGACAAACTTTTCAGCCAAGGCTTAAGTTTATTTGTATTTTACCATTTACCAAGAGTTTTAAAGCCAATTTTTGGGCCAAATTTGATATCTGATAAATAAGAGCATGGTTTACCTTACAAACGTAAGAGCGGGCCCAAAATTCTTGTGAATTTTCGATGCAAATCGTAATTGAGAAGAAACTTTGCCTAAAGCTGCCCTGAGAGCCATTTTTAGAAACCAGACTTGAATCTTTTTAGAGAGTGGCTATTGCCACACACAACAAATGTGTCAATAGTCGCTTGACTATTGACACATAGTGTGTGTGTCAATAGGCGAGTGGTTATTGCCACACAGCTTATGTGCCAATAGGCGATGGGTTATTGCACACAAGGGGCGGAGCTACGAAACTCTTGGAACAAGGGCTACGCCATCTTTTTCATCATTCTTCTTTGGCTAGGACTAGGGCTAGCGAGGGAAGTGAACACGTTTTCGGAAGTTTCTGTATTATTTTGTTTTTTAAAACTTTAAAAGGGAAATTTGTGGAAAATATCTTGTTAGATTATAAGTTAGAGCTAGTAAGATTTAAATTTATTTTCCTTCATATAATAAACGTGATTTTTTGACCTAAATCTATAAATTAAAATTATAATAATTTACCCGCAAAGGCTTAGCTTTATCGTCTATTCGAGTTTCGTCGATTCGGCCCTGTACCTTTATTGCTCATAATATATTTTCTCAATAATCACTCTATAAAGGTAGAGTAAGAAGGCGAAATGACTATTAACTTAGAAATATTTTAAATTATAAAGGAAAAAATAGTTTTTTCATGTCTTGAATCCTCTGGTTTAAGTTAACCCTTGCCCCTTGGTCACGATTCACGAAGCTTTAAAACGTGGGCTGGGCCTTTGCGAGTTGTTTCTCTTTACAAAATAACTATCACATTCACATGGGATTAACAAAAATGGTAATTAAATGATATTTTCCATGTATATGAAAATGCCCATAAGGGGAGATTTCCGTTAACCGACCCCCCACTAAAAAACGATGGTTATAGACTATTTAGAACCTGGGGAGTTCAGAAAAAATAATAAAAAAAAATCTCCGACCACCGGAAGTTTGAGAAAAACGTATTTGAAAATTTGAAATTCCCATGCTAAAATCCCATAGAATGCGCCATAGGTTAGGTTGGGTTAGGTATATTTTAGGTTGGGTTGGGTTAGAATCTATGGGATTTAAAATGCAAACTTCAAATTTTGAAATGCGTTTTTCTCAAACTTCCGATGGTTGAAGATTTTTTTAAGTATTTTTTCTGAACTCCCCAGGTCCTAATTAGTTCAAATTTGTGTCAATAAGAAGCTTAGAATTTAGTTTTTCGGGTCGGGCCGGGTCGGGTTTTTTTTTTTTAAAAAAAATTTCGGGTCGGGTTTTTTTTTTAAAAAAATTTTTCGGGTCGGGCCGGGTCGGGTTTTTTTTAAAAAAAAAAATTTCGGGTCGGGCCGGGTCGGGTTTTTTTTTAGAATTTTTTTTTCGGGTCGGGCCGGGTCGGGTCTTTAAAATGGTGGGCCCGACTCGTCTCTAGCATCTATGTCTACAAAACGTTTCGTCAGGGCTAGCTCGCGATTTTGAAAATATTCTCGAACCCAGCGCCACTGGTTGAGTATGAAAGAAAATAAACCAGTTTATTTTATTTTCTCTATCGCCGAAATGGGTTTACAGAACAGGTTTTCTCTTTTTCAACAATTCCCCATTTATTGTATCAATAAAGAGGACGAAGCTACCTCTTCTACACACGCGGCTCGGACGGGAACACGAAAGGTCACGCTTGGTACGTTTTTTTTTTTTTTTTTTCCATCTTTCCGTTTTCCCCACATTCCCGCGTTTTCTGCCCCAGTTTCCTAAATGACCACTGGTCAGCTGCTGCTTTAGCCCGCTCCATTCCCCATCCCACAGCCCTTTTTCTAGTCCTCGTATCTAGTTTGTGCTCTTTTTTGTCGCCCATCGCCTTGGGAGTTTTTTCGCCAAAATGTCCGACTCTTCGGACGAAGGAGCCTTCGGCCCGGATCGTGATCCGGAGATGGATGGCGTCGAAACAGGTTTTACCGTCGTGAACCGCTACTCTGGACTATACTCCTCGGAAGCCCCAATGCTATAAATGCCGGCGCTTTGGTCACGTGGCTTCCGCTTGTCGTTCCCAGGCGACTGTCGAAATCTGCGCCAACTGCGGAAAGGATCACGCATACGATCCCGGCGCTAGGTGTACGGCTCAAACCCAATGTGTAAACTGTCGAGGCCCGCACAACTCCAAATCCCAGGACTGTCCCGTGCTCAAACGAGAATCAAAGGTGCTACAAGTACGTCGCTCAGAAGACGTTTCTTTTCGCGAAGCCCGTGCTATGGTTCGCCAGAAATCATACGCGCAGGCCGTTCGCCCCCGGAGCTCATCCCCGCAGCGTCCAAAGCCACCAACACAGGTTAGTTCAGGGCAACCCCCTGTCACTGCTGGAGCCAAGGCTCCAGTGTACCTCACGGCCAGCGACCTGTCGCTGCTCATCACCCAGTTGGTCGCAGCGGTCGCAGAGGTATGTGAGAAACCCCTAGGGAACGCAGCTAAACGGGAGGCCCTCAAATCCCTCACAGCGACGCTCACCACGCAATTTACAAAAGCGCACTCCGCCCCAAAATTGGCTACAGAGCCACGACCCTCGCGAAACCCTGATGCAGCCAGCGCTTTTTAACGTCCTTCAATGGAACGTCCAGGGGATTCGTGCGCGTTTACCGGACTTGATTGACATTCTAGGTGACATTACTCCCACTATTATCGCGCTTCAAGAAACTTTTCTCTCCCTTTTGGATTCGGTTAACCTCCATTTTAACTTTTACTCGGTTTATCGGAAAGATCGTGACGTCGTCGGCCCGTCTACCAACGGGGTCCGCGGCGGTGTAGCCTTACTGGTTGACCGAACCCTCCAGGTCGCTCCGATTACCCTTCCTCCTTGTCCTGCAATCGAACACATTGGGCTGAAGATCTGCCTGCCCTCCGGCTGGCTTACGGTTATAAACATTTATGATCCTCGGGGTAACGCATCTCAGGACTTTTTGGATGCTCTAATGAGAACTATAGTTCCCCCGTTCATCATCATGGGAGATTTCAACGCCCACAACCGCCTATGGGGCAGCGCCAATACGGATGCCCAAGGTCGAAAAATTCAGGCCTGGATGGAGGACCACGACCTACTGGTCCTTCTCAACACTGGTGAGGCTACGCGCCGCCCTTCCCACGGCGCTGACAGTGCCTTAGACCTCGCATTCGCCAGCCGCGAACTCGCCACCGCCCTTAACTGGGAAGTCCTACTCAGAGGTACGAGCGACCACATTCCGCTTCGGATCATCCTAGACGCCCCGGTCCTGACGCCCCCCTCGGGCCCCCCCCCCACTGGCGCTATTCGAGTGCGGACTGGAAGCGTTTCAGGATCTTATTGGACTCCTCCATTGATGGCCAGCCCCTAACGGTGCTCACAGCAGAGCGCTTACTCCTCGACACCGCCCGCGCCACGATTCCAGTGTCTAACGGGGGCTCCTCGGGCCCTCGCGCTCCGCCGTGGTGGGACGACAGTTGCGCACAAAAGGCAAAGCGTGTACAGGCGGCCCGACGCAAGGCACAGCGGTCACGCCTTTCCCTGGATTTCATCACGTACAAAAGGGAAAGGGCCGAATACAAAAGGCTGACCAAGGCCACGAAATCCGCAAGCTGGCGTAAGTACTGCGACCAACTCCACGCTCACACTCCGCTTGGCCAGGTATGGTCCAGGGTTAAGTGGTTCAAAAAAGGCTCCCAGACTCAGCGACAAGTCACTCTTCGCAAAGGTGACGAGTTTGTCACGTGCCAAAAACAGGTTGCCCGGGAAATGGCCGAGTTCGCGGAGGACCATCCTCATCCCGATCCAGCGATGAGTCACGAGGAGGTGTACATTCGTGACGACGTCCTACCTCAACCGACTACCTGTTACAACGCGGCCTTCACCTACGACGAACTATTCCAAATACTTACGGGGTTACGAAATACTGCTCCAGGTGTGGACAACATTTCCAACCTCATCATTAAAAACTCAACCCCAAAGTTTCGCATGGCTCTACTCGCTCTCTACAACTCGCTGTGGCTGGAAGGGCTCATGCCAACCCGTTGGAAACACGCGATACTTCACCCAATTCTCAAAACAGGCAAGGTGGCCACGGAGGTGTCCTCCTACAGACATATCTCGCTCCTCCCTAACCTAGGAAAAATCTACGAGCGCTTGGTGCTAGGGCGACTGGTGTGGTACATAGAAGAACACAAAATATTGCCTTCTGAACAATCGGGTTTCCGAAAGGGTCGCCGTGCCACCGATAACGCCCTTCGCCTGGTAACCGCCGCACAAAGCGCCATCGCTTCCAAGGAGTACTGTTTGGCTGTCTTTCTGGATCTCAAGGATGCCTTCAGCAGCGTCCATCATCAGGCGCTTTTGGTCAAACTCCAAACCTGCGGGCTGGAGGGACGCCTTCTTCGTTGGGTTGAAAGTTTCCTCGGCGGACGAACGGCGCAAGTTAGAGTAAACGGTGAGTTATCGGACCGTTTCCAGGTGACCAGGGGAGTGCCACAGGGCAGCGTGGTAAGCCCCACTCTGTTCAGTATCATGCTAAACGGCATCCCCAGCCTGTGCCCGGCCGGGGTCGACCAGGGCGAACACGCAGACGACATTGCAACATGGACCATTGGCGCCAATATACTACACCTAAAAACGCGCATGCAGAGGGCTCTGACTAACATAGAAAATTACGGAATACACTGGGGCCTCAACTTCCAACCCCTAAAATGCCAATTTATGGTGATAACCAGGTGTCGCACCGTTCTCCCCGACTTAGACCTTACTCTAGGCCAGTTCCAACTAGAAAAAACGACCACGTACCGCTACCTAGGAGGCACCATCGACGAAAGGCTCACCTGGCGTTCCCACCTAAACGACCTCTGCACGTCGTCACTCAAGCGCATAAACCTTCTTCGGGCCATCTCCTCCACCCGTTGGGGGGCCGGACGCTCAGTACTCAGACTATTGTACACGCATTTGGTCCGTTCCCGACTGGACTACACCAGCCCGCTTTATGCCTCAGCTTCAACTACGGTACTCAGGCTCCTTGACAAGGTCCAGAACGTAGCCTTGAGAGTAATCCTCGGGGTACCAAAGTCCACTCCGATCAAGCTCATGGAGGCGGAAGCAGCGATACCACCCTTAGCGCATCGCCGAGATCTACTTGACTTACTAAATTTGGCCCCCTGCGGCGCGGCGGACACGCCAGCTTTTTACCCCATCCTTCTGAGGCGGGGGCTTGGTCCACAGGAAGTAAAAGAACACCTATACCCCCCTGGGGGTCTTCCCTTCTTACTTCGGGCCTGGCGACTAGCGCAAAAACTCAATTTAGATTGGATGTTCACCACAAATCGCGACCACATTCCAAGTTCGACACATCCACCCTGGGTTTCACCACCAGTGTCCGTATTGACAAACTGGCTAAAGGATACAAAGGCCTCGACGCCACCCGACGCCCTCCGGCAACTGTTCATAGCTACACTGGCAGACCACGCGGCAAACGCGACTGCTATCTACACCGACGGCTCAGCCTCGGAGGACTCGGGGGCGTCTGGTGCTGCTTTCGTGATTCCCACTCTACGGGTTGGAGCAAAATCTCTATTAGATGCGGGACACCCAATCAATCGTGTCGAGCTCTTCGCCATCCAAATGGCGCTCTCATATGCCAGATCCCATCTTCGGGGTCCGGTAGTCGTGTGCTCTGACTCCAAAAGCGCCCTTACCCAACTCGTAACGCGCTCTCAAGATCCGATAGTTCGCGCAATCCACAGCCTATGTGACACCTACGACGGAAAAATTACTTTTCTGTGGTGCCCCGCACACACCGGGGTAGTGGGAAACGAAATGGCTGACAAACTGGCAAGTGTCAGTAATGTCCCAAGGCCGCCCCGAATCGATTTTCGGCTTCCTCACACCCTACACGAGCTAAAGCAACGGTGCAAAAAAGCTATCACGGAGGTTTGGGACACGGGTTGGAGCTCAAACTCGGAGGCCTGGCCATTGCTACAGGCAAAACCTTCACCAGCCTCCCACGCACTCCTCTCGTTTCAGCTTTCTCGGCGGGACGACACGCTACTCGCCCGGCTGGGGTGCGGTCGCCTCCCCACTAACGCGACGCTTCATCGTTTCGGCGTTAGCAACACGGCCAAATGCCCCCACTGCCCGGCTCCTGAGACAGCACACCATGTAGTGTTTGAATGTGCTGCCCACCAACATAGGAGACAGGACCTCCTCAGTGCTCTGAATGGAACAAACTTTCCCAGAACCATGGCAGGCATACTTACCGCGATCCACGCCGGCACTCTTACTGTGATCTTGGCGACTAGTTCTTTTCTACGCGAAGCGATTCGACGCTAAATGTGTATTTTCGTTGATTACGGTATTTTTATGTATCCATTCGGACAGTCTTCCAGTAGAACGTTTATAGCGTGCATGGTGTGATGGCTAACTGCCACATACACCAATTCACCCATCACATTATTCTGCCCCCCCCCCCCGCTACCTCTTCTATCAGACCCCAGTCCCTGATTTCTGAACGTCTAATGCTAATTATACACCCGCACCTCCGTAAGTCATTTTCTATGAGATAGACGGGGGAATAGATTCGTAAGGAATGAAAGGCTAGAGTGACTCTGACCGTCAGGGTTGTCTAAAAAATTAAATATTTCTTGGTATAGGAAAATTTCCGGATTTAGCCCCTTGTATAGCGTGGTTTGGGGGGAACCATTTTTGAACTGAAAACCAGATATCCCCCTTTGTTGGTGTATACGAGATAAGAGAAATGTCGACAACTCGGCATCGGCGTTCAAGTTTATGTTAAAGTTAACGTGATACGTGGTATAGGTCTGAAGTAGAGACGAGTCGGGCCCACCATTTTAAAAACCCGACCCGGCCCGACCCGAAAAATTAAAAAAAAAAAAAAAAAAACCGACCCGGCCCGACCCGAAAAAAAAACCCGACCCGAAAAACGGCGCTGACTAGTCCGTGAAAAGTCTGAAGATGACGTAGTTTCCTCTCTCGCTTCTGTAACCAAAGATGCTAAGTTGCTAACCGTTTTTTTGGTGCGCACTCACGTGACATACTTACATCATCTTAGCTTAAATGTTTTAGTCTGCTCTCTCCTTCTCTAGCAAGGAGTCACGTAGCATGCGCGAAAAAGGAAGCGTATTAGAAAATATATTAACAGCCAAGCGCCAAAAAAAGGGGGAATTGGACGCAGAAGCTGAGTTTGAACGACACGCGTTATAACGTGTGGCCGCCATTCCATCCTCCCTTAATATTCCCTGGCGACGCCAAGGACGAAAATGAGAACTGTACTCACAGGTCACGGCAGATATCACACTGTGGGAGCGTGGGGTACGGGATGGGATGGTTTACAAGCCGTAATTCCCACGAAGTAAAACGTTTTCCTGCGACGTGCGCCCAAGAGCTAGGGCTAGAGGTTTATGTAGAATTGTAGATACTAGGCTACTAGCAAAATGGTATTTAGAGAGCTAGAGTCGAGCTATTTCATAAATGTCGCGACTCTCGCCTAAAGAAATCGCTTCAATTCTCCCTCTCACGAAATCAAGCTCAAGTATGAGAACCAGCCCGTGAAAAATAAAGCTGACTCGACCCAACCCGAATATTTTAAGGCAAAGAAAAAACCCGACCCGAATATTTTAAGGCGAAGAAAAAACCCGACCCGAATATTCAAGCCGAAGAAAAAACCCGACCCGAATATTTTAAGGGGAAGAAAAAACCCGACTCGGCCCGGGCCCGATTGAAAATGAGCCCGACCCGACCCGACCCGATATGAATTTCACGAAATAAAAGCCCGACCCGACCCGACCCGGAAATTTTTTTTTTAATTTTGTGCCCGACCCGACCCGAAACGGGTTCGGGTCGGGTCGGGTCGAAAAAACCCGATTTAATCGGGGGCCCGACTCGTCTCTAGTCTGAAGTATACAGAGATACCTCCCATAGATAGCATTGTTAGCTGGCTACTTAGAGATATTAATAGACTTATGATAATATGTATATTTAATATATAATAATTTTTTTAATCTTGTGCCGAACCCGACCCGAAACGGGCCCGACGGTTAGCTTTGGGCGTTTTTTATGACTGTTTAAAGCGGAAATATACAGGCGGGTTAAAATTTATCTTTTTACCGATTCCGTTTATTAAAACAAAAGTATAAAGAAAATTGGCTTTGGCAAACCTAGCCAACGCGTACGTTATTTTTCTCAAGATAGAAAAAACCCAATTCTATTTAACTAGCTACAAGGACAGTAGACCTCCCAGCATTTAACTTTTAAAATGGCCCAGCTTAATTTTAAACTGTACATTTATCTAGTGAAACAGCCTTATTTCCGTCATTGAACCTTACCTTTCTAAGGAGATATCGTCTGCTTATATTTGTTTTTAATGATCAAGGGCCGCTGGGCCGTATGTATTACGAGATAATGCCCCTATTGTTGTAAGATAATTGCTCTGTCTGATTTAATCCAATGAATATCCTTGCATTGTTAAATAACTTTCGAACTTTGATTGATAAAGAAATTTAATATGATCCGCTTGAGTCTTAAATCTTCGAAATAAAACTATACGTAATCAAGGTGTGGGGCTTAATTAAATAGTTAATGATAATGGAACAATCCAGAATCGCAAAATGGTATTTTGGAGGGTAAGTCTCGTGATAATCATATTAAAATTTAATTAGGTTTAAAAGAAAATCAATAACCTTCTGATCAAAAATTCAAAGATTGGCGAGTGCAGGAGCAGCCTGTTGTACCCACCCATTAGATCTGTTAAAAGTAATTACATCCATCCGACTTTGAGAACTTAGTATTTGTGAACAATAAGTTATAACTCTGTTCCAAAGGTTCATCTTCAAACGCAACAGGGAGGACATGTTGGTATCGTCCGTAATACAGTCAACATCATCAAAAATCAAGGAGTTTTAGCTCTTTACAACGGCCTTAGCGCGTCTCTTTTAAGACAATTAACTTATTCAACTACTCGCTTTGGAATTTACGAGGTTGCAAAGCAAAAATGGACTGAACCGGGAGAACAATTGCCTTTTTATAAAAAGGTAACGTTAGCTGCTGCTGGAGGAGCCGCTGGTGGAATTGTTGGTAAGTTTTTTTAAAAACAAAGTTAATTTATTAAACCTAAAAATATGAAAAAAACTTTTAAAAAAGGAACTCCCGGTGATATGATCAATGTCAGAATGCAAAATGATATAAAATTGCCACTCGAAAATAGACGAAAGTGAGAAAGTTATACCTTTATTTTAATTTTAATCATAATTGGAAGATTTTAAAGTTATTATGAAGAAGGCTTAAGTTCAAAAGTAGTTTTAAGCTGGAAAGCAGGCTTCAGCTGAGATCTAAGAGGAAATTTGGTTTTTGGGTTTTTTTTAGCTATAAACACGCGATTGATGGACTCTACCAAGTTTTTAAACAAGAAGGATTCGTGAGACTTTTTTCAGGAGCTTCTATGGCTACTAGTCGAGCTGTTTTTATGACTATCGGTCAATTATCGATGTACGATCAGATCAAACAGACTCTACTTGCAATGACCTTTTTCAGCGATAATCTCCTAACACATTTTACAGCTAGTCTTATGGCGGTAAGTTTAAAATAAAAATTTGTTTGGACCTCTTTCTTTCTTTAAATGGAAGGGTGAAGTATAAAATTAAGTTATTTGATTCTATATAAAATTATGAACTTGTTTTTTTCTTATTAGAACATTAAGTAATTACCTCCTAAGTTTTAAAAATGCAAAATAGGCGCCTGGTTTACCTCTAATTTAAAAATCTATAAATGGAGACCTCTGACCAATCATAGTGGTGCCACCCTTTGCCAACCCCTCTTTTATTGGTTGTTTATTTTTTAGGCCTAAAAGTCGCTCTTTGACTTGGCATCTCTCAAATCCTTCTCACTACGACGTCTTAATAAAAACAATTCAGGGTGCCCACTTTTCCTATATTTCCTATATTTTCACCACCTTCCTATTTTCTCCTATAATTTAATGGCAATTCCTATAATCTCCTATATTTCTACTCAAAATCTATAGTTAAGGGTAAAGTTATAAATCATACTGTCAGCTGTGGCTGTATAAGATTATTTTAGCTTAACTGTACATTTTCCAGTTAAAATAGTCTGTAAAATTCCATTCTATCTAAGAAATTTGATCATATTAATACCATGTTTAAACCGGTGGCGAGAGTATTTGCTATGGCCTTATCCAGGCTTGATTAAATTAGAAAATAACACATAGCATACGATCTTGGAGGGAATATACAAGCATAGCCTCCTAAATCATACGCTTTCCTATTTTATCATATATTTTACACTTATTTCTTCCTATTTTATCCTATATTTTACATAAAATACTTCCTATATTTTCCTATATTTCGCAAAGAAATTTCCTATATAGGATTGACAAATTTTCAGTGGTCACCCTGAAACATTAGTACATGGATTTATGACCACTCTTTCATAATAATTATTAGCCTAAACTGTTAAAATTTAACTACTTAATGAAAATTAGCCACTTGTCGAAGTTTAAATAGGTTTTTTACGTTTTTGGTTCGCTACCTAGATGGCGCTTGTTTAAAATTGGAATCAGACTTACAAGCAATCACATTTGGTTGGAGGTGTCAGTTTCCAATTACTGCAATTGGTTGCAGGTATCCTTTTCCCATCACTGTCATTCCTTTTTCCAAACACTGATTGGTTTTAAGGTATCCTTATGCAATTACTGTCATTCATTTTTCCAATCACTGATTGGTTGGAGGTATCCTTTTCAGGCAGCCCAATGGTGCTAAAATTCCTATAAAATCCTATTTTTTGAAACATATCCTATATTATCCAGTATTTTCTTTTAAAGTCCTATAATTTTGAGTTTATAGACATTTCAGGATCAAAAATATCGCCGTGCCATTAAAAATTTTAATGTTTCGCGTAAGCAGACTGGTCATTCCATATGGTTTGACCTAGGCATGCAAATGTGGGTCGGCAGATCTTAATGAAATTTGGTACACTTGTTTCTATGCTTAAAAAACTAGGATTCCAAGATTTTAAGATGAAAATAAAAATAATTGAATTTTTGGCGAAATTTCGAGTAACCCTCCAAGATTTTTAGAACGCCAGCGAAAAAAAAAATTATGCTCTTGCGAAAATACCAATATCTCTCTGGCGCCTCGGTTGATTCTTTGGAATTTACTCATGTTTGTAGAGTAAAAGGCGAGGAATCCGATGGTCAGCTCCAAAATGGTCTACCTCAGTTTTTTTGTTTTTATTTTTTTTAAATTTCGCGGGGGGTCCTACACTGTGACGTGTGACGTCATGAGGGCCAACTTTTAAAATTTTTATTTTCCCTTTTTTTAAGACCCCGAGGTCACATCTTTCACCTAGTATATGTTTGGTTCTTGGTATTTGTTTCGTATCTAATTGGTAATCAAAAACAAAAGTTTCAAATTTTTGGGATTTTTATATTTATATTATGTACAGGGTGTTTCGAAAATGATGATAGGATCAAGCTCCATTGGGTTCTATGGGCCATTTTAAGACGAAAATGTTCTATGACGTTTTGTCGTACGTGGCGCCGTTTAAGAGTTACGTAATGATTCATGTGCGGATGACCCGTATACTCAATGCTAAAATCAATTTTTATCAAGCACGTGCTTTTAAATGTATTTTATCATTGAGTATACGTTTATTAATGTACGTTAAGGGGTCATCCGCACATAGATTACGCGATGCATGGGTAAAGGTATATCGGCACATGGGAAGGATCCTTATGGTTCTTGGTAAACCTAACACCGTTACAATTTCCTTTAAGGAATTTAAATTTATGGCTGGGCTTTCTGCCTTTTCCAATTTAAATTTTTAGGATATTGAAACGCGCCTATTTTAATTTATAAAACTTAAGATGTATTTCCTGAGGCTCTACTTTTAAGTATAGAATCAATTATATATCACTCGATTTTCTTCTCTCTCTTTCTTTAATTAGAAAAATAATTAGAAACTGAATAAGACTTTACACTAATAGGGAGCAATAGCAACGACATTGACGCAACCGTTAGATGTTTTAAAAACACGTACAATGAATGCCAAACCCGGGGAATACAAGGTAAGATTTCTAAGTATTTGTAAAATTAAATTAGCGTTGAGCCCAAAATCTATTACTAATATCAAGGTTACGTGTCCTAATTTCCGATACTTTTAAAAATCATTATCCAATATTTCGCGACGATAGATGGCCAGCGTTTGTAACATGACAAAAATATCCAATGAGAGCGTGTTGATGTGTAAAAACGTCACCTCTTGACGTCAAAATCCTTTTTAATACATCTTAACGATTCTCTTCGAGCTAAGCAAGTAAATATTATGGTAGGCGATGTATTGTTTAAAAGGAAAAATCACAGTTCTATCGCGTAAAATTTCGCCTAATTTTGCAAGTCGTCACACTGAAAATGAGAACCAGGGCAGAATTATGATGTTCCACGTGTGAACCATCTATTTATGCCCTGGTTCTTTTCAGGGCAGAAATTGCCTGCAATTTAGAGCCAAATTCATGAACGCCCAAAAATTGTGTCAAACGCAAAAACTGTACATTCCAAGAAAGCGCAATTTTTTTGTTGTTGTGATTCGCATGCCCAGCCTTTGACTGTACAATATTTTTCCGTATACGATGCTCTTTTTGCATAAGTTCCCGCCGCCAGCCAACCCAGGCAGAAATAGCCAAGTATAACACTCTGGCTATTTATGCCGAGATGCGAGCAAAATTATAGCCTCTTCAGAGGATATATCCACCAAGGTTCCAGGCACAATTAGCAACAGCATCGTGGATAACACGATTTCTAAGAAAACTTTAGAAAAGAGTTTTTAAAACAGATTTGTTGAAGACTGAACTTCAAAATGGAGAACTATTAATTACGGATATTTTGATAGGGTTTCAGTTGAAAAGTTCATTAACTCAAGTTGAAAGGTTCATTAACTCAAGTTGAAAAGTTCATTAACTCAAGTTGAAAAGTTCATTAACTCAAAATGAAAAGTTCATTAACTCAAGTTGAAAAGTTCATTAACTCAAAATGAAAAGTTCATTAACTCAAGTTAAATTAAAACAAAATTTTGATGTTAATTTAGTCTGTTTTAGTTAGATTGGTATCGAATCTAGATAATTACTTTGAATTAGGTATTGGTCAATGCTAAATTTAATTTAAATTTAATGTCCGATATTTTTTTTTAACTAAAACCAATCTTTTGTTCGCAGAATTTACTTCATTGCGTAAAAGTTACGGCTCAGTTAGGTCCTTTGGGCTTTTTTAAGGTTTGTGCGATTCCTTTTTATTTTAAATCTAAAACCCCTGCTTTGTAGCGTCATCCGCTTAATTCTTAATTGAACTACATTAAGCAGATGATTTGGTATAATCTTGTTAGAACAGGGTTGCCATAGGTCAGGGAATTTGAAAATGAACCAAAAAAGTCTGGGAATTTTAAGATATTTTAAAAAGTCAGGGAATTAAGGATCTTTCAAGAAGCCAGGAAATTACAATCAATATCTGTGGAAAAGATTTGAAGTTGACCTAGTCAGTTGTATAGATTAGATTGAGAAAATTAAGTTTTGGGACATTATGGTACAATATTCAGTATTCTATTCTTATATCCATCCCTGAAACGATGCCCTTTGACAACTTTGTCCGCAAAGCCAAGGCGCAGAAACCATAATGAAATGGGTTATTTTTAACAAAATAACGAGGTTTTACTGTACCCGAAATCCCAAATGTTGTACGGATTTGGGTACACTTGCGCAGTTTACCATTTACTTATTTGTATAGGCACTAACCTAACCTTAATTAAATCTGTGTAAATCGAAAACTATGCAAATGCACAAAGGGGAACTGCGCGATTGGAACATTGTAATTTAATTTTAAACTAGCGTGACTTATTTTTAGGGTTACGTTCCAGCATTTGTGCGGCTGGCTCCGCAAACAATATTAACTTTTGTATTCTTAGAACAACTTCGTCAACATTTTGGTTATTATCCATCCAAGGTTTAACTTATTAAATTGAAACCCTAGTAGCGCGCACAAAATGGCAAGATGAATTGATGTCGACAAAATATGTCCTAGGATTAAAACGTTGGTAAATATTATGCAGAGTGAAAATTTATAGGGTATTTAACTATTTATATATATATTGAATGGTTGTTTGTATAAAATGTATTTGTTTATAAAAGGGTAGGGAATATATCACCAATAGTTAATAGGACCAGAAATTATTAAACTATAATTAAAATGTTTATTACTATTTTTAAAAAAAAATTAGTTTCTAATATATTCAAGATCAAAAAGGTGCGATCTTCCAAATAACCTAAAGAACTACATGAATTTGATTGGAAAAATGCACAATTTTAATTGTAAAATGCATGAAGTGCGTAGCCGGGTAACATAGTAAAAATTGCCTTTGATCGAATCGAGAAGACAATTAATATAATCTTAGTCAGCATTCAAAATGGTAGTTGTATCAGAAGCGGATGGAAACTATAAGAAGTCTGGGAAGTAAGCCCTTCCCCAACTTTGGCTTTCGCCACCGTGAAATCCTTATAGCCAAAATGTCATCCCCTCACCCCCCTTAAAATTTGGCCAATAAGCGATGAGTTGGGCGAGCGTTACCATGGTTACAAATGGGCAGGAACAATGTTCCAACACCAGCGCTCCTAACGTTGATCTCTTACGTGCCTATTCCTTTTGGTGCCTATTCACGCCTGTTCCTTGTACTATGGCCCTCATTCGTAGGCATCCGCCAAGGGGGGTAGGTACAAAAAAGGGGTGCAGATATTACATAGAGCCCCGTAGGCCTTACGTCCCAGACTTCTTATAGTTTCCATGGGCTTCTGGTTGTATAAATTTTCAGCTCAAAATTACATTCGATTTGGTGTTAGTTTGACCGAGATATGGCCAAAAAACCAAAAATAGACCTTTGAGCTGAAAATTTACACAGAAACACCATTTTGCATGCTGAATCTGATAGTATTTTTTTCGTCTCGATTCGTTCAAATTTTTGCTATGTTATCCGGCTATGCCCTTCGATTGAAAAACGCTGAAATTTGAATTGAAAATGCATAAACTAGATTTAAAAATTCATAAATTTTCTGTCATATTTTGCGCATTCTTTGACCAGCCAGCGTTAATGGTGGGGTTAAGTCATGGATTTACGCGATGTATTAACAAAAATTCAAGATATTACAATTTAAATTTTAGTTTTTTAATCTAAGCTGAGATTTAGCTTAACATTCCTTTAAAAAAATGTAAAATTGTTTTAAGAATTTATAGATTTAATTATATTTTGATATAATAATTTTTAATACGTATAGCAATAAATTGTCAGGAACAAAAAAAGTAGTTCCGTGGGCTCTCAAAGATCCTGAAATTGATTATAAAACTGTCTAATGTTTAAAGGAAAACTAGGTGCAAAAATCTGGCTCAACCAGATTAATACAAATTTAAATACGCCACCAGATGGCGAGAGTGGCAGGAATTATGTTCAGTAATTCTCAACGGAAATGCGTAAGATTCCGATGAGTATTTTTGGTTGGAAGTTGTTGAACGAATTTTTGTTTACGTTGCAAAAAAGGCGGTTTGCCTAGCCAGATAAGTGCATTTGAACGAATCGAGATAAAAAAAAATTCCCATGGTTATGTGTAAATTTTCAGCTCAGTACGTCCATAACTTTTTCTAGAACGTTTTAGAAGGTAGCAGAAAAGTCTGCAGAGGTCTAGAAAATTCTGGAAAGTGCTTGAAAGGTCTAGAAAGGTCTGGAAAGTTCTTAAAATAAGTTGTTTATTTGTTTACTATGATATTCTAAAATTATGCGCTCTAATTTTATTTTCTAATCAACTCTTAAGATGCACATTTATTACTGTATATATATTTTTATACATCAACGTCTGTAATAATGTACAATTTTGTACACCTGAGTTCTCAAGTGTCTGCCCCCTTGGTTTCGCGCGCGAAGAAAAAGTTTGGCTAGTGAAAACCTGCCTTTCTACGAATAAATGATAAAGATGTATGCCCGTCTTGTATTTTAAATATGGCTGAAAATGCGATTTAAAATTTTTTTTTGACATTGTTCCACCAATACACCATTTAGCTCTTCCACTGTACGAAGGCCCGCGCTCGAAACGCCTACTAGCGGCGAAAAAAAAAACCTTCGCTCCAAGTAATGGCTAAATGGTGTCTTTAAAAAATCTGAAAAATTCCGGTTTTGGGCATACCTTTGAAGCTGAAAATTCAAATAAACACCATTTGTCATGCTGATTATGGGAATGTTTTTTTTTTCGTCTCGGTTCGTTCAAAGGCACTTTTCACTATCTTATCCAGCTAGGCCCTTTGAGATTAATATATCCCTGCCATTCCTACATCATCATTGGGTTGCTCAACGAAAAAACCTGCTCTTCAAGCAGGTGATTTCGTTGACTGCCCGATGAAACATGTGACGTTGAAACCGGAATTGCAAAACGAAAAATCTGTCTCCGATGAGCTCTGGAATGAGTCCTCTGAGTGTTACTGAACGTAGCCAAGGACTAAATTATATAAAGATCCTGAAATTGAACTGTCTAAGGTTTAATGGAAAACTAGAGTTCAAAAATCTGGCCCAATAAGATTAATCCAAATGGTCTACCGTCGCTTATATGGAAGGTAGGCGAATGAACATGACGTAATAGTCTTTGGCTGCGCCCTCCAACAGAGGTTTCTCCTATGGTTGTAGGGCAAGGGTAGATCTTAAGAGGGGTAAAAGTGGTCCCCATTACAACTAAGTTCTATCAAAAATTTCATTATAACGAGGTTTGCATAGAGTCGACGGTTGGAATAATCAGATTGGTCAGATATTAACCTTTAATTTACATTAAAGGCTTTAAAGCGAGATTATTAGGTGAACATTTTATACCCATTTTCATTTTTCTGATTCCTCGTAATATATCCTGCTGAATGCTTTTACAAATTATTTCCATTAAAATGCACTATTTAAAACTTAAGCTTAGCTACGTGTTGGATTTTTTCATTGTTGCAAAGGACCAATCAGAGATCAGAGTCAATTACGCGCCTACTGACATCTACCAGATAATATTACATCTTGGTTTAAATTTAAGATTTGATTTAGGTTTTCACAAGTTTTATCCAATTGAAGAAACAGCTACATTTTCAAAACAATATAAGCTTTGGCAGTTACGCTAATGATGCTGCTACAAATATTTTATAATTTACCTAATTTTCAAAAAAAATCAAATCATAAATTCAAAGCAATGTAAACAGATTGACTTTGTTCTAATTAATTTCCTATCAATTATTCTTATAGCTATGATCGCTCCTCCATTCAAAGTTAAGACCCATTTTCGATCTAATTTTATAATTTATTAGGGTCAAGTCCTTTTATTTCCCTTATCAAATAAATTTATATTTAAAATTCTGTTAAGCCTGGTCTTCCTTTTTAGAAGACGTTTCCATCTATTTTAAATTAAAAGTGATTACACTCGATTGAATGCTTGTAATCATTATTATCGTATGTAAAATCTACCTACACAAGATTTTGTTTTTTACTTTGAATTCTTACTCAAATTGATAACGAGAAAAGGTCAAAATCTAACCATTTAACAGCTGAAGTCTGAAGAGGAACTGAACTTTTTCGTTCGCTGTGACTAAATTAGTGGACTAGAAAACCTTTCGGCGGGAGAGGGCGCCACCAAATTGACACATGCCTAAATTTTTTTTTTTATCGAATGGCGATTGTTCGTGTCCCGTTCACCAAAATCTCTACATTATCACCACCTGGATGTCGCTCGGGGCTCTACGATTTTATTTTAGTACCTCATGGAATGGGCCGTTGATTCTGATTGGCTCCTTTGTAATGGGGGAGAAATTCAAACGAGTGCTAAAAGGATAAATTTTTAAAAAAATTTAATAGTATTTGTACTTCAAAAAATATAAAAAAAAATCAGGGAAGCAGATTTTTTCATAAGGAATAAAAAATATATACTTTAGTTTATTTTTATTTTAAATTTAAAAAACTTTAACCAATGTTTAAAATGGTTGTTGTTATGATAATAGGGTTAAAAATCGGGTAATTTGGAAATTTGCCCAAATAGCCAGAGAATTTAAATATTTTGGTACGTGTCAACAAACTGTTTATGATTGGTTGACCAATTAATTGTAACATAATAATTTCAAACTGTAAATATTTCCTAAAGATTTAAAGAACAACCCAAACGGCCCATAGGAATTTTGGTAACGTAATGTTAAAATTTTTTGTTTCGCCACTGATAACATTTTATTGTGATAGTAAACTAGGGTTGTGTCCTCACCTTTCTACCAGAAAAATATTCATTTATCCATTATAGTTTGCGAATACAAATCAACTAAGTTTAGCTTGGTAATGTTAAAGATAGGCCACATCGTTGGATTCGACAATGGAGTAGACTGTCTTCCCCCCCTGAAATAAGTTGAAATTTTGAATATTAGTAGATACACGATAGATAAAGATTCAAGGAAAATATCGTTTTGTAACTGCCATGGGATATTTCTCAGCAATGATTTATATTACCCAGAATGTTGACATAATTTGAGGTGCGGAAAACCAAAACGCCTGTAAAAGTGTTCAACCTGCCGCACAACAAAGTTTTGCAGCAAAGCAAATTCAAGCTAACTCGTATAGTCTTTGTGTTCTGAAAAACAGAGAAATAACACCGAAAAAGTATACTGTAGTAGTTTGACGAAAAATAACAATTTTAGTGGCATTATATTTCAAACAATGTTAGGTAAATCGTCCAAATCACCAGCATCGTCGCAGACTGCACGCAATTTAGACTGATACCAGCTACTGCTATCTTCGTGTCGTTTATAGCCCAGGTACCAAATAAGGCTGCTAATGTGAGCACACGTTCCGATAGTCAAGTTCCCTCCTTTACAGTTGCAATACCACGAAGTAACTGAATCAATCCCAATACCACTAGGAACATATCGAATCAAAGCCTGATGCATGGCTGAGGCTGCCAATTGGAAAAAGACCTAATTCGGGTTCGCGTAGGGAGTCAGTTCTCAACCTCAGCCACGCATCAGGCTTTGATTCGATACGTTCTTAATGGTATCGGCAATGATTCAGTTACTTCGTGGTATTGCAACTGTAAAGGAGGGAACTTGACCATTGGAACTTGTGCTCTCGTTAGCAGCCTTATTTGGTACCTGGGCTATAAGCGACACGAAGATAGTGGTAGCTGGTATCAATCTAAATTGCGTGCAGTCTGCGACGATGCTGGTGATTTGGACGATTTACCTAACATTGTTCAAAATATAATTCCACTAAAATTGTTATTTTTTGTCGAATTACTAATAATGTGTTTAATAAAAACCACTACAGTATACTTTTTCCGTGTTATTTCTTTTTTTTTTTTTTTTCATAACACAAAGACTATACGAGTTAGCTGTGCCTCGCTCCTTGAATTTGCTTTCCTGCAAAACTTTGTTGTTCGGCAGGTTGAACACTTTTACAGGCGTTTAGGTCTTCTGCACCTCAAATTATGTCAAAATTCTGGGTAATATAAATCGTTGCTGAGAAAAATCCCATGGCAGTTACAAAACGATATTTTCCCAGAATCTACTAATATTCGAAATTCCAACTGATTTCAGGTGGGGGAAGACAGTCTATTCCATTGTCGAATCAAACGATGTGGCCTATCTTTAACATTTTCGAGCTAAACTTCAGTTGATTTGTATTCGCAAACTATAATGGATAATGAATTATTTTTGTGGTAGAAAGGTGAGGACACAACCCTAATTAACTATCACAATAAAATTTTACCAGTGGTGAAACAAAAAATTTTAACATTATGTTACCCAAATTCCTATGGGCCGTTTGGGTTGTTCTTTGTTTCTCATATTCAGAATATACTATCCTGACCCTGACTGGTAAACTATGTCAAATAAAAAGTGGGAATTTCCAAGAGCTCGCTAATAAGAATAATTTCATGAAAAAAGATTAAAATTGGTTTGAGAAAACGGTCAGAAAACATACGAAAAAGTCTGGAAAATAACTTCCAAAATTGTGTATGAACCCTGAAAAATATAAGATCTGAAAAAATGTGTATCGTGAGGTTTTTGTGTAAAGTTTTGGAAATGAAATAAAAGATATTTGTTAATGTTCGCAAATTTTGAATTTAATTAACCAAAAAAAATATCAACACCCTTATTTCTTTTCATTTGAAACTTAAAACAAGAAAAAAACGAACATAATTTATAATCTACTGACGCCATTTTTTTTTTTTTTTTTTTTTTTCACTATCATTCTTTAATGTCTATAAAAAGGTTCTATTTTTAATGCATATCAAATACATTCTCGAGGTAAAGCTCTGGCTTGTCGTATCCCATTTCTTCGGGAGTGTTAATACCCAACTCTGTTAAGGTAGGCCTAATTTCTTGAATGATGTAAGGATAAATGGTATTGGCATGACCGCCGCATTTATCTTTTATGGCTTCCAAAAACCTAACGGCCAAAGCGTAATCGTTGATTCTACGGCAAGCTTTTAAAGCCGCGGATACGATCTTTGGTTCCGGAACTAAATCCATTCCGTGAAGATCATTCATACCCTTACGAATTTCCCAACCATCGATACTTGGCTTGTTGAAAAATGCTTCGTATCTCGCATCAAACTCGGCGTCGGATTCGGTGCTGTGTTTGGACATGGAACGAGATGAAACGCAGCCTAACCAGGTAAAAAAATAAATGGGGGTGTAAGTTCCCATATGTTAATTTGTACTAACTAGTAGTGAACGAATGCTCGAAAAATTTCGAGCGCTTGATAAGAGTTTTTTTAAAAGCTCGTCGGGGTTCGAGCTTGATAAAAGCCAGGCGAGCCCCGAACAAAGACTAGCTTATCACAAGAGAAAAAAATATCTCTAATTTCATCTTGTATTGCCTTCTTTACATCTTTTATTTTTTATTCCATAATGCTTGCAAAAAATTATTTTAGCTTGCTAAATTGCTCGAAATAACCAATTTTAAGGCTTAGTAAATTTATAAAAAAGCAATAAAGCTCGATAAGCGATATCCAGGGCTCGAGCTTGACTCACAGTTCGATAAAAATTTTCAGGGTTCGAGCTCAGCTCGAAGCCTGAAATTTTGGGCTCGCACACCTCGAAAAACGCAATATCAAGGGTACAATCTGAGCGGTTTAATTAATGAACACCTAACCTATTCGCGTAAACTACATGGAAGCCAAACCCTTTCCTATTCTTATACCCTTTGACCTTGATCTATAATAATCAGTAGAACGAAGAATTTAAAACATTTTCTTACCATTTCCAAAAACCGCTGTTGAACGAATACCAGTACTGGATAATTGCCGCAATGCTTTGAGAGTTATTCTTCCTAATGCCATTGTAATTCGTTTATTATTATTATCTTAATTTATATTACTGGCTTTTAATTACTGCGCGACGTACAAGGGCAAATGACTATGAAGATGAACTTAAGGTATATAGACTAGAAAATGGCGGCTGCTAAAAATAATCTTATGACACAGGGCTGTACATAAACCACTAACAATGTTTCCGCTCGAATCGGCGGTGCCAATTTTATCCCATTTCATGGCGTTTTCCATTGGGCTACTCCGAGCACTCCGGGAGTGCTCCGAATAATTTTTTGTCTTCCATTGGGGAAAAAGGAGCACTCCCGAGATGAAGTAACGTCTTCCATTGGGCCGCTCACTCTCTCGGGGAGCACTCCGAACTGCTCCAGCTTGAGAGACGGAGTAATGATTTCGGAGCACTCCGATCTCCAATGGAAGATAGAAATAATAATAATAATAATAATATAATAATAATAATTTTATTTATTTTGCAAAGCAAATTTATCAATTAAGCTAAAATTAGTGAGAAATTAGATAAAAATGAGACAAGTAGATTAAGACAATTATTGAAAAAAATAAATTAATGAATAAAAAAGTAATGAACCAACGGTACCCAGGTGCCTCTGCGCGAAAAGAGTGACTCTGGAAAACATGTCGTCCTCCTTTGGGAGTTCGCTTCGAGAACGCTCCAAGGTCATCGGAGCGCGAGCGTTGACGTCATAAGAAAAACTGGACCACTCTCGGCACAGTCCCAATGGGAAACGCCATCAGATAGAAAAATTTGGTTTTTCGCCGGGGCCCTGTAGCATCATATGTGAGCAGACGATTATGAAAAATTATGATGTACAGCACTGCTAAAGAAAGGATAGAACATTCAACATTGACACTTGGCGAGCTTAGAGTAGTCATGTGACTATGACGTTACAAAAACAATTCAAAAATCGGTTCGGAGGACAAACAGAAATCAAGTTGGAGCCATTTCGCGACTGTATTTAGACTTTTTACCTCCCCTTCGAGAAGAGGTTTTACACTGGTCATGGTGTGTGTGTGTCCGAAATAGCTTCCGGTGTAGCGAGATATCACGTGACCTTCCAAGTTATTCGAAAAAAAGAATTCATTATTAGACCCAAAGGTTTCCTCCACGTAGACACCCTATAGCGTCTAGTCCCACCAAGGATAATACAGAGAAGGATACGAAATGACGTGCCTTACTGGCTCTCCTACCGTAACGTAGTGTCCGTCGTACACTACTTCCGGTGTAACCGGATATCACGTGACCTAGCTCGCGGAGCAAAAGTATAGAGACGTAATCATGCCATCTTATCGTTCAGTTCAACGGGAATTGCCTCATACAAGCGTGGCTGCCACATTGAGTTTCACGTGTCGTGCAATTATATACAACCTGACGTCTCCCATTGCATATTATCGCCCTCCACCATCCACATTATGGTCGAACCTCGATGCTGGAGAGCTGAAGGCGATTATACACAATGGGACGTCTCCCACTGTTATAATCACCTCCGAGGGTCCCCACACCAAGGTCCAACCTTCAGTTTCCGATCTCAGCGAGGCGTCACTCACTAAAATGGTCTAAACCAACCTTCCACTCTCCAAACAATGCCCCTCCTGGGTAAATTCGTGTTGTCTACCAAGCGCCTATGACACCTTTTTCACTAGAAACGGGGGGAAAACGGGGGGGAAATATGCGCATGAACAAAACGTTACTTGTTTCATTTCAAAAGTATATTTGAAATCGCGCCAGCTCTTTTCTATGGGAAGATAACAGTACTGAATTTAAACCGAATAATTCAATTTTTAAACATGGTTTCCTGTAGTTTTGTTGGTTGTAAAAGTAAATTTGGAACTCCAAATATTAGATTCCATCGCATCCCAAAAAAGAGAACTTATCTTTGGGCTAGAATAATCAATCGAAAAGATTGGAAACCTATGCCAACTTCGCGCGTATGCAGCCGACATTTCGTGTCTGGTTTTCCTGGCTGGGAACCTAGTGATCCAGACTGGATACCGTCATTAAATATACCTTCAAATAAAAAAACATCTGAATCGATACTTAAATTAGCTAAGCAGAGAGCAAGCCGGTATGAAGAAAGAAGTAAAAAAACGGCAAGTTTCGAATATTTCATAAAATATCTTTTGAATAACTTAAGCCTTTGTCATGTTTACTTTTGATTTTGAAGTTTTGAATTGATTTTGAAAATGTTTCATTTTTTTGTAGGAAGAAAATTATGACCGTTTTAGAGATCAATTAGTACACCAACAAAATCTAAACTTCTCGCTGCAGTTTCATAATTATTGTAGGAAAGAAATTAGCCAGGAGGAAACTATTAATATAACTGATAACTCGATAGAATTGGTTGCGACAGAAGATATGGATTCTAGCGGAAAGATACGAGATGAAGAAAGAATTTATTGTTCTAGAGGATCTCAGACCGACTACGTTGATCTTGAAATTGAAAACAGAACTCTAAGGGAGGAAAATAAAGAACTGCAAAGTAAACTGCAGAAAAAGGCTTGGGGTATTGATAAAATCAGAGACAATGATGAAATGACTAAATTTTACACTGGTTTACCAACGTTCAATATTTTCATGTGGCTTTTTACGTAAGTTATTAAATAATTATGAGTTACAAACAGTTTATAATTTAATTTCCAACATTTTCTTAGGTTCCTAAAGCCTAAAGCTGAAAGAATGACATATTGGGGTGTGAAGGAAAATAAAGGTTCAGCTAAGAGGATTCGTAAACTTGCCCTATCGGATGAATTTCTCGCTGTGATGATGAGACTGAAAGTCGGACTATTCCACCAAGACATTGCCGATCGATTTGAAATTTCCATCGCAACCTACTCTCGAATATTTTCTACCTGGATTAAGCTGATGAAGTTGGAATTAGCGGAACTCTTCCCCTTCCCTACAAGAGCTTTGGTTGACAAATATATGCCCCAGTGTTTCTTGAAATATCCAAATACACGAATTATAATAGATTGTACAGAGATATTCATAGAACGTCCAAAATCTCTAGAAACTCAAAATATAACCTTCTCTAATTATAAAAGTCACAACACGTTGAAATTTTTAGTTGGTATTACCCCTGGGGGTGTCGTATCCTTTGTATCTGATGGTTGGGGTGGCCGAGTATCTGATAAAGTAATAACGAAAGATTCTAATATCCTATTATTATTAGATGAAGGTGATAATGTTATGGCAGACAAAGGTTTTTTGATTGAGGACTTACTTAAAGAAAAGAACTGCGGTTTAAATTTGCCACCTTTCCTTAAAGATCGCCCACAATTTTCAGAAAGAGAAATTATTGAAACAAGGCGAATAGCGGAACTCCGAATCCACGTAGAAAGGGCTATAGCTAGGACTAAAAAATTTCACATTTTTGATGGTAACATGCCAATCACATTGGCAAAATTAACTAGTGATATTTTTGCCGTATGTTGCTATTTGACGAACATTTATGAACCCTTAGTTTAATTTAAAATGACTTTTATTGCAGGAACTTCAACTTTTATGAACATTAAAATGAATTTTGTAAATAGGAACTTTTGTTGATTTACTTCATTAAACTATGATTACACTATAACATTCTAAACTTCTATTTCTTTAATCAGAAATCCGGATATGTATGTAGTGAAAAAGTGTAATATTTTCGGTAATAGATCAGTTTCCCAAAGGTTTCTGTCAAATCTAATTCTTTCCTTGAAAATACCTTCTTCAGTTGACTCATTATAAACAACAAAGTCTGCCCATTCCAATTTCTTAACTGCCATTTCCCCTTGGACCTGTGCGTAATATGGTGACTTTCTATCCAATGTAATTTTTCCATTTCTCTTTTTAAGGCAGAAGGAAGGAAAGTTATCGACTATTGTAGATATTTTGGTTTTTGAAATATCTGTTCCCTTAATAGAGCATGGACATTTTATTTCCAATATTCCCTTTGAAGCTTCATTTGAGTCTGTTATTATTCCGTCACCACTTGCTCCAATGAACGCGTGTTCCGCCATGAGTGACAAACCACTCGCTTCCACAGTAACGTTGAATTTTTTTTCAAAAGCTTCCCTGGCAACAGGCTCTAATTTTATTCCACGTAACATTGCGGGTGGTAATCTCGCATAACTGAACAAAAATAAAATTTAAATATTTTCAGGTGGGCATGATCAATAAATATTTACCTATTTAGTTTTGACGGATTTAAAATTGTATCCACGAGTGAAGCTGGGAATCGTTTTTCTCTACAAGTTAAAATCCGTCTAAAGAGAGAACTGGTTATCCTCCCCCGCCTTAATTCTTTCCATAGGTTGTTGGTTGACTGTTCTTTGGTTTTATTTTCAATTAAATCTACCAAATCCTGACTAATTACTTGACTATTGACAAAATTATTGCGCAATTCTTCTTTTATATCACGGTATATCATAGCTTGAATTAAAAATGATTAATTTTGTTTCAGAAAAGATGTGAAAATTCCAATATGTATGATAAAAGTTTCTTACTAGGCTTATAAATTAATTGTTGCAGATGGTCAACATCCAGTTCATCTGCGGTTTCAACTTCTACATTAACGTTTGTATCTTCAATCCCAGAGTCTTCAAAATCCCAAAAATGCAAAGCTCCGGTTCTAGGGTGAATTTTTGAAAGGTCCAAAATAGCTTTTTTTAGGAGCTGAGGATCTCTAACTCTGTCATCTGGGTGCCTCGGATCAAATTTAGAATAAAGCGTATTATCATCTGTTTTGTTGTTTTCCACATTTAATCGGGGCGTATTGAAGCTTATTTCTGTTAATGGTTTACAGACAGTTTTTCTAGTTTTTGGACCATTCCAAGCGCAAGGTTTTGAAGTGCATGACACTTGAAAATCATCATCTTTCATCTTGACGTAATTTTCCACGTATAAGAGCAAAGCCCCTACGTGACTGCAGGCTCCTGACTTCCTTTAATTTTTAAAACGATAAAATTTGGATTAAAATGGTCATAAAGGGTTTGATAAGCTTTACAAATCAATAAAAAATAGATAATGGTCAACAACGTACCCGATTGTGCATTCGCAAGCGCCACCACAAATTGTTTGATCCAACGAGTCTAGAACTACAACAACTCTGTAGCTCTCAGCTTTCATAGATGGATAACACCTGGACCTAATGTATAAGAATTGATCATACACCTTTTTCAATTCAAAAAGAGAAATTAAAATCTTGGAAAAAATTACTGCATACAACAAATGAGTACACTCACGAGACTAGTTTCTAATCCACCAACAATATCTTTAGCTTCATGGTGTGCCACCGATTTCTCAAATCCCTTAAAATGTTTATTTGAATTGTTGTCTATCACAGATTTTTTTTGTACCAGATAGTAGTACACTTCAACGCTAGAAATCAATGGTATCGTTGATGGGATAGGATTTTTTTTCCAATTTGAGATCTGGTCTGGTTGCGGTGCATCTTGTCCACATAATTCTAATCATTAAAAATATTAAATAATGAGAATAAATGTCTCTTATTAAGTTATTAAAATAAAAACTAAAAGGCTCATTATAACTAACCCTGGAAATACTTATGAACACCGGGTGCCAAGAGTAAGTTCCGGCTTCTTCTTTTTCTGTGGCTTTGATATTGGTGTTGATGCTTTCCTTTTGCATAAACATTCACCGGGAATATTGCACTTAACACATTCATTAAAAAAATTGAAAGTGCTTTCAAGATTTTCTATTATTGAACTATCGTTTTCCGGAATTTGTAAACTAAGCGACCTAGGCTTAGCCTTAACGTCGTCTGCCTCAGCTGCGCTTTCTTTCTCCATGGGTAGATTTCCATCATTTTCGCGTACTTTTTTCTTAATTTCCTCTATGTACTCACACTTTTTCCATTTAGTTTTAAAATTTATTCCCATGTTTGTACATAAAACTTTCAACTTTTTTATATTTAACTTGACCAATTCGTCCAAATCTTTTTCTTTATCCATGACGTTTTTGGCTTAACGCTACGAGAAGAGTGAGCTAGTAGACTCAATATGAAACAAATGTAAGATTGCGCATGCGCAAAAAATAAATGAAAGAGGTGTATTGGGCTTTCCTCCCAATTTCATGGTTGCATCATTCGACCAATAAAGGTCCTCGAATGCTATGCTATCTTCATAAAAGTAAAGCAGATTATAATTATGCCGTGATATTTTTAAGTGAATTGAAACATGGTATGCATTTAAATAAAATTAAAAAAATCAAAATGGGTAAACTTAATCTAATTAATAATATAGCAAAAAATCAATTTAAAATTCGAGATAGTTTAGCAGATATTTAAGAAATTGTCCAAAAATTTAAAGAAATATGACCGTTTAATACCAGCTTGAGTTGGCACACGCGTTAAGCTATTAATTATCCATATATATCATTTAGTCAAAAAAGCAAAGGTATAACGGGCAGTATAGGCTTATGCTTGATGCAAACTTGAGATGGATTGAAGAATCTAAATAATGGTGCGTGTACACGGGTATCCAAGATATAAACAACAATTTAGATAAGAGACACCCCTAGTGCACCATTCTAGAGTGAAGTTGGGTGAATTCTCGCGCTCCCGGCTTTACGGATATTAGGCGGAAATTTCGGTAAATATTGAGACTTTTGCCCAGTTATTTTAATCAATTTTTAAAGCCCTACCTACCAGTGTCGGTAGTTTTCGGATAGGCCCTCATACTCTGGCTAAATTAGTAAATTAGGGAACGTACTAATCACCTAAGTCTTAAGCCTTGGTCCCTCGTGATGCCTGCGCGCAAAACTTCTAAAACCGGTTCGACACCGGCCGCGTCCGAGAAAGAGAGGTCCCCCACCCCCCCTCCCCGCTGCAAACCTTGTGAAGAGGATATAGAGGAAGGGTCGAACAGTATACAGTGCGAAGATTGCGGGGGGTGGTTTCACGCGCCGTGTGTGGAAATACCTGACGCCATATTCGTGGGTGTTACGAATGACTCCCGCTTTCACTGGCTCTGCTCGGAATGTAACCCCTTTCTGAAGCTGTCGTTCCATTCTATACAGTCTAAAGTGGAAGAACTCGAGAGTAAACTTTCGGCTTTCGTTCCCCCCTCCACCAGTCTCCCTGATTCGGTCCAAGCCACTTTCTCTGCTCTTGAGGCGCAGTTACAGGCTTGCCAGGCAGCTCAAAAAACTGATCAGACTAAAATAAATTCGGCTGCAGCTAAAATTTCTAAATTGGAGGTCAACTTAAAAACAGCATTTGACAGCCTCAAGACAGACCAGGATTCACTCCACCTGGCGTCAGATGACCATTCACGCCGAATTGATCAGTTGGATACCGCGATCTCGAACAATGGCGTGTCTATTATGGCACTCACTGATGAAGTCCGCACTTTGTCGACTTCGTTGCAGGACAATTTTAAGACGATGGAGAAAACACTGGTTGATAAGCTCACTAGCATGAGCACTTCGCCCCTTTCGGCGGGGTACGTAACTCCGGAAACCCTCGCCCAGGAATCCAGACGGCTCAACGCTATTCTCTTCAATTTGTCGGAGGACCAAACTCCAGAGGATGAACTTGGAGTACTGGTAGAGCTTTTCTCCTCGTGCGGTGTCCCTAACAATACCCCTTACCATAGGTTGGGTGCGTCCCCCCCGATGCACGGGGGCAGACCACGTCCGCTGCTAATCGCGTTCCCGCATATGGCGGGCAAGCGCGCCTTCCTGAGTTTGATTAAACAGCGTAGAGCAGCAGACTCATCCTACCCGCTCTCTGCGCGCATAGATCAAACGCCCCGACAGTTAGCGGAGTATCGACAAGCTTGTGGGGAGCTTCGTGAAAGGGTTGCAAACGGAGAAACCAACCTAGGTATACGGGACAATGCGGTTGTGACTCTTTATCCACCTCGGAACGCGGATGACACTCACTGTGAGACGGTGAATTCTGATGCCGTGCCCACTGAGACGGGTTATGAGTATCGTCGACCCCCCCTGGCACTCCTAATGGAGTGTATGTCCGCCAGCGCCAACAACCATTTTCCCAGCAACAAACTTACCAGCAAAACGGCACCCGTCTGCCTCCCTTCCAACAACAAGCCTCCCATCAACAAACCACCCATCACCAAAAAAACTACGTGCAGCCGCGTTTCCATCGATAGAGGCAGCGCGGCCTTCGAACGTGAGATCAAGCCTTCCCACAGGACTATCACCTCCATCTATCCCATTGCCTAACTCGAGTTCTTGATGCCCCCAAGGCGCCATCTGGTCTAAACGCTGCCGCTTGTTCTTTTTCCCCTAGCGCTTCCCTGAAGTTTCTGGCTGCAAATACGGAATCGCTGATAAGTAAAATCTTGGAGTTGCGTGCTCTAGTGTGGGAATTAGTCCCTGACGTGATCGCGATCACGGAGACGTGGCTACATGGAACTGACATAGAACTGTACCATATAGATGGGTATGACTCCTTTCATGCGGACTGTGATGTAACTACGCAGGGTGGGTGCGTGATATACTGTCGACCTGAGCTTGCTGCTTCTCTCAATCGCTCTCTCACATCGCCCAATATTTTAACTTGCCAACTGAGAATAGAGGGCTCGTTAATTCTCGTACTTTGCTGTTATCGTAGCCCTTCATCCTCCCTTGACTTTTTGAAGAGGGCATTGGACACAATAGAGAGGGCCAGCAAGTTGGCGGATCGCCTAATAGTGTTAGGTGATTTCAACGCGCCTGCGATACATTGGCCTACGTAGAGGTGTACGGGGGCGAGGTCAGTCGAGAGTAGATTACTAAATACAATCTCGGGATGCTCCTTAAAGCAACATGTCAGGATGCCTACTAGACGGCGTGGTGCCACGACTCCCTCGCTTTTAGACTTAGTGATTACCCTCGACTGGGACACAGTGCACGGGCTCCACGCGCGTGACAAGTGTGTACCCCTAATAGTCAACACTCCCACGCGACGATCGGGATTGCGTAAAGAACCCTGGTGGACAAAAGCAACGGAGGATTTTATTTGGGCCAAGCGTACTGCTTTCAGGGCTTTTAGAGCCTCCCCAACAGCACAGGCTCGTCATGACTTCGCGACAAAGCGTAACGCGCTCACTAAGCACATCCGTTCTTCCAAATTCAAGTATGAACATAAACTAATTGAGGAGATTCCGGGGAATCCTAAGGCCCTCTACTCGCATGTTTCGCGTTCTCTTAATCCCAAAAAACCGCTTATATTGGTAGAAAATCCTGCTGGAGAAACACTTCGTGACCCGGCGACTATAGTAGAGGCCCTTAATGAGTTTTTCCTTTCGGTCTTTAATCGAGAGCCACACGTGGAGGCAGTGTATCTTGGCGATTTTGCGTCAACTTTGGGTATGTCCGACCTACCACAACATCAAGAAATGTCTCCCTCGGAATTCGGGCTTTCATACGTCTCGGTACGCCGCTGGCTTAGTCGCTTGCCGATCCACAAGTCCCCCGGTCCTGACGACATGCATCCGCGACTGCTAAGGGAGGGAGCTGCAATCCTGGCCACTCCTCTCCTGGCAATATACGAACGTTCCATTAGGGATGGTAGGCTTCCGTCTTTGTGGAAACAAGCCAACGTTACAGCGATCAAGAAATCGCCCAGCTCATGCTCGGTCGATAATTACCGGGGGATTAGTCTGACCTGCATCATGTGTAAACAGTTAGAGGCTTATGTTAGGGACGCACTGGTATCCTTTCTCTCTAATCGCGCCTTTTTTTCGTCGGACCAGCATGGTTTCCTCCTGAGACGATCGTGTTTTACGAATCTGCTTTCGACTTTGGAGGAGGTCACGAAATGTCTTGACAAGGGAGATTCGGTGGACCTAATCTACCTAGACCTACGGAAGGCGTTTGACACGGTTCCACATTCCCTTTTGATTTGGAAACTAGAGAACTTGGGGGTGCCTTCGACGATAGTGGATTGGGTTGCAGACTTTTTGACCGGCAGAGTTCAAAGCGTAGTTCTGAGGGGCGTCTCCTCGTCCTGGTGTGGGGTCCCCCAGGGGTCAGTGTTGGGGCCCACACTCTTTGTTATTTACATCAATGACCTCCCTCTAGTGATAAAAGAGTCGTTCCTGCGACTCTTTGCCGATGACTCCAAGCTTGGGCGGGGTATTAAGACTCTAGCAGATTCCCATTCCCTACAACGGGATGTGGACTCCCTTGACACATGGGCTGCCTCCAACGGCATGAGCTTCAACCCCACCAAGTCCATGGTCTTACACTGTGGGGTCGATAACCCTTGTTTCAAGTACCGGTTGGGGGGTAGGGAGATAGTAGCCCAGACCGTAGTGCGGGACCTTGGGGTTATGTGACAAAAGTAAAATTGAGCTCGCCAGCACGCGAGTATGTGTAGCCCACTAAATTTTACGCATGCAAAATATTAAAGCAATTTTGATATTCTTGGGAGAATCAGCTTTTTGTATGAGGAAATACTCTAATCTTCTGGCAAAATTGCGAACAGTAGCATGAGAATTGGTTTTAATAAACCTGAAAAACAAATCCTTTGAAATATTCTAACGGCCTCAGTCTAGTTTGCCTGGAAATATATGAGGATTGGCTGATTTTTGTCTTGTGCAAAGACTGATTTTTTGAGTTTAGAAAAAAAAACTGTATCTGTCTTCTGCTATAGATTGTCTGTAACATTTCCAAAGTCCTATGGCGATTTCGGTAATATCAATATTATTTTATTGATTAATAGATATTAAATCTCAAAACTTAATATTATCGTGATTTAGGTTATTACTGGTAACTAAAAGAAAAAAATGGACGTTGATAAAAGAAACTTCAATGTAATCTTTTAAGGTTATTTACTTCTATAATAGTGTCTTGATATCGTCTAGGCCTAGTTCATGTAGTTTTAGAAAAATTAGCAGACTACATAATATAGCCAATAAAATAATCGAACTATCTCATAACCTTAACCCTTCTCTAGATGGCACTGCGGTTTTTTCTGCTAATCACGTGACCTCCTGGTTTATCCCTTCCTCTTAACACGCGGCCACCCATCTTTTTTATTTGTTTTTCAGGTGTATAACTAGCACGGACTTTCAAATTAATGTTTTTAAATTTCCGCCGAAGCGCGTGATCGAGGAGGCTATGGTTACGCCATAGCCTCCTCGATCACGCGCTTCGGTTGCGCTCGCGCTATAGAAGCCCCGGCAAAGAAAAAATTAACATGTGTTTGAGAGAATAAATGGGAAATTAAAACTCCCCCAAAAGACGGCGCGAAAAAGCACTAAAATGTAGGGGGGAAAAGTCGAGGGGAGAAACAAATTCTTGTCTAAAGTTTTAAATTTACGCTCCAGCTTCCTGATTTTTTAACCACATCTAATTAAGTATGTAAGGATAATTTACAAATTAATTCCAAGCCTTTGAGAATTACAGATTTGGCGTTAATAATTTTTGAAACTAGCGAACCTATTATTTTTCTTTACTGACGGAGCTTTTTGCGGTTTTCACCTATTGCGCGGGGTTCTTTTTAAATCTAAAGCCTTGATCCATTAACACAGGCACTGCAGTCACGCTGTATATGCTATTTATAAACTTATATTCTAATTTCACCCTCTGATTTGATTTTTATTCTGTGACAATATACTATTTTACTCAAAAACAAGTGTTAAAATTAATAAGGTTGCAATTGTGAGAATTGATAAGGGAGAGAAATTACTAAATTTTGAAGCCGGGTATTTCGGGACAACTCTGTTTTCAAACCACTCTTCCCTGTTTCGGCGCGAAAATCTAAATACGGCTGTCTTCTCTTGTCTTTTCGTAGAATACAGTTGTCTAAAAATTTTGAGAGCTCTATGATGGGTATTTATTTCCTAGTAAAACATCACATTCTAGTACACTAACTTGTAAGAAATCCCTTAATATTTTCGTAGACAATAGCATTGTGGAATGAGAGTCCCCAAATAATTTGAGATTATCTTTAAATTTAAAACATTCACCACCATCTAAACCTATGATAATAGTAGTAGTATCAATATGTTGTAAAAAATATATTTATAAAACTATACCAAAATAAGATTGCCCCTAACAACATTTTTTCCAAACTTAGTTATTTAATCTAATCTAGGGTTGTAAGCCGAAATATTTCCCTAACCAGATTTCGTAATTTTAGGATGATAAATTTAAATTAGAAATTAATTATCAATGGGAGAGAAGTTTTTTGCCATTTTCAAAACGTAGTTATTTAACTATAATGAGAGTAGATTAACACTAATCTATTATCATTATAGTTAAATACCTATGTATGGCATTTGGAAAATGGCAGGAAAACTTCTCTCCCAAAATTTCAAAACTTGATGGTTGAAACACCAAATTGTACGCGGTAAAGGTTTGCACACGCTACAATCTTACGTTGATATTTAATTTTTTACTTAAAAACCAATCACCCTAAAATTATGAAACCTGGTTAGGGAGATAAAATAAACTAATTTGCAAAACATATATTTTAATTGTGGCTTTTAAAAATCATTAAAGATCTGAAAAGGGCAAAACCCTTCAAATTTGGTCAGTTTCTCCCCTTTGAGAAGTGCATCAGTTTGGGGGAGTTTTGTAAATCTCGAGAATTCATTTATTCGCGATTTTCGGCCGATTGCCGAGGCTTCTATAGCGCGAGCGCAGCCGAACCGCGTGATCGAGGAGGCTATGGTTACGCAAATGTATTTCGCGCGAAATAGTTGCGTGTGTGCATGCGCAGATTGAACCAGGTTATTCATGCCACAATTTACAGTGTACGAACTTTCATAAACCCGATTCACATTTCAAGTTTCATTTAAAAATATTATGTCTAAGTATTTTAAAATTAATTTTGAAGTTGGCTTTTTTGCTAGTTTCGGTCATGGCCAATTCGTAATGTTATTCTATGGGATTTGGTTTTTTAAAAGTGGCTTACCTTTCAGATTTATTTTCTAAAACTTTCAGATATTTTTCAGACTTGGATTTTCCGTGTGGTATGAATTAAGTTTCAAGCTTTATTTTAAGACTAATATCATAATTTTACACCAATTAGTTGGCCCACAATCTATTTATGAAAACGGACGAAAAATTAAAGCGGAGAAATTGAGTGGGCAAAAACCTAAGCCTTATTTGACAAATTAGGCTTAGGTTTTCTTTAGCCGAAGCGCGTGATCGAGGAGGCTATGCTTTAGCTTTTTAAATTCACGCGCAGGAGCGCGCTTGGTTTGGAGGCTATGGGTATTGAACGCTAATGACTTAATTTCTCCTCCTTCATATTTTTGCCGTTTTTATAAATAGACTGTGGCCAAAATCGATGTAAAATTATGAAATTAGTCTTAAAATAAAGCCCAAAAATATCTGGAATCATTAGAAAATCAATCTGAAAGGTAAGTCTCGTACAAAAAATCTAAATCCCATAGAATAACATTAAGTTTCAATTTCTCCGCCTTAAAACTTAAAAGTACTCTCCTTTTTAAAAATGTGAAATTCCGCACGACTTGGCATTTCGAACGGCAATAAGGAAGGTATTAACATCCAAAATAATGAAAAAATTAATTTAAATTTAGTTTAAAGGGTAATGGGAAAAATATGAAGATTTCGCTGCGGCTGACGGAGGTATTAACATCAAAAATGATGAAAAAAATAATTTTAATTGAGTTTAAAGGGCACTGGTAAAAATGTAGAGATTTGACTGAATCACATTTGGCTGCCGCAGCTATTAACATCAAAAATGATGAGAAAATTAATTTTAATTCGGATTAAAGGGCACTGGTAAAAATGTAGAGATTTGACTGAATCAAGTGCGGCTGCCGCACCTATCCTAGCTAAAGACAACGTGCATTGTGTTAGTATCGCTCTCCCGCTTTACTCTCTATTTTCGCGATTTTTCTCGTTCCTGCCCTCAGTTTTTCTTTTCGCGCTTCTTGGGACTGTCGAGGCTATGCTTCTAGCAGGTTAGTTATCCTTATCTCGCTTTTATCCTCCCGTAATCCGTCTTTCTAAAGACGTCACCTCAGAACCAAGGCTTAGGAAATGGCCGGCGATAAACAAGCTGGGCCGGACGGCCATCATTCACCCTCCCCAGACGCCGCTCTCCTCGACCCCCAGGTCGATGAAGATACCTCTACCTCTACCCCCTGCGCTTCCCAAGTTGCCTCTGGATCTCAATCCGTCGATCCCAGACCATTGACAACCGCTTCCGTTCTCCACTGCAAGCTAGACTGCAAGGTCTCGAGAGCAGGTGAGACTGCAGGTAAGATGCTCCGCTGCTCGCTCTGCTCACGTTGGTACCACATGGCTTGCTGCGGCATCCACCCGACCACTAAGTCTCATTTCGTGTGGACCTGCGCGTCCTGCGAAACGAAGCTGCCCAACCTTTTCAAGCAGATGGCACTATTCGACTCCGCCATTACCACCCTGACTGCACGGATCTCTGCCCTCGAGCGCGAGAACGCTTCTCTACGCGGGCCTCAGGTCTGCCAGCCCCATCTACCGTCTCCCGCGGGGGCCCAGCCGCTGCCTCCCCCGCCGAAGCTGCCCGCCGCCCAGCAGGCCTCGCCACCCTCTCAGCAACCGCCCGCAAACCCTGCCCACCGGGCCCCCACTGCTGCACAGCAGCGCGCCGCACCCCCGCTCCCCGGCCTCTACATCCGCGCCGCTGCAGGCCGCAGCCTCCAGTCAGCTGCAGACCTACGCTACCGTCGCTGCCCAGTCCGGCCCCGTACGTGCCCCGGCTCCCGGCGCTCGCAAGGGTGCCCGTGCCCGCAAGCCTGCCTCACGCCTGCCTCCTCCGATCGTTGGAACGGGCGCCCCACCCGGCCCCGCTGGTGGGGGCTTGTCAGCAGCTGAAGCCACCGTCACCATCTACGTCTCGAGCCTTAGCCCGACTCTCCAGAAGGCCACGCTGACGGCCTTCCTTACCGCCGCGGGGGTAACGCCCTAATCCCTGCGACTGCTTGCCCTTGGCCGTACGTCCCACAAAACGGCGTTCTTTGATGTAGCTGTCTCCTAGAAAGCTATAGTCCTGGCGGCTCCCTTGTGGCCTGTGGGGATCCTCTTCTCTGTGGCCAAGGTCTGTCAGTCGGCCCACCCATTCTCGCCCAGCACTGGCTCAAACACTGACCCCGCTCACCGGGAGCTAGTCTCCTCCAACGCCTCCACCTTCACGATCACCAATGCCTCCTGCGGGACCACAGAGGACCAGATCTGGGCCCACTTGGTCAATCTTGGAGCTACCGTCTCAGGTATTGACCTGATCCCTCCTAAGGGAACCTCCGGCTCCTGCTCTTTTCGGGTCACCGTCCTACCACCCGACCTTGCCGTGGCCCTCGACCCCGCTCACTGGCCTACGGGCATCGCGCTCCACCCGCCACGCCAAGGGAACCAAACTCCCTCATCCACGCAGCCCTGACTACCTGCCGCAACTCTCACCCTACTGTACACCAACGCGCAGTCTATGGGTAATAAGGTCCTTGATATCCGGGCTTACGTCTCAGTCTTCTGCCCGACGGTTGTAGCGGTGTCGGAAACGTTCCTCGACGCTACTATCCCGTCGTCCGAACTCTTCCCCGCTGACTACGCGGTGTACCGCCTGGACAGGCATCGGAAGGGTGGGGGCGTCCTCCTAGCTGTCCACACTGGCGTCCCGTCGTACCCGCTCCCTGAGGTCCGCTCTCTGGAAGCCATTGGTGTGCGTCTCTCTATTGGCCCCCGCAGCCTTCGGGTATACTGCGTTTACCGGTCTCCTTCGGCCTCCGCCGCCTACTCAACTCGGGTCAACAACTTCCTCCAGTCTATCTCGGGTAGATCCTCGGACCTCCTCGTCCTCGGCGATTTCAACCATGGCTCGGTCAATTGGCCTCTGGGCACCGGTGGCACACCCGTCGCCAGGGACTTTGTACACGCCTGCCTCTCCTGTGACCTTGCCCAACACGTTACGCAACCCACTCGGCCTGGTCCCGGCGGTGGGCACCTACTCGACCTGGTCCTCTCGACCCCTCAGAATGTGGTGGGTTCGGTCACCCACTACCCTGGCCTCGGGGATCACGACTTCCTCCTCGTCCGTCTTCCCGGGCGTGACCCGCCGACCCGTCCGGCTCCGCGTCGTTGTCTAGCCTACGGTAAGGCCAACCTCGAAGCTATTGCGGCGGCCATTAACGCCCTGGCTCTCGCACCCTCCGATGACCCGCCTGCCAAATGGACGGCCCTTGTCCGCTGCGTGTCGGCGGCGGTGTCGCAGCACACCCCGAGCCGCCTGATCTCGACCCGCTCCAATCTCCCTTGGGTCACGGGACCGCTCCGCCGCCTCATCCGTCAGACTAAACGTCGTTATGACACCGCACGCCGCCAACCCACCGCCGCTAATATCACGAACTTCCGCCAACAGCGCGCCGCAGTGAAATTCGCTCTTCGGGCCGGCCGTACTCGTCACCTCGACCGCGCGGCGGCGGACTTCGAGTCTCACCGCCGCCTCTTCTACCGCGCCCTTTCATCCGGGAAAATTTTGGGATCGGCCATTCCCGACCTACACATCGGCCCCGTAACTGCCGTCACACCTGCGGCTAAGGCCAGCGCCCTCGCTGACGCCTTCGGCCGAAATTACTCGGCCCCTATCACGGAGGGTGTACCCCTCTTGCGCCCACTCTGTCCACCCATGGCGGATATCGAAGTCACGCGCCCTGGTGTCCTTAAGTTGCTCCAGAAACTTAACCCCCACAAAGCTTCGGGCCCGGACGGTCTCCACCCGTTCGTGCTCCGCTCGTGTGCCGCCAGCCTCGCACCGCATATCACTGATATTATCTCCTCCTCGCTTAAGAGTGGCTCTCTACCCCTTGACTGGAAGCAGGCGAACGTCACTCCAATCCCCAAGGGCGGTCCCCGCGACAACCCTGACAAATACCGGCAAATCTCGTTACTATCCCAGGTCCTCAAGACGGCCGAGCATATTGTGGCGTCCCACATTACCACCCATCTGGAGCTCCACCATCTCCTCAGCGAGGCCCAGCACGGCTTTCGTTCGGGCTACAGCACCGAAACCCAGCTTCTAAGTAGCATCGACGCCTGGTCCATCGCCCTCGACACCTCTCCGCAGGTGGACGTTCTTTTCCTGGACTTCCGGAGGGCGTTCGACTCCGTACCCCACGAGCCCCTCCTCGCTCAGCTGCGGAGCTACGGCGTCCGCGGTCAGACCCTCCGCTGGCTCTCTTCTTACCTCCATGGCCGGGAGTTTCGCGTCGTACTCCCTGGCGCCGAGTCGGACTGGCCTTCGGTGCCCTCCGGCGTGCCGCAGGGGTCGGTGCTGGGCCCCTTGCTCTTTACCATCTACGTGAACGACATCGGTTCCTCTGTCGTGTCGCGGCTCAGCATCTACGCCGACGATGTTGCGCTCTCTCGAGGTATCTCTAGTCCCGCGGACCCTGCTGTCCTCCAATCCGATCTGGACTGTATCCTGGCTTGCCCTGCCAACCTAATTGACCAAACTATTCACCCGGTGCCCTTCGAGGAGTTAGTAATTAAATGGGATTTTCATCCCGCTCTCCGACCTTCTGTGTCGTTTTCTGATGAATCTCCTCATAATTTTAATTTAGAGATTTTTACTGACGGGTCGAAGACTGGTAGTCGGGTTGGTATGGCCTTTGTTGTTTATTTAAATTCACACGAAATTCATAGTCTCACCGTTCGCCTTAGCGATAATTCCACGGTCTATTATGCCGAACTTCTAGCTATTTATTCGGCAATTGAGTGGTACTCCGTATCTGGCCTTAAGGAGCCATTGCATATATTTACTGATAGTCTCTCCTCGCGTCAAGCCATTTTAGGAAGGTTTAATAGCCTCAAGTTAGTGTATTCGGTTAAAACTTTAATAGCTCAACTTAATTTAAACCATAGTGTTAATGTTTCTTGGGTTAGAGCACATATAGGTATTCCAGGGAACGAGAGGGCAGATTTTCTGGCCAAGGAAGCGGCCAATCGTGGCTTTGTTGATATAGAGTTACCCTTATCCAGAAACACTTTTAAACGATCCCTACACGATATCGCCTTAAATTTTTGGCAAACTTCTTGGAGCAATTCTGACAAGGGGCGAGCCGTTTATTTTTTCCGCAGCTTAGTTAGCGAAAAGGTTTCTGTGCCCGACCATTGGACCTCTCAGATAATGAGCGGGCATGGCCAGTTCCCATCTTACCTAGCTCGATTTGGGAAGAGGGAAGACCCCTTTTGTATTTGTGGTGATGACGATGCTAATGCCAACCACTTTCTTTTTGATTGCCCCTTGACCAAGGCATACTTTCTGAATAGACCCTCTAGAATTTCAATTCCCGATAACTATCTCGATGACCCAAAAATTAGGAAGTCCATCCGTAGTATGGTCTCCTACTTAATTGAGTTCTATTCAGCATTAGTAACTGTATAATTCTGAACTTAGGTTTTAATTTTTGAATATATTTTATCTTTAACTTAATTCTATTTTATATTTTAATATAATTCTGATTTTTAACTCTACACTACTAGTTAACTAGTATTTTAGTCCTCTAAAAAATTTTAATTTCAATTTGACTGCCTTGCCACATATCACAGGCCCTCGGCCTATTTTCCCCGGGAGCTTTTCCGGGCTAGACACTTTCTTTAGGACTTATACGTCGCTATTTATTTTTGCCTAAACCCTGCAGCGAGTCCGGCCGTTGCAAGAAGATCTAACATTCTGTCACGTTGACTAATATACTTGATCACTGTCACTGTTGGTTAGATATAAGTTTCCTAATAGAGCGAGGGTCCCTGATATCTCGCTTGTCAGTCTTTCTCTATTTTTACTTATTAGGCTCCAGTCTTAAATTGGAGATTGGGACTTTTATTAATTGCTGCCTCTTTTCCCTTTAAACTGTGGTTTCGACACAGTCTTTAGGGTTCGATGATGATGGTAGTTCCTTCTGCCCCCCTGTGATGTGAGAAACGATACGGGGGTTACGTACCAGCCTGAGGTGTATCCTGGCTTGGAGTGCGCATTGGGGGCTTCTCCTAAACCCAGCCAAGTGTAAGGTTCTCCATATCCGCAGGGCCGGATCCTCCCCGTGTCCATTCGTCTACACCTTGGCCGGCACCCCCGTCGATCGCGTCCGCCAGTTCCGCTATCTTGGGGTCCTCCTCACGGACACGCTGTCCTGGGACGCCCACATCGACGCCATCGTGTCGCAGGCTCTTCGCGCCCTCGGCTTCCTTCGGCGTCACCTGTCGGGCTGCTCGTTCGCCACAAAATCGGCTGCGGTAAAAACCTACGTGCTTCCAATCCTCGAGTACTGCTCTGCAGTCTGGTCGCCTCACACAGCGGCGGGAACCCACAAAGTGGACATGGTCCAGCGCAAAGCGGTTCGCTTCGCCACCTCCATTGGCTACGCCTGGGACGTCGGCATCACGAGAGTGCTCTCGAACGTCGGTTGGGCACCCCTCTCCTCTCGCCGGCATGTCAAACGGCTGTGCCTTATCAACAAGGTGATACACAAAACGTCCGGAGCGCTCGCGAGTCTCTCGCGTGCGGTCACCTCCTGGCACCGGCCAACGCGCGGTGCGTCACGCGGCGCTTCCCTCGTGCTCCCGTACCTCAAAACCGCGCCGCGCCGCCACTCATTCGTCCCCTCCTCTGTGCGGGACTGGAATGCCCTTCCTGACCACATCAAGTGTCTCCCCAATTAAAATATGGAGATTTTTTATTCCCTTTAAATTCCTTGTATAAGCATTCATAACCTAACATGAACGAATTGCCTCGACTAAAGTCGAGGAGTTATAATAAAACATTATCCATAGAAAACATTATCCAACTAAGTATGAGATCAGATCATAGAACTTTGATTCTATGCCTAAAGCCAAAGCTAAATTAAATTTTTCTAACGAACGTTTTGTTTGACACGTAATCCCTGAAAAATAATTAAGCGAAATTTAATGTTAAGCGTCAATGGGAAAAAATCGTCTGTTATGTTTTTTCTTAAATATTTCCGGGTGAATAAAATCAGTTGTTTTGAAAATTGAAACTCTAAATCGTGCCAGATTGTGATTATATTTAAATTTCGTTTTAAAAGAAAATCTAATTACATTTAAATTTCATGTTTTAAAAGAAAATTTAATTGTATTTAAATTTAATTTTTTAAAATATAATTTAATATCTGTCACTTCAGACATTTAAGGCCAATGTACGTGCTAAGACCTTTAAGAAAATTATCGATGTCAGCTGAACTAAGAGATCCGGAACTATTAACATCACTCATATTGTCATTAATGTCATCAGCAAGTTCGTCATTGACTAGATGACTGCTGCAATTCTGGTGTCGTTATTTACAAAGATGGACTTATGTAACCATATATCTCATAGCGTACGTTGTTTCTGATTCGCGTGCGTGTATGAGTTTTGCAAATGAAACACGTCCTTGAAATTTACACAAGACAGTCTAGTTGCAGATCAATGATCAGAGTAACTGGTTGTGGTACTTCAGTCGGCAATGATTCAGATGTTGAAGCGGACGAAGTCGACATTTGCGATGACTCGTCATTGTCACAGACGGCTGCTTTACAGGTTTTGACAAATGCAACAAACCACTTGGATGACGCGAAGCATTTCAAACAAATCTTCGTGCTATTAGGTATAGTCCCAAAGCCGGAAGACCCTTGTTAAAACGCGTAAAATATGCATATCTCGTCAATTCCCATTTATTTAGATACCGACTTGATGATTTATTAACCTTTATAATATTATGTTCACGAGCATTAGTGGTCATTAAATATCAATAGTTGTATAGTTAGTCCGTTAAAAAGCGTAACATGCCCTAATGATATTTATTTACCAATAAATATAGAGCGATTGATCAAATATTTGTGTAACTTTAGTAAGAACTTGTTACCAGACAATACTTGATATTGTAAGTCTTATAAATAAAAGACAGATACCACTCCATTTGTGTACGGTGTTATTATTGCTCCTAGTTTCTTTACGTACTTCCCCAAAGCAAAGACTATCAAATGAAGTCGTACAATAGCTGTAAAGTCTTTGCACAGCCCCTAGAGTTTTTTCTCTGTTGAGCATAGGTGCCCGAGACATAAAACATTTTTACAGGCGTTTTCATCTATTTTTCGTATTTTACCTCGTCGTACGCGCAACCCCGTGACAGTTACATATCGACACCTTCCCAGAATAAACATTTACCGTTTATACATAACTGTTACAAGTTTAAGCTTGATTCGTGCGTAGGATGATAGTCAGTCAAATCCGACTTTGAAGCCGACATGTCCTCCTATCTCTAGTATTATGGAAGAAATCCTCCAACCTTTGTTCTCCAGAGATTATTGATATTAATGAACAGATTTCGCGCTACAAGAACGTAAATACTATCAGAGATGACAACCAAACCAATAATTTGGAAATTTTAAGAAGTTTATTTTTAACATTACTTGACCCAAAGGTCTACCTAGTGTTGTGGATCTTCTTTTAATTTATTGTACTTAAAATCACTTCATTATTTAGACATGTTTGACGAAGCTTGTTCTCTAAAGATTTCGCTCGTTGAAATTCTAAATTTGGTTTGATTCGTTTGAATACAATTAATTGGTAACTGGTAAGGAAGTAATTTGGAATTTGAATTATTTGTTTGATGTGTTTATTATTTGTTTGAAATATTCTATTTGGACATTTTTGGTATATTTTCAATGACTTGAATTCTAATTTTATTTTTATATTTATAACTGAAATATTAGTTTGAAAATCCAAAGTTTTTTCTGATTCATGTTTCTCTGTACTTATTTTTTGTTTTCGTAAATGAGTTATTTTACGATTTACCGATTGATTTTCTGGTATATTTTGGTTATCGACTTCGAGTTTTATTTTTACTTCGAAGATCAAAGTATTTCCTTTTTTTTTTCAGTATTTTTTGTGTGTTAAGAGTTATTTAATACAATCCTGAGATTGCTGCGTTGAATTTATTCAAAATTAATTTACGTTATTTATTATTGAGTTGGTGTATTATTTACTTTGAAAATTTAACTCTTTTTAAAAAATGGAAAGAGACGAAGGTGAAAGTAAAGAGTAACTGAAAAAGCATAAAACTGAAGGGAAAATGAGTATCGTAGGAGCGAAAACGAAAGAAAGTTTTAGAGGCCCAAAGGAAGGCCAGTATGTCATCGAATGTGGTTAATACTCCTACTACTAATATATCAACTAGTTCGTCTGAAGTAATCTTATCACGCAATGTTGCTGTGGAGAATAATTTTGAAGTAGTGTCATCTGCCAATGTGGTTAAAATCCATTATGGAGTGGTAGGAATAGGGGTAATAGGGTTATAGGGGTTTAAGAAATTCTGCAACGGATGAAAATCAACCTTCTACCACTAAGTCAGAGCGAAGGGCTATGGGCAATGCTGGTGCGCTAGAGAAAATGGCGAAAAAAATAAAGATGGATAGTAAAAATTATAAAGAGAAGGAGCGTATTTGGAACCATTCTCTAACTTCATTCGGATCGAAAGCTGCTCGAATCATTCGGAATTCGGGTTGTCTGGGCCAAAAATACAAATAAGCGTATTCTGTAGGGTTCGAATGCGAATCATTCGGTTCGGGTTGATTCGAACCATTCGGCGGCCGATAGAGCCGTCCGAATCAAGTTTCCTCTCTTTTTGAGTGTTTTCCCCATTTCTTTCAGCCCCGTTTCTCCTCGTCTCAAGGTGTTTTTACGTAAAATTTAACCGCCATGTTTCATCAACTACAAATCAAAATAATCAAATTTGCGGCAATAAAAACTACCCGTGGTCAATTAAGTAATTAGAATTGTATCTTAAACGTGTCGATAGCGTGGGGCCCATCTATTTACGTTTATGTTAGATTTTTCGGTTGAATAGGTAAGGTTAACGAGTCAATGATTTTAGGCGTTGGTTGATAATACCCGGCTCCGTCCCAAGGTTGGTAGAGTCTAGAGATATTCGCTGGCTCCGTCCGACGGTCCGAGGCTCTTGCCAAAATTTTTCAATTTGACCGTCGAATTTTGACGGAGCTTCGAGAATTTGGACACGGGCGGCTACCAATATTTTAAGCGTAAACGTATACCAACTTGCCGGCGATTTTTTTTTGTTAGTCAATAATTATACGATTTTCGCTAAATGATTGTATTTATTTTAAATTAAATCTAATCATTTTAAGTTTAACGGTAGATGATTGCATTTATTTTAAATTAAATAACATAAAAGTTTAACGCTAGATGATCGTATTTAAATTAAATTAATATTAAATCTTATGATTTGGAGCATTACTCTGAATTATTGTTTTATTACGTATCAAATTTATTTCAACGATTGGTATTTTTATTGCCATCTAAATTTAAATTAAAATGGTTATTTAAACCAATGGTATTATGAAAACCATCTAAACTACATTAGTCTGAAATTACCATTTTATTTAATCGTTTATTGAATGAAGAATCATTATTCCTATACTAACCCTTAATTTAAAATAAGTTTACACTCTCAGTTTCATTAAATTTAAAAAATAAAAATAACTAAGATGCATATTCATAATTTGATCAATATAATAATGCTAAATTTCCCAAGAAATCAAATACATTCGAATGCTTTGGATTTTTTTAGAGAATAGCCTCAGCGAAGGCAACGTAGATTATAGAGAAGCAGAACGTGCTAAAAATCAAATGGCGATGGCTGGTAGACGCCAAGAGGTAGAATATAGAGAACGCGCTAAAAATCAGTTGGCCATGGTAGATAAACGCCAAGAGGTAGAATATAGAGAAGCTGAATGCCCTAAAAATCAGTTGGCGATGGTTGATAGACCATTCAACAAATTTATAATCAGCTTAGGTTTTGCATGAAAATATTTGAATATCACTGTAAATTTAACGAGCGAAATGTTTTTAACAAATTACCAAACTATAATAGACAAATTCGAAAATGAATATGAACTTCCAGGGGCACAAAGCCATTGAGGTACCATCTGTACGCGCCGATCTGTTAAGAGATGGCGCTTTCGTAGTTCCCATTCTGATTGGCTAACAGCCTAACACCGAAGCGTCTCAAAGAGCGCGATCCCTCTACATTTCATCCTCTATATTTTCAACAGATTTATACTTCTATTTATTTTAATTATTTATATATTTAAGGTAGGGTTAGGTTAGGTTACGTTCGTCGGGGATGTAATATTTTTAGAGATCGGGGTTTGGACAAAATAATCCACAACTATCAGTTAATCAGTTAATCATAAAAAAATAATCGGAAAATTATTCGCGATTACGTTGGATTTATCATAGACTTTCCTCGAAAAGATAAAAATAATCAGAAAATTTCTTGTCCAAACCCCGATCTCTAAATATTTTGGTTTCCCAACTTGTTACTTTTACTTTCGTGGCGAGAGATGAAACGAATAACCTACCATAGGTTTCCTAATACAAAAAAAGCAATTTATAAAGTTTGAGCAGTGGTTAATAAACAGGGGTTGGGACTTTGCCTCTATAGGGAGACAGCAAAGAGCCAAGGGGCAAAGAAAGCCTAACGTCATGGAACCCCCTTACTGGGGGAGTGCTTGTAGCTTGGGCGAATACCGTCCGTAACTCCCTCACTAAGTCACTAACAAGGAGACTACCCGAGATGTTTATCGCCGAATTTGTCCAAAGTCTGCTATAATGTAGATCTATAGAAGATATGAAAATCCCCAAAAGATAAGATCGAAAAATGTGTGATCGAATTCAATCAAATTTTGTTTCAAATGATCGAATCGAATTCGATCAAATTTTGTTTCAAATGATCGAATCGAATTCGATCAAATTTTGTTTCAAATGATCGAATCGAATTCGATCAAATTTTGTTTCAAATTTTGTTTCAAATGATCGAATCGAATTCGATCAAATTTTGTTTCAAATGATCGAATCGAATTCGATCAAATTTTGTTTCAAATGATCGAATCGAATTCGATCAAATTTATTTTATACTCGTTTTAACTTTTGGTCCATATGATCGATGTCCATTGGATCGATGTCCATTGGATCGAATTTCTATTGATCGAAGGTATAGTATTTAAAATACTATTGTAGTAGAATTACAATCTTTAAGGTATATTCACATATACCTAAAATGATCGAACGCTGTTTAAAAGGGGTGGTGCTCAAAAATCCCCCTAGACATATTTCCCCAAAAGTATTTGTCGGATAAAATCCCCAATCAAAAGAAAAAAATCGCCCCGTCAAAAGAAGAAAAATCCACCGTCAAAAGAAAATAAATCCCCTCGTCAAAAGAAAAAAATGGTATGTTGTAATTATTGAAGTTGATATATACGAATTTTAATGATACTTCTTGTTCGTTTCAGTTTAAATTGCTGGTAGCAATCTCTACCACAGCCAAATTAAAATAAAATGGGCTAAAGCCGGATCTAATTAAGTACAAACTCTCAACGATTTTGGGGTCTGTTAGGGCAACATGTCTAAAATTGACCGCCATTTTGTATGTTTTCACGTTTTGCCAATTTCGTTAAAACGGCACTAGATAGGTCTATACTACTTTTGGAAGAGTTATTAAGCATACGATATCCTATCATTTGATGTATCATAGATTAGAATGACTTCAGCGACGCCTGGCGTGCATATATGCACCATAGGTCATCAGACAGAAATTTGTAATCTAGCGCAACTTTTTAAACGGATAATTTTTACCAATACATCTACAGACGAACTAAAATAATGTTTCGATAACGAGTTTGCTTCATACTCTCAATCGATATTCTCAAATGGATTCTTGCGTAAAACAGCTAAGTCAAACCTTTTAAAGGAACTGGACAAAATCGAATCATCAATTAACAAAGCTACCGTGAACTTCAAAGAACGAAATCGTAATTGATGGTGAACATTTATTGTACAAAGTTATATGGCACCGACGTTCCACTTATCCAAATAATTTTGATCAATATGTTCAACAACCGAAATATCACTATGGATCGAATACGATCATCATTGTTGTATTTGACGGATACGATCAAGAATATGCAAGTACTAAGTCGGAAGATCATTTTAAGAGAGCTAAAAATATTCCAGATTTAGTTGTACAACCAGGATTATTCTGCTCGGTTCCTCAAAGCGATTTTCTATCTAATTTAAAAACAAAAGGTCACTCGTGAAGGAACTCTCTGAAGTATTGATGATGGTCAGTATATGTTATATCATTAGTTAGAAATAATGATGACTTTGTAATGATATACAAAACTATTTATTTACATTTAGTGTGCGAGATGTTATTGTTACATATTTATTAACCTTTCTCTGTAAGGTTCCATACCCGACTGCCTATAACGAGAGGGAACACGCAGAAGGTGTTACCACAGTAGATGCGCATTGTCGCCATCTAGGTTATGCAATACACAAACACAACACTACCTTTTTTGTAAAAAAAGAAATAGTTTATAAGGCCATTCGAATACGTGGTTTCCGGGGTCTGGTGGAACGTCGAACCTGGAGACTAGTGTATGTCTCAGTGGCGGTAACTTCGTGAGGTGGAATGATATCACTCTGAGTCGGTGGATCGGTTGATTCGGGAGAAGTGGATTGACCATTCTCGCGAACTGGTGGTTCAGTTGGGTAACTTGTGGTAGGTGTTACCAAGTTACCCTGTTGTATCGGATGCTCGATTGGTATGCGTGACCGGAGCTGATCGCGGTGGCGTCGAAAACTACCGTTTGGTGTTTCAATGGCGTTTCCTCGATTGGAGGAGATTTCACCATGAAACCATTTAGGTCCTTGACCAAAATTTCGGCCGAAAACCGTGTCCCCCCACGTGGAAGTTCGAATGGGATTCGATACCTTGTGGTTGGTTCTGGTCTTTAGGCCTGGCTTGGATTAGGTCCAAACGGGTTCTGATTGGATAACTTAACATCATGTCGGCTGGAGATTTTCCATTAGACGTGAGCGGAGTTCGACGATAGTTTAGAAGTACGCGGTTTAATTGCGTTCTTAAATCACCCGATGGTAATTTTGCAATACCAGTCTTCATAGTGCGTACGGCACGTTCTGCAAGTCCATTTGAAGCTGGGTGGTACGGGGCGCCGTGAAAATTTGTGTGATGCCGTTGATTTTGAGAAACTGTACCGTTTCCATGCTGGTAAATGACGTACCATTATCGGAAACGACGGTTTGTGGTATACCGAATCTCGCGAATATTTCTCGTAGTTCAGCGATTGTTGCCTTAGCAGTAGCTGAAGCAACAACGATGGCTTCGGTGCAATTGGAAAAAGAATCAACGACTACGAGAAACATTTTCCCATCAACCTGTCCAGCGTAGTCTATATTTATCTTTTCCCAAGGTGTCTTAGCTTCAGGCCAAGATTGATAAACATTAGCTGGAGGCATTGATGCATATTGCTGGCAGGCTTCGCAAGTGTTTACCATATGCTCTATGTGCTTGTCAATTAGCGGCCACCACATTTTACTGCGTGCAAGCCCTTTCGCTCTACTCATAGCTTGGTGCGAGCTATGTAATTCCTGCAGTAGTGGTAGCTGTAGGGTGGGTGGTATTATAACTCTTGTACCCCACAATAATATGCCATTCGCAAATGAAAGCTCGTTGCGCTTCATCCAGTAGAATCGCATATCTGCATGTTCTTACTTAGGTTGTTGAAGTGGCCAACCATGCTTCACGTAAGATAGAACTTGTCTCAATAAAGGGTTTTTCGCGGTCTCGTCCCGAACAGTGTCTGCCGTAACGACTGAGTTGTCTTCGGAGTAGGATTGAAGGAGTAGTACTAATTCTTCTGGTACTTGAGGATCATCCTGTATAGTCTCCAAAGGCAGGTGACTTAACGCGTCAGCATTACCATTAAGTTTACCCTTACGAAACTACGGCTATCGTTGTATGCGCGACGCCGCTGTGCGCGGGAGTTGTTTTTTCCCGGATAGTAAAGAAACCAAGGGTTGATGGTCCGTTAGGAGCGTAAAATTTCGTCCCAATAAATAGTCACGAAATTTAGACACGCCGAAAATCAGGGCAAGCGCTTCTTTCTCCAACTGGGAGTAATTTTTTTCTGCCGGAGTTAAAGTCCTAGACGCAAAAGCAATAGGGCGGTCTTTACCAGAAATGTCTGGGTGTGACAACACAGCGCCTAATCCATAAGTAGAAGCGTCGCATGCCAAGATTAGTTCTTTCGAAGGGTCGTAATAGACTAGTAATGAAGATTCTCGAAGTGTTACTTTTGCCTTACTAAAGGCGAGTTGCTGATCTTCACCCCAACACCAGACGGTATCTTTTTTGAGTAGTTTGTAAAGTGGTGCGAGTAATGTAGCTTGATCAGGCACGAATTTACCGTAGTAGGAGAAAAGTCCAATGAAGGATCGTAGCTGCTCGACTGATGTAGGAGCAGGGGCATCCATAATTGCGATCATCTTGGATTCTTCGCTATCAATCCTGTGTCCCAAGTGCTCAATTGAGTCCTGGAAGAATTGGCATTTATCAAACTGCAATTTTAACCCTGATTCATCCAACCGTCGTATAATTTCCTCTAAATTTTCCAGGTGTTCTTTGTCATCCTTGCCAGTAATCACGATATCGTCTTCGAAGTTCGTACTATAAGGTATGCCTTTGATCAGTTCTTCGATAGCTCTTTGAAATATTGCGGGTGAGGAAGCGATGCCAAAGGGCAATCGCGTGTAGCGAAATAATCCTTTGTGAGTGTTTATCACAACTATGTTTTTCGAAACCTCATCCAGTTCTAGTTGATTGAACGCGTCTTTCAAATCCAACTTCGAAAACTTTTTACCCCCAGCCAGTTTAGCAAAAATATCATCTACCTTTGGTAGCGGATAACGGTCCGTATCCAAGTTTGGATTTACGGTTACTTTATAATCTCCACAGTGTTGAATTGCAAAATTATCCTCATAGATGGAAACCCATTCTCAATACTAACCGATCTATATGATTGCTTCACTTTTGTTTATCTTAGTTGTTTTTCTATCTGTAACAGTGTAGTCGCGCTTTGTCAATAAAAGTATAAAGAGCTTTGCTCTTGGTAATAAGAACTTTGTGTCATTTTATAATAATTAGTTTTAGACACCGCAAATTTCCAACACACAGAAACGAACCTCCTTACGGCCTTTCTTTAATATATTAACTGTTGGAGTAGCATATTCTGAGTCTGCAAACGTTCCAATCCCATCTCCGTCGCCAATTTGTTATTTCATTAGTTAGAAATAATAATGACTTTGTAATGATATACAAAACTATTTATTTACATTTAGTGTGCGAGATATTATTGTTACATTCGTTGTGAAAAAGCGCCTGCTCCTTTGAGGTTTTTGTATCTAATATTCTGTGGATGCAAATATTCAAAGAGGGTATCCAGTCAGGGTCACTTTTGTCCCATCCAGGATAGCCCGAAACGAAATGTCTGCTACAGACTCTCGAATCGACCGTGGGTTTGAAATTTATTCTATTAACAATTTTTCCCCATAACCTAAGCCTAGCTCTAGGAATTCTATGGAATTTTATATTTGGGCTTCCTACTTTACTTTTACACCCGACAAAACTACAGCAAACCATCTCAAAAATTATGAAATAATCATCCAAACTCGCTATATCCTCTAGCTACATACACTCACTATGGAAAAAACGAATGCACGATTTCGGTATGATCCAAACCTTAGCTCTGCGCATGCGCAAGCTTTACCCCTTGTACCCCCTCCAATTTAGATCGAAAGGGTGTATTGTGAGAAAACTTGTATATGTCGTAAATATGTAATGAATTGTTCGGCCATGTGCAGTGAATGTAAATAACGGAATTGGTTGTCACAATGCCTTTAAAGAAAACGATGAAGGAAATGAAGATGGGTCAGATTACGATGAAATGTGAATAACTATGCATAATAATTACCATTGTTAATGAAAATAATTAAAATAATGTATATATATATTATGACTACTATATATCTGTCATTTGTCAATATAAATTACGTGTATTTTTTATTTAGAATAAGAAAATTATCGCATGTTAAGCATATTAAGTAATAATAAGATAAACGTTCTATGTCCAGACGTAAGGTACATCTATGCATCGAGAGATGGCAAATGGGAAACTAGGCTAGATTAGGTTAGGTTTGGTTAGTTTCCAGGTTAAGTTAATAGAGTTTTCAGGTTAGGCTACTTCTATGAAGTAGAAATATATTTCATATTTTATTTTTCGTTTTTTTTATCGAATTTTTTTTGAATGAGATAATAGACCAAGTAGACATTACATCAGATATGAGGTTATGTGTGGTTAAATTTTTCTGTCGATATTTTTATATATAATAGTTATTAAATACGACGTAATGGTAGCGAAGCGTAATAGGGGCAGGGCTATAACTCTTAGCAAGAATCAGAAGCCGATGAAACCCTCCTTTGAAGTCTACTACTCCAATGTTCCATATAGCGCTCCTCTCTGTATGGGTGAAATTCCCAACTTTACGAGTTAGAAGGGGTCCTACTTCATCCCCCCTATCTACGGAAAATTGGAAATTCTCTCTCTCCACAAACGACGACGTTTTTTGGACGAACTCCGAGGCTGCTAGAGATATTCGCTCGACGAACTCCCGCTCCGAAAATATCTACCGTTAGGAGGCGTACGAATTGCGCTTTTTGAAACTAACCCATACAGAGAGGGGTAGACAAGACCCGGGAGTAATAGACTTCAAAGGAGGGTTTCATCGGCTTCTGCAAGAATCCATTCAGGTTCCATAAGAATATGGGAGGGCCGCGATTCAATAACCATCCTCCCAAACTTTGTCGCAAAAGTTCGTCTGCTTCGAATCGATTTTTCAAGTAAATCGCTCCTGAAATCTATTATTAACCCGCGCCACTAACGACCTTGACATAATATTTTGGGTAATAAAAATGGAGCCGACCGAAAAAAGATCTAAGCGTACAAATGTTGCGAAAATTGCAGACGAACTTTTGATACAAAGTTTGGGAGGATGGTACCAGAGGCTAAATCTATGCTCCCATATTCTTATGGAACCTGAATGGATTATTGCTCTTAGTAGTTTCCTCCTAAAAGTGATTTAGATCAGGAAGCATTCGATCAAATGATAGTCGATCAAATGAGACTACCTTAAAAACCAAATAATTTCGATCATTTGAGACATCGTTCGATCATTTGGGATTCGATCAAATCGACCAAAATCATATAGGTCTACATTATAGCAGACTTTGGACAAAATCGGTGATAAACATCTCGGGTAGTCTCCTCGTAAGGGGGATGGCACAGATGTAAGAGATAGAAACCTCTGACATATCAATGTTTCCCTTGCTGACTCCCTATTGATAAATTTCGTTGGCTCTCTTAGACGCAGCCATATTGTGCAACAAAAATATATAAATCTAATAAATTCAAGGTTTTTTAACGAAAGTTAATTTTTGTTGACCCTTGAATAAAAATACTAGTTTCAATTAGTCACGTTAATTATCAATGAGGTACGGTTATTTCTCTTTATATAAACATTCCGAGCTACAGACTGTGGAGTGCGTAAAAAAATTTTACAAACATTTATTTTAGAATTTTTTTTTTTTTAAGTTTTTTTTTTAAGTTTTGCAAAATAAAATAAACAAGCAAGAATTTGCAAAAGAATTTTTTTTTTAATTTTTTCTTTTGCAAAAGTTAAATGTCTAGTTTTCAATTTTTAGCTTTGCAAAAGAAAAATCGTGAAAACTAAAAATTATGTTTTGCAAAAGAAAAATCAAGATAATTAAATCTTGAAAGCTGAAAAAAAACCTTGAAAACTAGAAAACAATTTAAGTTTTGCAAAAGAAAAAATCTTGAAACCTAAACAAGTTTTGCTTAAGAAAAAATCTTGAAAACTAAATATATGTAACTTACGCGGAAGAATTTTTTTTTGAAAACTAAACAAGTTGTGCAAAAGAAAAAAAAAACACATTTAAGTTTTTTAAAAAAAACCTTGAAAACAAAACTTATCAAGTATGGAAAAAAACTAAAAAACTAAATGTTACAAAAGAAAAAACTTGAAAACTAAACATATTTATGGAATTTTATACATTAATCGAATTAAACTAAATAAAAAAGTTACGTAGTGGAATTTTCCACTCGATCAGGATCAGGCATTCTACATATCTTCATATTAGAAACCTTTTTAGTAATGGGCATATCCAAGGGTGTAAGAAAAATGAATTGATGATTACAATTCTCAGAGGCTGTTTCCAACATCATTTCCATACTAACTTTTCGATTAACCATGTCCATAAAAACATCGTATTCGTCCAAGATTCGAAATGGATTTTCAATGGCGTCCCATAAAGCGAGAATCAGACAAACGGTCGAATAAGATCTTTCGCCTCCGGAAAGGGATTTCATATCCGTATTCAATTGATTTACATCTTCGGACGGTTGGACTAACAACTCTAGAGTTCCTTTATTATGATCAATGACGATTTTCCCCCGATAATTTCTGGTGGAAAGACATGTTAGGAACAAATACTTTATTCGTTCTTCCATACACTTTCGAAAATATTTGAAAGCCTTGTCTCTTCTAGCCAAACTGCGTTTGATCATATCGATTATTTCTTTATATTGTTCGATTTGCGACAGAATGCTGATGTATTGCGTTTTGGCTTCTTGATAACGAGCCAAGACATCTTGGCGCGTCCCTACGCGCGTTTCTTCCCGATCGACATGTTTCTCTAATTGTCCTATTTCTCTCTCCAAAGCTTCTCGACTTTTCTCGCTGCAGACGCGTTCCCCAACTTCCGCTGTGTTTCGTTCCAATTCAGCGGCTTCTGCTCGTGTTTTGATTAAATTGTCGTCAATTTCAATAATGGCCGAGCGTACTTCTTCGATCTTTTTTCCGTACGCGATTTTAATTTCCTCGCGTTTTCTTAATACTTCGGCTAAATCCGCGAATTTCTCTTTGAGAGGTTGGCAAACGTTATGGAACTCTTCAATTTTGCTTCTTATTTCGCGTATTTCTGTCTGAACGTCGAGTAACAGCTTATCTATTTCATCTAAATCTTTCCGCGCGTCTTCGAGTTTCTCGTCTAGATATAAACGCTTTAATTCTAAACTTTTGAGCTCTTCTTCCAATACAGCGAAATTCGGAGGTTCAGGATCTTCTACATTTTTCAACTCGCTTATCCGCAAATTGAGAGTGTTGATATCTTTTCGCAATTCCTTAAGTCTGGCTTCGTATTCTCGATGATGTCTGGAATCTTGATTAACACGGTTATTAGTTTCTTTGATTTTATCTTTCAGGGCCGGCTTTTGCGAGTTTAAATCTTCAATCCGCCTTTTCACGTCGTCGATATTTTCCTCGACACTAGCAGTTAAAAATATGACGTTGTTTTTCGTCGACGAATAAAATCGAAAATTCGGTGCCGGATAAATAGTATCTCCGTTTCCGGCGAAAGTTAATTTACATTTGGGTGGAGGATTCCTCAGCATCAACTGCCTGGCAATTGGACTATCCTTAACGAGTAAAACGCTTTCGATTTCGCATTGATCAATCAGGCAATTGGCTACAATGGCGTTTTTAATGGAAAGAGTTTGCAGGACATTACGATGTTCGTTGGTCTGAACCGTATGTTCTCCAACGTCATATATTTGATCTTGAAATTGAGTCACCATTATAGGCGGTTTCGGTCCGTCCCTGATGGTTGTGCGAAAGATCTCTAACAAGACCTTCTCGTCTCGCATGTTGTCGCAACAAAAGGCGGTCATAACTCTACCCACGCAGCATTCGGCAGCTAGGGCTAATTCAGGGTCCAAAATATCTACGTGATTCCCAATCGGTCCAATAGGTTTTTTGATGAATTTTCCTTGTATATGGGCCGCTTCGACCCTTTTCAAGACTTCCGGAATGTATCTACCGAATCTTCTTAGTTTGTTGGAACGACTGGCTTCTAAATCGGATAAATTCTTCTTAAGGCTTTCGATTTGACGGTTGATGTTTCTTTCTTCTTGTTGGTAGTTGAAGAGTTCGTCTCTGTAATGCTTAATTGACCCGGCAACTTGTTCATAATCGTTTTGAGTGGTTGGTAACTTGGCTCGAAGTTCGTCCATTTCAAGAGTCACTCGTTTGATTTCTACCTCTCTGCGACGTCTCTCTTCAGTATAATCTTGATTCCCAGGCGCCTTCATCTCTTCGATTCTCGTCGATAAGTCCCCTCTTTCGTTGTCCAACGTTCGCATTTGGACTTGAATTTCTCTGACACTCAATTCTTTAACTCTCTTCTCGCTTTTCAGAGTAGCTTCCATTTTTTTAAGATCCGTAAAGCGCGGTTTGAATTCTGCCATTTCGTTGTCAAGTTTTTTTAGCCCAAGACGGGATTCTTCTTTATCTTTCTCAGCAATGGCGATCTTTTCATCTTCCATCTTGATTTTTTCATCCAGATTAGAAAGACCATTTTGATACTTATTTTTCTTTTGTTTGAGAGCCAACACTTCTTTCTCTTTCTCAATGACGAATGACCAAACGTATTGTCTCCTCAATAACTCAATTTGATTCCGTTGTTTCTCTAAGCCTTGTTGGTTCAACCATTCTTTTTCTCTTGCATCCGTATCTCTTTTAAGGATAGGAAGGATTTCTTCTTTTTTCGTCAAACGATCGATGGCCAATTGATGTTTGGTCGCGGCCGATTCGTAATTATTTTTTATCTCCTCAATCTGCGTGGCTCTGGCAAAGAATTTGTATTTATCCCGTTTGTCAGTAGAATTCAAAAAGTTTCGACTAGTTTCTTGATTTAGAATAGAAACGGGATTATCAACTTGGATGTTGAATTGATCCAAGATTCTCGTCAACTCGTCCTTCTTGTTGGCCACGATTTTCTCTTTGCTATTCTTCAACTTGTACGTACTCGACCCATCGCTAGAAATTCGGCGTTCTATTATTATCTTCTCGCCATATTCGGAAGCTTTAAAAGCGTCGCATCCTCTATTGCGTAGAATTACTTCAACGATCGCGAAGGTTTTTCCAGTTTTTATAAAACGTTTGACACTTTGACCTCGACTGGTAGCGTTAGCTCGACCACCTAATCCTAACACTATTCCCATTAAAATAGCGCTTTTTCCAGAGCCATTTCTTCCAGTAATGAAATTGATGTTTGATCCAAACGTGAAATGTAATTTTTGATGGCACATAAAGTTCTCTAAAGTTACGGATTCTATAATACCAGCTTCGGCTTCTAAGGGTCCTTGAGATAAACTAACCAACATACGCTCAGTCTTGTATGGATCGGTTTCATCCTCCGAACTATCGCGTTTCTGTTGGGTTTTCTTTCTTTTAATTAATCCATTTGTAACTGAATACGATGGACGTTTAGGACTCATTTCCACGCTATATAGTAAGAAACCAATGTTTTTAAGTTTGCAGTTTGTTTCTTTAAAAATATGAAAAAAAAAAAAAAACATGTAGTTAAAACTAACTCACCAGTAAAAAATTTGATATTCTCTAATTAGAGTTTAAACATTGTTTAAAAAATCCACGTACTACGTAGTTAAGTAAATGCGGAGAGATTTCTGAAACCTTTTTTCCGAGCTTTTAAATTTTATTTTTTAACAAATCTTACAACTAATATCCTGTAAATTTTGAAAATGAAACGTATCATCATTCATCAACCCAAACTATACTGTCGTCTGTCAGTGACAGACTCGGCTACAGGGACGGAAATAATCACCAGTTACTGGACATTGTCCGATAAATTTTCCAAATGTCCCATAACTTCTTATTTATGAGAGGGGTCACTGGACATTTGTCCGATAAGAAAAAGTACTTATTAATACAGGAAATCTAGCAATGTCTGATAATGTTTTCAAATGTCCAATAACTTTGAATTTGTTAAGAGGGATTACTAGACATTCGTCCAATAAGAAATTTTATTTCCGTCCTTGCTCGGCTGTCAATATTCACTTATTTCACTAACCGCCCTTCCCGCCGCAGGGACGGAAATAAGCACTGGGAAGTTTTTTTTTATTTACTTTTCTCTTAGGTAATGACGAGCTAAGGCATACAGCCATTCTACTTAAGAAAATAAAAAAAAAAAAAAAAAAGAATTAAGACGGTCGTAGAATATCTAAAATTTAAAAATAAACGAGTCGGATACTTCGTGTCTTTGTGAACTGGTTTTTATTTTGTTTAAAATTCTAACATCACGAGCTTTCGGGGCGTGGCCCCTTTTCAAGCGAGTTTTGATTTCTACTAAATTTTAACCCTATATATATATATATAACATTTCTTTATTCGAAGCTATTGACAACAATATTTTTTTACCAATTTTTTTCCTTTTTTCGTTGTGGGATTTTATAATTTTTTATAATTTTTTTATTTATTTATTTTTAAATTATACGTCTTCACACAGTGAAAAATCAAAAATAGTAATCATAACAAGTTGGGAAACCAAAATATAACCTCCCCGACCCCGACGTTAAGGTAATCTAACCTAACCTAACCTTACCTAAAATAAAAGTTGAAAAGAAGTGTAGAGTATTGGAAGAGTAGAAGAAACAGCGTGCATTTCAATCACACTTCTCTATTTCCCATCTAGGTTACGGAGTGTAAGTATTCTACCTTGACCTCAAGGATTCAGAGAATGCAAAAGAGTGTCCCGCGTTACCCATAATTATATTCGGCAGGTCGTAGACTTCTTAATATACACACCAAATGAAATGTCCTGCGTTACCCATAATTATATGCGGCAGGGCGTAGATTTCTTAATAGACACACCAAATGAAATGTTTATTTTCTAAGTAAATATGTAAAATACAAGTTCTTGTAATATAAATTAACACTTGAGTATAGGCTGTACTGTGTGATTATCTTTGCTAATCCACTGATTTGATAAAGACGAAGAATTTAGTCTGGGATGGCAAGAAAGACAAGGAATGAACACGACGAAGATGTAGTAGCAAGTTCCTTTCGGACAAACCAAGAAATATTGTAGACTGAATGTTCCATTTACAACCCATTTTTGGTAGATGATTGGTAATTACTTCCGGTACAATATTCGTCTGAAATTCTTGTTTTGACGTGCTAATAGAGGACCATTACTGATATTTTCATCATACAAGTGATCCCAGGCATTGGAAGAATCCAAGGATGGAGATGGTCGAGAGGTTATTTTCCAAACCGGCTGACAAGACGTTAGCTTCCACTCCATACCGTTAGTACTCATATTTGAATAGCTGCTTTTATGTTTACAATTACGAGGCCGTATGAAGAACTGCCGAGCTTTTACTGACTGTAGGTATCTCATATGTCGAATTCGAAAACACTAACTGCTTGCACGTTTCAATTCTTCGTAGCCGGGCCGTCTCTTTCTGGTGATAAATGAAAGCCGTGTCGCTGCTCTGTTGACTTCAAATGGTGATAATATTCTGCGCTGGTTGATTATCTCCCTTAAGTCATTATAGCTCTCTTCTGGTCTCCTCTTGTCTGGTCTGGCCTCCTCTTGTCTGGTCTGGCCTCCTCTTGTCTGGTCTGGCCTCCTCTTGTCTGGTCTGGCCTCCTCTTGTCTGGTCTGGCCTCCTCTTGTCTGGTCTGGCCTCCTCTTGTCTGGTCTGGCCTCCTCTTGTCTGGTCTGGCCTCCTCTTGTCTGGTCTGGTCTCCTCTTGTCTGGTCTGGCCTCCTCTTGTCTGGTCTGGCCTCCTCTTGTCTGGTCTGGCCTCCTCTTGTCTGGTCTGGCCTCCTCTTGTCTGGTCTGGCCTCCTCTTGTCTGGTCTGGCCTCCTCTTGTCTGGTCTGGCCTCCTCTTGTCTGGTCTGGCCTCCTCTTGTCTGGTCTGGCCTCCTCTTGTCTGGTCTGGCCTCCTCTTGTCTGGTCTGGCCTCCTCTTGTCTGGTCTGGCCTCCTCTTGTCTGGTCTGGCCTCCTCTTGTCTGGTCTGGCCTCCTCTTGTCTGGTCTGGCCTCCTCTTGTCTGGTCTGGCCTCCTCTTGTCTGGTCTGGCCTCCTCTTGTCTGGTCTGGCCTCCTCTTGTCTGGTCTGGCCTCCTCTTGTCTGGTCTGGCCTCCTCTTGTCTGGTCTGGCCTCCTCTTGTCTGGTCTGGCCTCCTCTTGTCTGGTCTGGCCTCCTCTTGTCTGGTCTGGCCTCCTCTTGTCTGGTCTGGCCTCCTCTTGTCTGGTCTGGCCTCCTCTTGTCTGGTCTGGCCTCCTCTTGTCTGGTCTGGCCTCCTCTTGTCTGGTCTGGCCTCCTCTTGTCTGGTCTGGCCTCCTCTTGTCTGGTCTGGCCTCCTCTTGTCTGGTCTGGCCTCCTCTTGTCTGGTCTGGCCTCCTCTTGTCTGGTCTGGCCTCCTCTTGTCTGGTCTGGCCTCCTCTTGTCTGGTCTGGCCTCCTCTTGTCTGGTCTGGCCTCCTCTTGTCTGGTCTGGCCTCCTCTTGTCTGGTCTGGCCTCCTCTTGTCTGGTCTGGCCTCCTCTTGTCTGGTCTGGCCTCCTCTTGTCTGGTCTGGCCTCCTCTTGTCTGGTCTGGCCTCCTCCCCAGTAGCAAAGAACAGTCGGCCCGACTGTATATATTTTGGGTCGGCCCTACTGTCCATCGAAAAAGTCGGGCCGACGGGTACCATGTCCAAGCCCCTGCCCTGTTTATTCATTACCGAAAATGAAGTTCCCTTTACCACTTGCCGACCTATAAATGACTACTTAAAATACAGTCGGTGCCAGGTCGTTTTTAAGCTTCTGGACTGCTCCCCGACCTTAAAATGACCAATTATTTTACTAGTGTTTTTGCGGTAGGTAGATAGGCTAGTTTTAGCATAACAACACCCTCTCCAGACTAGTAATTTTACCCTCTATTACTTAGTTGGTTACAGTTCGTTTGGGTTCATATACAACCCTTTTTGCACTAGCATTTTAACAGGATTTTTGGGGTTTATAAACAGCCCATATTCTTCCAACCCAACCATATTTTTATTGGTAGTTTTAATACTCATTTGGCAGTCGGTAAACAAGCAATGTTGCCAAAATGTTCCCATTATTAGCTAGTTCATTAGGTGGGTAAATAACAGAAACAGCTGGTAAACTTTATACCTGATAGCCAGCTGTGGCCTCCAATAATCCTGAAAGAAAAGTCACCCTTTGCTATTTATAATAGGTAAATATATATAATGGCTTGCTCCACTTGTTTCTATGGCGTCACCTGCCTTCTACTACTAGTGACGATTTCGCTAAACTCAACAAGTTGACCAAGCCAAAAAAGCATTTTATATATTCACCAATTGAATCAATTCGACAATAATAAAAATTAAAAGATGAAAAATTCATTTATTTTTGTAAAAAAAAACACGCTTTTCATTGCTGTTGTTTATTTTCGCGTAGTTTGCGCCCCCCATTCTGGTCTGCCTTGTGCTTAACAAACGCTTTCATTACTTTTTCCATTTCAAAATCGGTCGCTTGCGTATGCTTTGGCTGTCCTCTTACAGCACCTTTAAGGAGTAAAATACAATTATAAATATAAAAGTTTAAATTTACTGCTAACGATCATGATTAAATTTTTACTTTTAATGACATTAATCAAAGTCAATTTTCTCAAAGATTCTTTCCCGTTAGCTCCAATCCAATTAAACTGGTCAATGAGTGGCTTTGGTATGACCTCATATAATATCCGTCGAGTTGTATTTTTGACATTGTTGCCACCCCATGATGACAATTTTCTGATCTGTGAAAAAATTATTTTATTAGAATTTTATGCAAATACCAAACTAGAACAAATGAAATCAGCCTACCATTTGTTTACTAAATTCCTTGTCACTCATACGGTCTTCCAAGTCTTTAAGTTGAGCAAGAGTTTTTAGTGGGAATTGAATATCACACATTTCATCATTTTCAAAGGTTTCCTTTTCGAGCAAAACGGAGGAAATATGGCGTACAGAAGTTGAAATATTAGCAACTTGCTGTTTAAGATCATTTAAAGTATACAGAACTTGTTTCTGGAATTCTATGATTTTCATAAAAAATTTCCATTATTTACTGTTTAACACGTAATTTGCAATGTAACAGAAAAAGCTAGGCTTACTTTGCTCAGAAATAACCTTATCCGATTTTGAAGTAGAAAATGTATTTCCATTTTTCGAAGAAGATTGTTTTTGTTGGAAGGACCTTTTACTTTTCAAAAATCTGAAATTTTCTTCATCTTCGCTATCACTATGACTTTGATTGGAAATATCCCTCATACTCAGTTTATTAGTACCTTAAGAGTAACATAAATTTAGATATTAAATTATTTCCTAGAAGGACTTTATTTTTACTGTTATCATAAGTATATATTATACGTATGTCCACTTCCGTTGTCAGTCCATATCTCATTGTTTAGTTTTTTATGTGGCCTCACCTGGACTTTGCGGAAATCTATACGTTGTTTCACACATACTTGTGATACATACTTATTGATCGTACATTATAAACTTATGCTTTCATTAAATTTATATTAATTTTACTTACTGCAATTGCGATGCTTTGAGCTTCCCAAATCAGTTTCAGTATCGCTACTTTCTGTACTATTGTTTGTGAAAGTTTTGCTAGTTTCTGTCAGTTTTTTATATGTTGGACTTTTCTTCCTATGTTTTGGGGTACTCTCTCCTCGCTTTTCCTTGTCGTTATCCCTTTTTCTTGATCTTGAGTCATGTCGCTTATCATTTTCAGGTTGTTTTCTTTTAAAACAGAACGTAGGAGTCTTATTTGATGATGTTGAAGCAGCGTCCCCTCCAAATTGTTCCAAGCATTTGACACTGGGTTTTCCTGCATGATAAATAACATAAATAATTAATTGGAATAATAGCCCGTTGATTTATATTTTGGTAAAGTCATTACGTTCATCAAAAAACAATTTACAAATTTTTATTAAACTAGAAATAAATTTTTAACTTAACTTACTCGAAAAGTAGGCTTCGCTGGGATTCACCGGGGATTTACATTTTTTTATTAGATGCTCCGAACAATAAGCGATCTCATTGTGCCGAGTAAAGAGGCGCGCTGATTACATGGAGCATCTATTACAAAATTTTTTAAATCCCCCGTGAATCCACACTTTTCAAGTAAAATAAAAATAGATTTCTAATTTAATTTTATTTTGTATATTTTTTTAATAATGAAATAGGCCTATTAAAGTTTAAGGAATCGATAAAAACACCAGTTGTCAGACTTCATTCTACCTTTAAAAGGAATGTTATTCCTAAACCAAATAGACAATACAATTCCTTCAAGTCAGTCCAAATGAGGTATTTATCACTCATTATAATGTTTAAACCGTAGAATGTTGAAAAAGGATTTATAAGCTCCCAAATTTTACCTTTTGTAGGAATGTCATTAACAGTAGCTTGTTTGGTAAAGTCATCCACAGGAAGTATTTCTTCGTCAAATGAATTTTCTTTGTTATGTACATCAGAAAAATTCTTGCAATTATCTTTTAGAAAATCTTCAATATGTTCATTGTGATGTGAATCAATTAATTCGATATTTCCGCCTTCAGCCTCAACTGTGTTATCGTCTAAAAATATATTCTATTAAAACCACTTTGTAAAGTAGGCTTAAATTTAATGAGCTTACCATTAAGCACAAGTACAGGAAACATAGGTACAGCTGGCAGTTCATATTCAGGTTTATTTTTTCGCCCACTTGTTTTCAAATATTTTTCTGTACCATATAAGTATTCGTCAAGTTGAGAGTCATTATATGGCTTATTTTTGGTTCTACGCTTCTTATTGGCCTCTTCATTATCAGTGCTTTTACAAACTTCTATATCCTCGCGGGATCTTTTCGCCTTATCCTGAGCTTTTTCATAATCGTCTGAAATAAATTATAAATTAAATTCTTACATTTTACTGCAAAAAGCAATCTACTAGCCAAATAATTACTTGTTGAAAGAAGTACATCACAGTCATACTGTGGCCAAGTATCATCCGCTGGTATTGAATTTTTCAGAGCTTTGGAGAAAAAAGATGGCCCTCCTTTGTTTGGCAAAAAACATTTTTTTCCGTCTTCTCGCAACCAAATTGAAAGCACCACTTCAATTGTATCATCGTCAGTGAAAAAAACAGCGGCATATTTCTGCGAATTCAGAATAAAATCATTAGGCAAGCGCCCCATCAAAAAGTCCTTCATAAAATCTATACCAAAACTAGTCATACCGAAATTTAATGTAACATCGGAATGACGGCCATTCCACCTTTATGTGGTAGGGCAACACACTTTTGGCTAATAAATGATAACTCAAAAACACTAATTTTTGAAGCTAAATCTGAAGCCCTAACAATCCCAAGCTGAGATGATTTCATAGGATAATTAAACAAGTCCTTAATTTCTGTATATTCTTGGCCAAAAAGTAAAATACGTTTGTCCTCGTGTTTAAAAATATTTATAATTTTAACATAATCACCATTTTCTAGTAAGAAAAAACAGTCACTAGGGCAGGTAGACACTATGAATCTCTCACACTTAATTTTTTTGAATGATTTGCCATTTTTAGGAAGATTTCTGCGGTGATTGGAGTTGTAATCAAAGTCATAGGGGCTTATAAATTGTACTTCATTTTTTGATAATAATAAGGTTAGGTCAAAATTTTCTTTCTCGCTTAATCGTTTGCAAATTTGTTGCAAGGGCTTATTTGGAGTCCTTAATTCTCTCTTGATAAAATGAAGTTCGTTTTCAAAGGAAAAGGCACTAAATCCATCAAGAGCCCCGTATTTTAAAACGTCCAAATATAAATGTAATAAACTATGCACGTTCATAACTACAAATTTTTCACCATATAATTTGGGTATTTCATCCACAAAAATTTTAATTAGATGCGACGCATAACCAGAATGTGTTTTGCAGAGTTTGGGACTAGAAAAAATATAAATGGCGCAATGAAACAACCTAAAGTGCTTAAGAACATTTACCCCAAGAACCCCAATCAACACAATAGGACTAGTATATAATAAAAACTGCCTTAATTCAGTCCCTTTCCATTTATCAATGTGTTTAAGAGCTCTTGGTTTTCGCGCAAAATCACTTGGGATATAAAATCTGGCATTTTTAAGCCTTTCTGATATTGTAGAAATATTTTTCTGACCCAAACGAACAGAAAAAGGTCCTTGTCTCATCCAAAAATATGCTAATCTGCGCATAACTCCTAAACATACGAGATGCAAATAGTCATATGGGAACTGGCTAACCATCCCAATGTTTAGTTCGACTAACGGACTATGTTCTCCTATAGAGTGATGATCGTCGTCTAACTTATCGAGAAAAGACTTGTCAGTTCGCCTTTCCGAATCTAAGCCTATGAAAACCATACGATTTTCTCTATACTCTCCTTCAATAACGCATTTGTCACAGGAACTATATCCCGTGTGCCCTTTCGTACACTTAATAAATGCTTTTGCAGGGGTGTCTAAAATAAAGGGCCCTTTTAAGTTCACGGTATATATTTTTCCATCAAGAGGAAATCCGTTCCGTTCTAAATCTTGGAGCTCGTTTATAAAATCCCCAAGATAATCTTTCAAGGGATATGGTTTGGTTTCCCCACAAAATAAGGCAACCATAAAGGGCTTTCCCACTAGCCCTTGATCAAAATTAAAAACTGAGACCAAAATTGGCCAAAATTCTCTATTAGCACTTTTTGATATCGGAACTCCATCAATATTAACCGCTAATGATATTTCCGGTTCGTAAGGGTAATTGCATATGAGAAATTTAGAAAGACCATTTTTTATTCCATAATAAACATATTCTCCTGACCCAAAGGTTTTAACTTGAGAAACTGCACTCTTAGTCTTTAAAACTGTTCGACTGTCTTTAGCCACTTCGAAACCATTTTTACGTAACAAAGCTAGCAAATCATTCAAAGCAACATGGGTAATGCGATTTTTCAATGCCCAAAGTGCCAATTCGGATTGAAAATCTAGTGATTGTGTTTTAAATTCATCTCTTTTACTACTCCCTAAATTTTCATAATTGAATTGAAAGTTATCGTTATCCAGTTCAGATTCTATGTTATCGTTATTTTGTTGAGATTCTAAGTTATCGTAATCTAGTTCAGATTCTATTTCATTATTATAAAGATCAAATTGTTCTGATATTTCAGTATCACTAGACACTATCTCCAGATTTGGACAGATTTCATAATTAAGCCCATCGCTATCTATATTTCTATCATTCTCTGCCTGGCTAGATAAATTAGAATCAGTGTTATCATTATCAAGCAGTTGCTCATACAGTTGTTTGTTAATTCTATTTCGTTGCCTCTTTGAAATTGAATCCATGTTCAGTCCTAGTAAGACAATGACTATAGGATTAGATTTCTAATAATATTAGAAAACGTTCGCATTGTTCACAAAAAATGTTTTGGATTTTCAAGTTTAACTCACTAAAATATGGCTAATTTATAATAAAATCATTGATACCATAAGCAGTTAGAATTCGATATTCTGAACCATACAAAAACTCACGCTAACCTAAAATATTTACAAGAAAAAAACAAATATCTGCTAATGTTCTTAGTACATTGAATGCGTGTCACGATTTAGTCTTCTAGCTGCTTACGGTATAAATTATTTTATTGTATATTAGCGAAATATGAATGGGCTATATATATAGGGCTTTAGCGACTGCTTTCCTAAAAATATAATATTCACTTTATCACCTAAACCAGAGAGTGGGAACGTATGGGCATCACCCTCGCGTATGCCTTTCAGTTAGTATACAGTTATTCAAAAACCCAAAAAAAAAAAAAAAAAATCTCAAATCCCCGCCTCGGCGCCTCGAGAGCAAGGCGACTTCAGACCCGCTCCCCCGAAAAGCAATGTATGTTCAGGCACTTTTTTCCATATGGCCAAACGTGGGCGTAGTTATACTACATTTTGTACCTCGTAGAAAAAGAAGTAGTCCGGACAAAGTACCTGAGTACAAGTTAAGCCTATGCCACCACTAGCTTCTATTATTAATCCAAGGCCTAACACTTAAAGATACTTTTTTTAGAACTCTACGAACTAATTTATTTAAGGTATTTCGAAAACATTGCGAACGATCTGAGCCACAAAAGATTAAAATTATACAAAAGAAAATACACTTACTTTAAGTGAAGATGAATTCATTCTTAATGATTGTATCCAGTGCAGCCTCGTACGCCTTACCCAAATTTTTCAATGTTTGGTTAAAGTTTAAAACCACCTGAAGCGCGAGGTACAAATATGTTCGATACGGCTTGACTATTATTAATAAATCTCGATTAGATTGAGATGTATTTGTAAATATATTAAGATAAAAACTTACCAAAAAAGTCGTATGGGCCAACTATCTAAGTGTATCCGAAGCATAAAATGGCGGACTGTATAGCACGGGTGGCTGCTCAACAAGTTCAACGATGAAGAAAGGGGGAGAGATTTATTATCTCGTCAAGTGGGGGTATAAAAAAATCTCCACGTGGCCGCACCTGGTGGCCGCGAGCATCGAGGAGGAAAAATACCCCCCTCCTTGAACAAATCAACAAACGTGGAAGATAAATACACGGAGAATAAAAGAGTTGAGTAGCAGCTCCGGCGCAGCTTGTTACGCTTTAGTTTAAAGCTTAGGTTTACCTTCTCGCAATATAAAGAAATTTCGCTCTAGGGTAATGAGCTAGCCGGAAGCTTGTATTAATTTTTTACGCGAGAGTTTCTACTCCTTCACTTTTATTCTCTATGATAGATATAACTTCCAAAACGAAATCACCCACCGACCTAATAATTTAAAATAAAAGAATACTACAATCGAATATTGCCGGAAATTTCATTACATACCCAAATTAATTGTCACATAATTAAATGATGTTAATGGATATGGTGGGTTTACTACGATCAGTTTTGCTATTTCTCGTAAAATAACTATTAAGTGTCATTTAAGTCCCGCCAATAGCAGACGAAAAATAACATCTCTGTCTAAGCCTTTGTATAAACGAATATAAAATGTGTAATAGTCGGGTTGCACGTAAATATTTTAGGCTGTACAACCACAGTCGGTTAAGAAGTTATTCCCATCTGTCAACCGGCTGTGACTGCAGTCCCTTTGGACCTACTCTCACCCGACTGTTATGCTCCATGTTATAGCCGGTATTGAGGGTAATTCTGTCCAAGAGCCGACCTGGACCACCAACCGACTGGTCCGACCTAGCCCCGACCCTTAAACGGACGGCCTATGCTACTGGGGCTCTTGTCTGGTCTGGCCTCCTCTTGTCTGGTCTGGCCTCCTCTTGTCTGGTCTGGCCTCCTCTTGTCTGGTCTGGCCTCCTCTTGTCTGGTCTGGCCTCCTCTTGTCTGGTCTGGCCTCCTCTTGTCTGGTCTGGCCTCCTCTTGTCTGGTCTGGCCTCCTCTTGTCTGGTCTGGCCTCCTCTTGTCTGGTCTGGCCTCCTCTTGTCTGGTCTGGCCTCCTCTTGTCTGGTCTGGCCTCCTCTTGTCTGGTCTGGCCTCCTCTTGTCTGGTCTGGCCTCCTCTTGTCTGGTCTGGCCTCCTCTTGTCTGGTCTGGCCTCCTCTTGTCTGGCCTCCTCTTGTCTGGTCTGGCCTCCTGGTCTGGCCTCCTCTTGTCTGGTCTGGCCTCCTCTTGTCTGGTCTGGCCTCCTGGTCTGGCCTCCTCTTGTCTGGTCTGGCCTCCTGGTCTGGCCTCCTCTTGTCTGGTCTGGCCTCCTGGTCTGGCCTCCTCTTGTCTGGTCTGGCCTCCTGGTCTGGCCTCCTCTTGTCTGGTCTGGCCTCCTGGTCTGGCCTCCTCTTGTCTGGTCTGGCCTCCTGGTCTGGCCTCCTCTTGTCTGGTCTGGCCTCCTGGTCTCCTCTTGTCTGGTCTGGCCTCCTGGTCTCCTCTTGTCTGGTCTGGCCTCCTGGTCTCCTCTTGTCTGGTCTGGCCTCCTGGTCTCCTCTTGTCTGGTCTGGCCTCCTGGTCTCCTCTTGTCTGGTCTGGTCTGGCCTCCTGGTCTCCTCTTGTCTGGTCTGGCCTCCTGGTCTCCTCTTGTCTGGTCTGGCCTCCTGGTCTCCTCTTGTCTGGTCTGGCCTCCTGGTCTCCTCTTGTCTGGTCTGGCCTCCTGGTCTCCTCTTGTCTGGTCTGGCCTCCTGGTCTCCTCTTGTCTGGTCTGGCCTCCTGGTCTCCTCTTGTCTGGTCTGGCCTCCTGGTCTCCTCTTGTCTGGTCTGGCCTCCTGGTCTCCTCTTGTCTGGTCTGGCCTCCTGGTCTCCTCTTGTCTGGTCTGGCCTCCTGGTCTCCTCTTGTCTGGTCTGGCCTCCTGGTCTCCTCTTGTCTGGTCTGGCCTCCTGGTCTCCTCTTGTCTGGTCTGGCCTCCTGGTCTCCTCTTGTCTGGTCTGGCCTCCTGGTCTCCTCTTGTCTGGTCTGGCCTCCTGGTCTCCTCTTGTCTGGTCTGGCCTCCTGGTCTCCTCTTGTCTGGTCTGGCCTCCTGGTCTCCTCTTGTCTGGTCTGGCCTCCTGGTCTCCTCTTGTCTGGTCTGGCCTCCTGGTCTCCTCTTGTCTGGTCTGGCCTCCTGGTCTCCTCTTGTCTGGTCTGGCCTCCTGGTCTCCTCTTGTCTGGTCTGGCCTCCTGGTCTCCTCTTGTCTGGTCTGGCCTCCTGGTCTCCTCTTGTCTGGTCCTGGCCTCCTGGTCTCCTCTTGTCTGGTCTGGCCTCCTGGTCTCCTCTTGTCTGGTCTGGCCTCCTGGTCTCCTCTTGTCTGGTCTGGCCTCCTGGTCTCCTCTTGTCTGGTCTGGCCTCCTGGTCTCCTCTTGTCTGGTCTGGCCTCCTGGTCTCCTCTTGTCTGGTCTGGCCTCCTGGTCTCCTCTTGTCTGGTCTGGCCTCCTGGTCTCCTCTTGTCTGGTCTGGCCTCCTGGTCTCCTCTTGTCTGGTCTGGCCTCCTGGTCTCCTCTTGTCTGGTCTGGCCTCCTGGTCTCCTCTTGTCTGGTCTGGCCTCCTGGTCTCCTCTTGTCTGGTCTGGCCTCCTGGTCTCCTCTTGTCTGGTCTGGCCTCCTGGTCTCCTCTTGTCTGGTCTGGCCTCCTGGTCTCCTCTTGTCTGGTCTGGCCTCCTGGTCTCCTCTTGTCTGGTCTGGCCTCCTGGTCTCCTCTTGTCTGGTCTGGCCTCCTGGTCTCCTCTTGTCTGGTCTGGCCTCCTGGTCTCCTCTTGTCTGGTCTGGCCTCCTGGTCTCCTCTTGTCTGGTCTGGCCTCCTGGTCTCCTCTTGTCTGGTCTGGCCTCCTGGTCTCCTCTTGTCTGGTCTGGCCTCCTGGTCTCCTCTTGTCTGGTCTGGCCTCCTGGTCTCCTCTTGTCTGGTCTGGCCTCCTGGTCTCCTCTTGTCTGGTCTGGCCTCCTGGTCTCCTCTTGTCTGGTCTGGCCTCCTGGTCTCCTCTTGTCTGGTCTGGCCTCCTGGTCTCCTCTTGTCTGGTCTGGCCTCCTGGTCTCCTCTTGTCTGGTCTGGCCTCCTGGTCTCCTCTTGTCTGGTCTGGCCTCCTGGTCTCCTCTTGTCTGGTCTGGCCTCCTGGTCTCCTCTTGTCTGGTCTGGCCTCCTGGTCTCCTCTTGTCTGGTCTGGCCTCCTGGTCTCCTCTTGTCTGGTCTGGCCTCCTGGTCTCCTCTTGTCTGGTCTGGCCTCCTGGTCTCCTCTTGTCTGGTCTGGCCTCCTGGTCTCCTCTTGTCTGGTCTGGCCTCCTGGTCTCCTCTTGTCTGGTCTGGCCTCCTGGTCTCCTCTTGTCTGGTCTGGCCTCCTGGTCTCCTCTTGTCTGGTCTGGCCTCCTGGTCTCCTCTTGTCTGGTCTGGCCTCCTGGTCTCCTCTTGTCTGGTCTGGCCTCCTGGTCTCCTCTTGTCTGGTCTGGCCTCCTGGTCTCCTCTTGTCTGGTCTGGCCTCCTGGTCTCCTCTTGTCTGGTCTGGCCTCCTGGTCTCCTCTTGTCTGGTCTGGCCTCCTGGTCTCCTCTTGTCTGGTCTGGCCTCCTGGTCTCCTCTTGTCTGGTCTGGCCTCCTGGTCTCCTCTTGTCTGGTCTGGCCTCCTGGTCTCCTCTTGTCTGGTCTGGCCTCCTGGTCTCCTCTTGTCTGGTCTGGCCTCCTGGTCTCCTCTTGTCTGGTCTGGCCTCCTGGTCTCCTCTTGTCTGGTCTGGCCTCCTGGTCTCCTCTTGTCTGGTCTGGCCTCCTGGTCTCCTCTTGTCTGGTCTGGCCTCCTGGTCTCCTCTTGTCTGGTCTGGCCTCCTGGTCTCCTCTTGTCTGGTCTGGCCTCCTGGTCTCCTCTTGTCTGGTCTGGCCTCCTGGTCTCCTCTTGTCTGGTCTGGCCTCCTGGTCTCCTCTTGTCTGGTCTGGCCTCCTGGTCTCCTCTTGTCTGGTCTGGCCTCCTGGTCTCCTCTTGTCTGGTCTGGCCTCCTGGTCTCCTCTTGTCTGGTCTGGCCTCCTGGTCTCCTCTTGTCTGGTCTGGCCTCCTGGTCTCCTCTTGTCTGGTCTGGCCTCCTGGTCTCCTCTTGTCTGGTCTGGCCTCCTGGTCTCCTCTTGTCTGGTCTGGCCTCCTGGTCTCCTCTTGTCTGGTCTGGCCTCCTGGTCTCCTCTTGTCTGGTCTGGCCTCCTGGTCTCCTCTTGTCTGGTCTGGCCTCCTGGTCTCCTCTTGTCTGGTCTGGCCTCCTGGTCTCCTCTTGTCTGGTCTGGCCTCCTGGTCTCCTCTTGTCTGGTCTGGCCTCCTGGTCTCCTCTTGTCTGGTCTGGCCTCCTGGTCTCCTCTTGTCTGGTCTGGCCTCCTGGTCTCCTCTTGTCTGGTCTGGCCTCCTGGTCTCCTCTTGTCTGGTCTGGCCTCCTGGTCTCCTCTTGTCTGGTCTGGCCTCCTGGTCTCCTCTTGTCTGGTCTGGCCTCCTGGTCTCCTCTTGTCTGGTCTGGCCTCCTGGTCTCCTCTTGTCTGGTCTGGCCTCCTGGTCTCCTCTTGTCTGGTCTGGCCTCCTGGTCTCCTCTTGTCTGGTCTGGCCTCCTGGTCTCCTCTTGTCTGGTCTGGCCTCCTGGTCTCCTCTTGTCTGGTCTGGCCTCCTGGTCTCCTCTTGTCTGGTCTGGCCTCCTGGTCTCCTCTTGTCTGGTCTGGCCTCCTGGTCTCCTCTTGTCTGGTCTGGCCTCCTGGTCTCCTCTTGTCTGGTCTGGCCTCCTGGTCTCCTCTTGTCTGGTCTGGCCTCCTGGTCTCCTCTTGTCTGGTCTGGCCTCCTGGTCTCCTCTTGTCTGGTCTGGCCTCCTGGTCTCCTCTTGTCTGGTCTGGCCTCCTGGTCTCCTCTTGTCTGGTCTGGCCTCCTGGTCTCCTCTTGTCTGGTCTGGCCTCCTGGTCTCCTCTTGTCTGGTCTGGCCTCCTGGTCTCCTCTTGTCTGGTCTGGCCTCCTGGTCTCCTCTTGTCTGGTCTGGCCTCGGTCTCCTCTTGTCTGGTCTGGCCTCCTGGTCTCCTCTTGTCTGGTCTGGCCTCCTGGTCTCCTCTTGTCTGGTCTGGCCTCCTGGTCTCCTCTTGTCTGGTCTGGCCTCCTGGTCTCCTCTTGTCTGGTCTGGCCTCCTGGTCTCCTCTTGTCTGGTCTGGCCTCCTGGTCTCCTCTTGTCTGGTCTGGCCTCCTGGTCTCCTCTTGTCTGGTCTGGCCTCCTGGTCTCCTCTTGTCTGGTCTGGCCTCCTGGTCTCCTCTTGTCTGGTCTGGCCTCCTGGTCTCCTCTTGTCTGGTCTGGCCTCCTGGTCTCCTCTTGTCTGGTCTGGCCTCCTGGTCTCCTCTTGTCTGGTCTGGCCTCCTGGTCTCCTCTTGTCTGGTCTGGCCTCCTGGTCTCCTCTTGTCTGGTCTGGCCTCCTGGTCTCCTCTTGTCTGGTCTGGCCTCCTGGTCTCCTCTTGTCTGGTCTGGCCTCCTGGTCTCCTCTTGTCTGGTCTGGCCTCCTGGTCTCCTCTTGTCTGGTCTGGCCTCCTGGTCTCCTCTTGTCTGGTCTGGCCTCCTGGTCTCCTCTTGTCTGGTCTGGCCTCCTGGTCTCCTCTTGTCTGGTCTGGCCTCCTGGTCTCCTCTTGTCTGGTCTGGCCTCCTGGTCTCCTCTTGTCTGGTCTGGCCTCCTGGTCTCCTCTTGTCTGGTCTGGCCTCCTGGTCTCCTCTTGTCTGGTCTGGCCTCCTGGTCTCCTCTTGTCTGGTCTGGCCTCCTGGTCTCCTCTTGTCTGGTCTGGCCTCCTGGTCTCCTCTTGTCTGGTCTGCCTCCTGGTCTCCTCTTGTCTGGTCTGGCCTCCTGGTCTCCTCTTGTCTGGTCTGGCCTCCTGGTCTCCTCTTGTCTGGTCTGGCCTCCTGGTCTCCTCTTGTCTGGTCTGGCCTCCTGGTCTCCTCTTGTCTGGTCTGGCCTCCTGGTCTCCTCTTGTCTGGTCTGGCCTCCTGGTCTCCTCTTGTCTGGTCTGGCCTCCTGGTCTCCTCTTGTCTGGTCTGGCCTCCTGGTCTCCTCTTGTCTGGTCTGGCCTCCTGGTCTCCTCTTGTCTGGTCTGGCCTCCTGGTCTCCTCTTGTCTGGTCTGGCCTCCTGGTCTCCTCTTGTCTGGTCTGGCCTCCTGGTCTCCTCTTGTCTGGTCTGGCCTCCTGGTCTCCTCTTGTCTGGTCTGGCCTCCTGGTCTCCTCTTGTCTGGTCTGGCCTCCTGGTCTCCTCTTGTCTGGTCTGGCCTCCTGGTCTCCTCTTGTCTGGTCTGGCCTCCTGGTCTCCTCTTGTCTGGTCTGGCCTCCTGGTCTCCTCTTGTCTGGTCTGGCCTCCTGGTCTCCTCTTGTCTGGTCTGGCCTCCTGGTCTCCTCTTGTCTGGTCTGGCCTCCTGGTCTCCTCTTGTCTGGTCTGGCCTCCTGGTCTCCTCTTGTCTGGTCTGGCCTCCTGGTCTCCTCTTGTCTGGTCTGGCCTCCTGGTCTCCTCTTGTCTGGTCTGGCCTCCTGGTCTCCTCTTGTCTGGTCTGGCCTCCTGGTCTCCTCTTGTCTGGTCTGGCCTCCTGGTCTCCTCTTGTCTGGTCTGGCCTCCTGGTCTCCTCTTGTCTGGTCTGGCCTCCTGGTCTCCTCTTGTCTGGTCTGGCCTCCTGGTCTCCTCTGGTCTGGCCTCCTGGTCTCCTCTTGTCTGGTCTGGCCTCCTGGTCTCCTCTTGTCTGGTCTGGCCACCTGGTCTCCTCTTGTCTGGTCTGGCCTCCTGGTCTCCTCTTGTCTGGTCTGGCCTCCTGGTCTCCTCTTGTCTGGTCTGGCCTCCTGGTCTCCTCTTGTCTGGTCTGGCCTCCTGGTCTCCTCTTGTCTGGTCTGGCCTCCTGGTCTCCTCTTGTCTGGTCTGGCCTCCTGGTCTCCTCTTGTCTGGTCTGGCCTCCTGGTCTCCTCTTGTCTGGTCTGGCCTCCTGGTCTCCTCTTGTCTGGTCTGGCCTCCTGGTCTCCTCTTGTCTGGTCTGGCCTCCTGGTCTCCTCTTGTCTGGTCTGGCCTCCTGGTCTCCTCTTGTCTGGTCTGGCCTCCTGGTCTCCTCTTGTCTGGTCTGGCCTCCTGGTCTCCTCTTGTCTGGTCTGGCCTCCTGGTCTCCTCTTGTCTGGTCTGGCCTCCTGGTCTCTTGTCTGGTCTGGCCTCCTGGTCTCCTCTTGTCTGGTCTGGCCTCCTGGTCTCCTCTTGTCTGGTCTGGCCTCCTGGTCTCCTCTTGTCTGGTCTGGCCTCCTGGTCTCCTCTTGTCTGGTCTGGCCTCCTGGTCTCCTCTTGTCTGGTCTAGCCTCCTGGTCTCCTCTTGTCTGGTCTGAGATCGGACACTAGAGGTTGGACCTTGGTGTGGGGATGGTCGGAGGTGATTATAACAGTGGGAAACGTCCCGTTACTTATAATCGCCTTCAACTGTCCAGCATCGAGGTTTAACGGATGGTGGAAGTTGATAATATGCAATTGGAGACGTCATGTTGCATATCATTGCACGACACTTGAAACTTAATGTGGCAGCCACGCTTAAAGGAGGTAATTCCCGTTAAACGGAATTGAACGATAAGCGGGTATGATAATGTCTCTAGACTTTTGGCTCCACGAACTCGGTCACGTGATATCCGCTTACACAGGAAGTGACACACACACAGACAGACACGACTAGTGTAAAACTCCCCCTGAACTAAAGTTCAGTCGGGGAGGTAACAAACGTGTTTATCCTAATAATGAAAGATTGATAGAGAGAAAGGTGGCTGAATGGGTTACGAAAAGGTTAAAACATAAACCTAGCGAGCTTTATTAAGTGGTTCTAAATTGATGAACAAAAATTTAATTTAATTAATGGTATTTTTATCGATAACTGAAAATTACATTCACTGGGTTCTTTTACTCGGATAGCCCTTTTCAGCCCTTTAATTTTGACTATTATATTATATCATGATTAATCCATTAAATTCACCGTAATTAAAAAGTAGGCAATATTTTCTTATCATTTGATTTTTTAACTTTAATAATATATCTCTTCTCGGCCTATATAAACGAGATTTCCAGATTCGGTACTCGTAGATGCACTGCACCAATGGTTGGTTTACGTTAGCCTTTAGAATTGTGGTGAACCCTCTCGCTTGGGCGATGGTGTCGTCTTCGATTGTGTCGGCAATCGTTTCTCACCTATATTTCAGTGATAAGAGGCCTCTTTCTCACAATCTTTTGGGTGTTGTACTCGAGTAAACCGAGGCGATTGAATTTAAATCGCATTACTTATAGAAATGTGGCTAATTTAATCTATTATGTCTCTTTAAGAACATTACACAATGAAAGGTCCAGGGATTAAATATCACTTGTGTGTCTAATACCAGTTTGAGTGTTCAGCACGCGCTTAAGCTCAAGCGAAGGCAGTGTAAGCTTATTTTTTTTTTTTTTTTTCATTTCTGCTGAATACTGAGAGAATCCGCTATATGTACCGAGTTGAACTGTTACCTTCTAGCGAAAATGGAAACAGTGTATTTTGATTTGTTTTTAATTTCTCCGAATGTCTAAAATAAATTAATGCGTGTAAAACCCGCTAAGCTTCAATTTTGCAAAGGTTTTAAGCATAATAACGTCATTTAAAGCAACTGGCGGCTCTGGAGCAGCCCCTGTGAAAGTCTCTTCCCTGATGAGCGCCAAATATGCCTTGCCAAAGGCAGGAGCCAATTGAACCCACATACACTTATAAATCCCTCCCTCCTGCCTTTGGTAGAGTAAATTAATTGTGTAGCAGAAAAGCCAGAAATTTAGGAGAAACTCTAGAGCCGCCAGTTGCTTTAATCAAAGAAGGATAAGTGTATTTTTGACACGCGTAACATCAAGTTCGCCACCGCGCAAGCATGTGTAGCCTACTAAATTTGAAGTCGGAAATCACTTTACGCATGCAAAATATAAAGCAATTTTGATATTCTTTTGAGAATCAGCTTTATGTATGGGGAAATACTGTAATCTTCTGGCAAACTTGTGAACAGTAGCGTAAGAATTGATATTAATAACTAGCATGGGCTTTCAAATTAAGTTTTTAGAATTCTCGCTCGTTTCGCAAATGTATTTCGCACGAAATTGTTGTGTGTTCGCATGCGCAAATCGAACCAGGTTATTCATGCCACAATTTACAGTTGACGAATTTTCTTAAACCGGATTGACATTGAAATTGCTCGTGTTTTATTTGGTATATATGATATGGTTGACCCTAGAGTGAAATGTAGACCGAGTGGGTAAAATAATCACGTGATTGGATCTCTTAATGACTGCTAGTTTTAGTTTCACACTTTTCCCCACATGAATTTTATGTTAATCCCAATTAAGTATAGTAGAACCAGTCTTTTAATGCCTCCTGTGGTGTATTTTCGGTTAAGTTTTAGTTAGTGTGGAGTCACGTAAAATGACGTTTGTTTCACAACTTGGTAAATTTTTATTCAGATCCGCCCTGTCTGAAAAAAAAAAAATATATAAAAAATTGATTGTGGGGCCAAAAGAGAGACCTCCCTTCTTAACTCACAGCATTATACCGCATTATACTAAAACAAGCATCGAGGTTTGACCGTAAAGTGGATGGTGGAAGGCGATAATATTCAATTGGAGACGTACTATTGTAAATAATTGCACGACACTTGAAACTCAATGCGGCAGCCACGCTTAAAGGAGGTAATTCCCGTTAAACGGAATTGAACGATAAGCTGGCATGATTACGTCTCTAGACTTTTGGCTCCACGAGCTAGGTCACGTGATTTCCGTTTACACAGGATATCCGCTTACGCCGGAAGTGACACACACACAGACACACACACAGACTAAAGTTCAGTCGGGGAGGTAAAAAGTTCAAGTCGCGGTCGCTCCAAATGAGCATTAATTTAAACTGTATATTTTATACATTAAACAAAATCAATTCGTTAAATTTAATAATCTCATCGTCTCAAATTTATTACCCCAATTTCTTACAAAAAATACTTGAAGATTTTTCAGTCGGTCTTTAAGTAACAATTAGCTCTCCCCAAGGAAATATACCACATCAATTTAACGGAGCAATTAGAGGCGTTGGATGTTCGGCTATAGTCCAGGGAAATTCGGCAAAAAAATGGCTTAAACCTAGAACAAATTAGTAACAAGCTAATTCCAACGGATATGCAATGTACTTATAATGCTTATTGAGGGGAAAAAAGTTCCTTCACTTCCGGGGGGTGGAAGACCCTCAAAAATGGCCGTCATTTTGAAAATTTCCTTTTTTTGCATTTTACGCTTAAACCGTAACCCGCAGAAGTAAACTGTCAATGTAGAAAAGAAGGGGCTCTAACATTCAATATAACGGTACATAAATAAACTTTCTATGATTAGCCATTTGGATAAAGCGCCATTTTGAATTTTTGAGCTTTTGTGCAAATTTTGCTTATTAAAATGGAAAAATATGAAAATTTGGGAAAAAACAAGATCTTCATTTTATTTTAATTACATATCAAAATTGTCATCATTTTCCTCTTCAGTAGCATCTTCATAAGCATTAGTACTAGAAACCCCATTTCATTCTCCACACATCACGCAACATTTTATTACTGACATGAACACGTTTTCCCACAGTTGGATGATTTACACCACACACAAAATTTGTTTCAAAATACTATCAGGTGCTAGGGCTTTCTCTGAAAAAATCGGTATTACTTACCATTCTTCGGAGCTCAAAGCTTTTTCCAACCACTCTTGATTTTGCAAGTATACGGCTGATGTCGTCGGTGGTAGTGACGCCAATTCGAAACTACTATTCAATATCAGTATGGCAATTTAACTTTTTCGTATTACAAATATTTGTGGTGATTTAAGGTCTTGGTTTCAGTTCCAGCACCGTACAATTTCAGAAAGATGTCCTCGCCTGTTTTTGCAGTGTTTCTTTTATCGCGTTCATATCGTTGAATACTGAACATCGTTCGGCTTGATCCGCGTTACCTTTGAAGAAGTTTAGGGCTGCTAATTTTCCCTTTCTATAGATGCTCGAAGTGGCATGGCAACCGGAAAATGCGTGAATAAACGGGAGTATTTCAGCTAGTCCGCCAACTTGCAACGTAGCTGATGAATCTCCGTGACTTTATCAGGTTTAACGTTTTCGATGGTCTCATAATAAAAATGTGGTATACAAGAAGATCCAATAAATCTGCCACTACAATTATCGAGTTTTTTCTCGCATTTAAGTGATGTTGACACTACGACGGTGTCTGCATCAGACTTTGCATGATTTACCGAAATGTTCGCCGATTTAAGCTTAAGGGATAACTCTGCAATAAAGGCTTTCTTATTAAGCACGTAACCAGGGAAATCTGATTGAATCAGAGAGTTATTCATTTCATCTTGAAGAATGATTACTGGCCCTTGTTTAGTGACTCCTCGAGTTTGTTCTTGATATTTCGTACTGAGGCTGAGGGTATATTCGTCGTAGCCGTCAAACACAACCCTACTTTTATTGCCGTAGTGATATGTCACGTAGTTAACATATTGTTGGTAGAGTTCACCGTATGTTGAGGGCCTTTGCCATACAACTTTATGCAGTAAATGGCCACCGTCTATAACGTTGTAGATTTCATCATTCTCCGGAAGTGTACCACTGGGCTTTTTGACTTTGTCCTGTTCCTTTAAAAGATTGAATTTATACCTTCTCTTAAGAAGCCATTTACAAAAAGCGATGGCGGATATGATGCCAATTCAAACTTAAAGCAATATTCAAGATATTCTATATAGATTTACATGCGCGTATTATCCTGTTAAACAGTTGTGGAGAGTTTATAGATTTTTCGTCGTTGTTAATCTTTTAGAACTTCTTGTTGGTTATGTTAAGGGTTTTTAACTCGACCCAGTCTACGAAACTTAATATCCTTTAATTTTTCCCTATCGAACTTTGCATCAATCCAGCGCCAACCTTATTTCATTTATAGCAATTTATATCGATTTCAGCAACTCATCCACTCGAAAGTGATACCAGATTGGGTCCAAGTTCTTCACTAAATGTAGAATGGTCTTCAAGCCAGATTAGAAACAGATCCGGATCCTTTTGTTCCCTAATACGACGGGAACCTCTTAAGTCAACATGCTGCTCGGTTGTGAATGCCGCGACGCCAGTAAAATTCTCTAATGCATTGCTTACGTCGGAAAAATGTGGCATTGCTGTCACCCATTTAGCGAGCGAACTGTTAGGGTACGAGGTTGTAAAGCTACAAAAATAAGTTCAAAGGGGCAGAGAACAGAGATTTAAATGTATAGATGAAATGAGATGTAAAGGAACTAAATGCTTACAAATTTTTCAAAAAGGGTTATTAATTTCAATTAAATTCCTTAAAGATTTATATTTTGACCTTAAAAATAAATTTGGCTTTAAGTATATTTTAACTCATCGTTTAAACCAAGATTGCCTTGAGAATTTCTTCTCGCAAGTTCGTACTCGAGGAGGTTTAGATGACCATCCAACGCCTCTAAATGCTATATACCGAATTAGAATGATTATATTGGGGAAAAATCCTGGTATAGTTAACCAAAATAGTTACACGTTAGATTTAAGCCAACCAGAATATCTTTCTACTGATATTTTAGATTCATCAGCTCGGGAAAAGGGAGAATTTTTACTCGCTAGTACTTTAAAAAAAGCTGCAATAGAACCAATACAGTTTGATCCATGATAAAGAAACTCATGAAGTTCAAAGTATACCACCGTCAAAACTTATTCCAAATTCTAATAGTTTTGATAATAATGATTTTTCCAAATTAGAGGAAAATGGCATAGACCTTTTTGCTGGATGGATAGCGAAAAAACATAACAAGCAATTTCCAAACTTCAATTTAATTAACAGTAATGTAGCCTCGGACCATAGTTATCAGTTGCCATCTTGGGCAAGTTTCTTATCTTTCGGTGGACTAGCAATCCCATCATCTTCATTTTTAGCAACTGTTAAAACATTTGAACAGAATTTTCAAAATTATCTGCCCAAAATGAGTCTTTCAAATGAAACTAATATTGTTAAAAATATTTATGATTTAATTTTGAAAAGTTCCTCTTATCCCCAGGAAATAGTGCAATCATTTGTCAAGCTAAGAATAATCATTAGATTTTGTGATAATTAGTTCCTAGCAACTTCGTAAATAAATGCCACTTTAAGTGGTTATTAACAATTAACTACTTTTCATATGATATGAATATTTTCCACTTTATGATATAAATTGACTACATTTTGTGATAATTAGTTCCTAGCAACTTTGTAAATAACTGAAACTTTAAGTGGTTATTAACAATTAACTACTTTTCATATGATAGGAATATTTTCCACTTTGTGATATAAACTGACTACATTTTGTGATAATTAGTTCCTACCAACTTTGTAAATAAATGCCACTTTAAGTGGTTATTAACAATTAACTACTTTTCATATGATAGGAATATTTTCCACTTTGGGATATAAACTGACTACATTTTGTGATAATTAGTTCCTAGCAACTTTGTTAATAAATGCCACTTTAAAGTGGTCATTAACAATTAACAACTTTTCATATGATTAAGCCAACCAGAATATCTTTCTACTGATATTTTAGATTCATCAGCTCGGGAAAAGGGAGAATTTTTACTCGCTAGCACTTCAAAAAAAGCTGCAATAGAACCAATACAGTTTGATACATGATAAAGTAACTCCAGAAGTTCAAAGTATACCTCTGTCAAAACTTATTCCAAACTCTAATAGTTTTGATAATAATGATTTTTCCAAATTAGAGGAAAATGGCATAGACCTTTTTGCTGGATGGATAGCGAAAAAACATAACAAGCAATTTCCAAACTTCAATTTAACTAACAGTAATGTAGTCTCGGACCATAGTTATCAGCTGCAATCTTGGGCAAGTTTATTATCTTTCGGTGGACTAGCAATCCCATCATCTTAATTTTTAGCAACTGTTAAAACATTCGAACAGAATTTTCAAAATTATCTGCCCAAAATGAGTCTTTCAAATGAAACTAATATTGTTAAAAATATTTCTGATTTAATTTTGAAAAGTTCCTCTTACCCCCAGGAAATAGTGCAATCATTTGTCAAGCTAAGAATAATCATTAGAATAAAATTCCACAATGCTATTAAAAAAACAGATGGTGAAAATGATGATGGTAACCGAAAAAAGGGTCAAAAAGATGAAAAAGATAATATAATGATGATATCATAATGATATTCTTTTTTATTTTAGGCATATATTTTTATTCCAACAAAAACAAACTATTCGTTGTAATTAAATTTGACTTTTTAGTGGTTTTTAACAATTAATTATTTATCATATGATAGGAATATTTTCCACTTTGTGATATAAACTGACTACATTTTGTGATAATTAGTTCCTAGCAACTTCGTAAATAAATGCCACTTTAAGTGGTTATTAACAATTAACTACTTTTCATATGATAGGAAGTTTTTCCACTTTGTGATATAAACTGACTACATTTTGTGATAGTTCCTAGCAACTTCGTAAATAAATGCCACTTTAAACGGTTATTAACAATTAACTACTTTTCATATGATAGGAATATTTTCCACTTTGTGATAATTAGTTCCTAGCAACTTTGTAAATAAATGCCACTTTAAGTGGTTATTAACAATTAACTACTTTTCATATGATAGGAATATTTTCCACTTTGTGATATAAACTGACTACATTTTGTGATAATTAGTTCCTAGCAACTTTGTAAATAAATGTAACTACTTTTCATATGATAGGAATATTTTCCACTTTGTGATATAAACTGACTACATTTTGTGATAGTTAGTTCCTAGCAACTTCGTAAATAAATGCCACTTTAAACGGTTATTAACAATTAACTACTTTTCATATGATAGGAATATTTTCCACTTTGTGATAATTAGTTCCTAGCAACTTTGTAAATAAATGCCACTTTAAGTGGTTATTAACAATTAACTACTTTTCATATGATAGGAATATTTTCCACTTTGTGATATAAACTGACTACATTTTGTGATAATTAGTTCCTAGCAACTTTGTAAATAAATGTAACTACTTTTCATATGATAGGAATATTTTCCACTTTGTGATATAAACTGACTACATTTTGTGATAATTAGTTCCTAGCAACTTTGTTAATAAATGCCACTTTAAGTGGTCATTAACAATTAACTACTTTTCATATGATAGGAATATTTTCCACTTTGCGATAATTAGTTCCTAGCAACTTTGTAAATAAATGTAACTACTTTTCATATGATAGGAATATTTTCCACTTTGTGATATAAACTGACTACATTTTGTGATAATTAGTTCCTAGCAACTTTGTAAATAAATGCCACTTTAAGTGGTTATTAACAATTAACTACTTTTCATATGATAGGAATATTTTCCACTTTGCGATAATTAGTTCCTAACAACTTTGTAAATAAATGTAACTACTTTTCATATGATATGAATATTTTCCACTTTGTGATATAAACTGACTACATTTTGTGATAATTAGTTCCTAGCAACTTCGTAAATAAATGCCACTTTAAGTGGTTATTAACAATTAACTACTTTTCATATTTTACAATTTGTGATATAAACTGGCTACATTTTGTGATAGCTCCTAGCAACTTCGTAAATAAATGCCACTTTAAGTGGTTATTAACAATTAACTACTTTTCATATGATAGGAATTTTTTCCACTTTGTGATATAAACTGACTACATTTTGTGATAGTTAGTTCCTAGCAACTTCGTAAACAAATGCCACTTTAAGTGGTTATTAACAATTAACTACTTTTCATATGATAGGAATATTTTCCACTTTGTGATATAAACTGACTACATTTTGTGATAATTAGTTCCTAGCAACTTTGTAAATAAATGCCACTTTAAGTGGTTATTAACAATTAACTACTTTTCATATGATAGGAATATTTTCCACTTTGAGATAATTAGTTCCTAGCAACTTTGTAAATAAATGTAACTACTTTTCATATGATATGAATATTTTCCACTTTGTGATATAAACTGACTACATTTTGTGATAATTAGTTCCTAGCAACTTCGTAAATAAATGCCACTTTAAGTGGTTATTAACAATTAACTACTTTTCATATTTTACAATTTGTGATATAAACTGGCTACATTTTGTGATAGTTCCTAGCAACTTCGTAAATAAATGCCACTTTAAGTGGTTATTAAAAATTAACTACTTTTCATATGATAGGAATTTTTTCCACTTTGTGATATAAACTGACTACATTTTGTGATAGTTATTTCCTAGCAACTTCGTAAACAAATGCCACTTTAAGTGGTTATTAACAATTAACTACTTTTCATATGATAGGAATATTATCCACTTTGTGATATAAACTGACTACATTTTGTGATAATTAGCTCCAAGCAACTTTGTAAATAAATGTAACAACTTTTCATATGATAGGAATATTTTCCACTTTGTGATAATTAGTTCCTAGCATCTTTGTAAATAAATGCCAATTTAATTGGTTAATAACAATTAACTACTTTTCAAATGATATTAATATTTTCCACTTTGCGATAGTTAGTTCATAGCAACTTTGTAAATAAATGTAAATTCTTTTCATGTGATAGGAATATTTTCCACTTTGCGATAATTAGTTCCTAGCAACTTTGTAAATAAATGTAACTACTTTTCATATGTTAGGAATATTTTCCACATTGTGATATAAACTGACTACATTTTGTAATAATTAGTTCCTAGCAACTTTGTAAATAAATGCCACTTTAAGTGGTCATTAACAATTAACTAATTTTCATATGATAGGAATATTTTCCACTTTGTGATATAAACAAACTACATTTTGTGATAATTAGTTCCTAGCAACTTTGTAAATAAACGCCACTTTAAGTGGTTATTAACAATTAACTACTTTTCATATGATAGGAATATTTCCACTTTGTGATATAAACAAACTACATTTTGTGATAATTAGTTCCTAGCAACTTTGTAAATAAATGCCACTTTAAGTGGTTATTAACAATTAACTACTTTTCATATGATAGGAATATTTTCCACTTTGCGATAATTAGTTCTTAGCAATTTTGTAAATAAATGCTACTACTTTTCATATGATAGGAATTTTTTCCACTTTGTGATATAAACTGACTACATTTTGTGATAGTTAGTTCCTAGCAACTTCGTAAACAAATGCCACTTTAAGTGGTTATTAACAATTAACTACTTTTCATATGATAGGAATATTTTCCACTTTGTGATATAAACTGACTACATTTTGTGATAATTAGTTCCTAGCAACTTTGTAAATAAATGCCACTTTAAGTGGTTATTAACAATTAACTACTTTTCATATGATAGGAATATTTTCCACTTTGCGATAATTAGTTCCTAGCAACTTTGTAAATAAATGTAACTACTTTTCATATGATATGAATATTTTCCACTTTGTGATATAAACTGACTACATTTTGTGATAATTAGTTCCTAGCAACTTCGTAAATAAATGCCACTTTAAGTGGTTATTAACAATTAACTACTTTTCATATTTTACAATTTGTGATATAAACTGGCTACATTTTGTGATAGTTCCTAGCAACTTCGTAAATAAATGCCACTTTAAGTGGTTATTAAAAATTAACTACTTTTCATATGATAGGAATTTTTTCCACTTTGTGATATAAACTGACTACATTTTGTGATAGTTATTTCCTAGCAACTTCGTAAACAAATGCCACTTTAAGTGGTTATTAACAATTAACTACTTTTCATATGATAGGAATATTATCCACTTTGTGATATAAACTGACTACATTTTGTGATAATTAGCTCCAAGCAACTTTGTAAATAAATGTAACAACTTTTCATATGATAGGAATATTTTCCACTTTGTGATAATTAGTTCCTAGCATCTTTGTAAATAAATGCCAATTTAATTGGTTAATAACAATTAACTACTTTTCAAATGATATTAATATTTTCCACTTTGCGATAGTTAGTTCATAGCAACTTTGTAAATAAATGTAAATTCTTTTCATGTGATAGGAATATTTTCCACTTTGCGATAATTAGTTCCTAGCAACTTTGTAAATAAATGTAACTACTTTTCATATGTTAGGAATATTTTCCACATTGTGATATAAACTGACTACATTTTGTAATAATTAGTTCCTAGCAACTTTGTAAATAAATGCCACTTTAAGTGGTCATTAACAATTAACTAATTTTCATATGATAGGAATATTTTCCACTTTGTGATATAAACAAACTACATTTTGTGATAATTAGTTCCTAGCAACTTTGTAAATAAACGCCACTTTAAGTGGTTATTAACAATTAACTACTTTTCATATGATAGGAATATTTCCACTTTGTGATATAAACAAACTACATTTTGTGATAATTAGTTCCTAGCAACTTTGTAAATAAATGCCACTTTAAGTGGTTATTAACAATTAACTACTTTTCATATGATAGGAATATTTTCCACTTTGCGATAATTAGTTCTTAGCAATTTTGTAAATAAATGCTACTACTTTTCATATGATAGGAATATTTTCCACTTTGTGATATAAACTGACTACATTTTGTGATAATTAGTTCCTAGCAACTTCGTAAATAAATGCCACTTTAAGTGGTTATTAACAATTAACTACTTTTCATATTTTACAATTTGTGATATAAACTGGCTACATTTTGTGATAGTTCCTAGCAACTTCGTAAATAAATGCCACTTTAAGTGGTTATTAACAATTAACTACTTTTCATATGATAGGAATTTTTTCCACTTTGTGATATAAACTGACTACATTTTGTGATAGTTAGTTCCTAGCAACTTCGTAAACAAATGCCACTTTAAGTGGTTATTAACAATTAACTACTTTTCATATGATAGGAATATTTTCCACTTTGTGATATAAACTGACTACATTTTGTGATAATTAGTTCCTAGCAACTTTGTAAATAAATGCCACTTTAAGTGGTTATTAACAACTAACTACTTTTCATATGATAGGAATATTTTCCACTTTGCGATAATTAGTTCCTAGCAACTTTGTAAATAAATGTAACTACTTTTCATATGATATGAATATTTTCCACTTTGTGATATAAACTGACTACATTTTGTGATAATTAGTTCCTAGCAACTCCGTAAATAAATGCCACTTTAAGTGGTTATTAACAATTAACTACTTTTCATATTTTACAATTTGTGATATAAACTGGCTACATTTTGTGATAGTTCCTAGCAACTTCGTAAATCAATGCCACTTTAAGTGGTTATTAAAAATTAACTACTTTTCATATGATAGGAATTTTTTCCACTTTGTGATATAAACTGACTACATTTTGTGATAGTTAGTTCCTAGCAACTTCGTAAACAAATGCCACTTTAAGTGGTTATTAACAATTAACTACTTTTCATATGATAGGAATATTTTCCACTTTGTGATATAAACTGACTACATTTTGTGATAATTAGTTCCTAGCAACTTTGTAAATAAATGCCACTTTAAGTGGTTATTAACAATTAACTACTTTTCATATGATAGGAATATTTTCCACTTTGCGATAATTAGTTCCTAGCAACTTTGTAAATAAATGTAACTACTTTTCATATGATATGAATATTTTCCACTTTGTGATATAAACTGACTACATTTTGTGATAATTAGTTCCTAGCAACTTCGTAAATAAATGCCACTTTAAGTGGTTATTAACAATTAACTACTTTTCATATTTTACAATTTGTGATATAAACTGGCTACATTTTGTGATAGTTCCTAGCAACTTCGTAAATAAATGCCACTTTAAGTGGTTATTAAAAATTAACTACTTTTCATATGATAGGAATTTTTTCCACTTTGTGATATAAACTGACTACATTTTGTGATAGTTATTTCCTAGCAACTTCGTAAACAAATGCCACTTTAAGTGGTTATTAACAATTAACTACTTTTCATATGATAGGAATATTATCCACTTTGTGATATAAACTGACTACATTTTGTGATAATTAGCTCCAAGCAACTTTGTAAATAAATGTAACAACTTTTCATATGATAGGAATATTTTCCACTTTGTGATAATTAGTTCCTAGCATCTTTGTAAATAAATGCCAATTTAATTGGTTAATAACAATTAACTACTTTTCAAATGATATTAATATTTTCCACTTTGCGATAATTAGTTCATAGCAACTTTGTAAATAAATGTAAATTCTTTTCATGTGATAGGAATATTTTCCACTTTGCGATAATTAGTTCCTAGCAACTTTGTAAATAAATGTAACTACTTTTCATATGTTAGGAATATTTTCCACATTGTGATATAAACTGACTACATTTTGTAATAATTAGTTCCTAGCAACTTTGTAAATAAATGCCACTTTAAGTGGTCATTAACAATTAACTAATTTTCATATGATAGGAATATTTTCCACTTTGTGATATAAACAAACTACATTTTGTGATAATTAGTTCCTAGCAACTTTGTAAATAAACGCCACTTTAAGTGGTTATTAACAATTAATTCCTTTTCATATGATAGGAATATTTCCACTTTGTGATATAAACAAACTACATTTTGTGATAATTAGTTCCTAGCAACTTTGTAAATAAATGCCACTTTAAGTGGTTATTAACAATTAACTACTTTTCATATGATAGGAATATTTTCCACTTTGCGATAATTAGTTCTTAGCAATTTTGTAAATAAATGCTACTACTTTTCATATGATAGGAATATTTTCCACTTTGTGATATAAACTGACTACATTTTGTGATAATTAGTTCCTAGCAACTTCGTTAATAAATGCCACTTTAAGCGGTTATTAACAATTAACTACTTTTCATATGATAGGAATATTTTCCACTTTGTGATATAAACTGACTACATTTTGTGATATAAACTGACTACATTTTGTGATAATTAGTTCCTAGCAACTTTGTAAATAAATGCCACTTTAAGTGGTTATTAACAATTAACTACTTTTCATATGATAGGAATATTTTCCACTTTGTGATATAAACTGACTACATTTTGTGATAATTAGTTCCTAGCAACTTTGTAAATAAATGTAACTACTTTTCAAATGATAGGAATATTTTCCACTTTGTGATATAAACTGACTACATTTTGTGATAATTAGTTCCTAGCAACTTTGTTAATAAATGCCACTTTAAGTGGTCATTAACAATTAACTACTTTTCATATGATAGGAATATTTTCCACTTTGCGATAATTAGTTCCTAGCAACTTTGTAAATAAATGTAACTACTTTTCATATGATAGGAATATTTTCCACTTTGTGATATAAACTGACTACATTTTGTGATAATTAGTTCCTAGCAACTTTGTAAATAAATGCCACTTTAAGTGGTTATTAAAAATTAACTACTTTTCATATGATATGAATTTTTTCCACTTTGTGATATAAACTGACTACATTTTGTGATAGTTAGTTCCTAGCAACTTCGTAAACAAATGCCACTTTAAGTGGTTATTAACAATTAACTACTTTTCATATGATAGGAATATTTTCCACTTTGTGATATAAACTGACTACATTTTGTGATAATTAGCTCCAAGCAACTTTGTAAATAAATGTAACTACTTTTCATATGATAGGAATATTTTCCACTTTGTGATAATTAGTTCCTTACATCTTTGTAAATAAATGCCAATTTAATTGGTTAATAACAATTAATTACTTTTCAAATGATATTAATATTTTCCACTTTGCGATAATTAGTTCATAGCAACTTTGTAAATAAATGTAAATTCTTTTCATGTGATAGGAATATTTTCCACTTTGCGATAATTAGTTCCTAGCAACTTTGTAAATAAATGTAACTACTTTTCATATGTTAGGAATATTTTCCACTTTGTGATATAAACTGACTACATTTTGTGATAATTAGTTCCTAGCAACTTTGTAAATAAATGCCACTTTAAGTGGTTATTAACAATTAACTACTTTTCATATGATAGGAATATTTTCCACTTTGCGATAATTAGTTCTTAGCAATTTTGTAAATTAATGCTACTACTTTTCATATGATAGGAATATTTTCCACTTTGTGATATAAACTGACTACATTTTGTGATAATTAGTTCCTAGCAACTTCGTTAATAAATGCCACTTTAAGTGGTTATTAACAATTAACTACTTTTCATATGATAGGAAGTTTTTCCACTTTGTGATATAAACTGACTACATTTTGTGATAGTTCCTAGCAACTTCGTAAATAAATGCCACTTTAAGCGGTTATTAACAATTAACTACTTTTCATATGATAGGAATATTTTCCACTTTGTGATATAAACTGACTACATTTTGTGATAATTAGTTCCTAGCAACTTTGTAAATAAATGCCACTTTAAGTGGTTATTAACAATTAACTACTTTTCATATGCTAGGAATATTTTCCACTTTGTGATATAAACTGACTACATTTTGTGATAATTAGTTCCTAGCAACTTTGTAAATAAATGTAACTAATTTTCATATGATAGGAATATTTTCCACTTTGTGATATAAACTGACTACATTTTGTGATAATTAGTTCCTAGCAACTTTGTAAATAAATGCCACTTTAAGTGGTTATTAACAATTAACTACTTTTCATATGATAGGAATATTTTCCACTTTGCGATAATTAGTTCCTAGCAACTTTGTAAATAAATGTAACTACTTTTCATATGATATGAATATTTTCCACTTTGTGATATAAACTGACTACATTTTGTGATAATTAGTTCCTAGCAACTTCGTAAATAAATGCCACTTTAAGTGGTTATTAACAATTAACTACTTTTCATATGATAGGAATATTTTCCACTTTGCGATAATTAGTTCTTAGCAATTTTGTAAATTAATGCTACTACTTTTCATATGATAGGAATATTTTCCACTTTGTGATATAAACTGACTACATTTTGTGATAATTAGTTCCTAGCAACTTCGTTAATAAATGCCACTTTAAGTGGTTATTAACAATTAACTACTTTTCATATGATAGGAAGTTTTTCCACTTTGTGATATAAACTGACTACATTTTGTGATAGTTCCTAGCAACTTCGTAAATAAATGCCACTTTAAGCGGTTATTAACAATTAACTACTTTTCATATGATAGGAATATTTTCCACTTTGTGATATAAACTGACTACATTTTGTGATAATTAGTTCCTAGCAACTTTGTAAATAAATGCCACTTTAAGTGGTTATTAACAATTAACTACTTTTCATATGCTAGGAATATTTTCCACTTTGTGATATAAACTGACTACATTTTGTGATAATTAGTTCCTAGCAACTTTGTAAATAAATGTAACTAATTTTCATATGATAGGAATATTTTCCACTTTGTGATATAAACTGACTACATTTTGTGATAATTAGTTCCTAGCAACTTTGTAAATAAATGCCACTTTAAGTGGTTATTAACAATTAACTACTTTTCATATGATAGGAATATTTTCCACTTTGCGATAATTAGTTCCTAGCAACTTTGTAAATAAATGTAACTACTTTTCATATGATATGAATATTTTCCACTTTGTGATATAAACTGACTACATTTTGTGATAATTAGTTCCTAGCAACTTCGTAAATAAATGCCACTTTAAGTGGATATTAACAATTAACTACTTTTCATATTTTACAATTTGTGATATAAACTGGCTACATTTTGTGATAGTTCCTAGCAACTTCGTAAATAAATGCCACTTTAAGTGGTTATTAAAAATTAACTACTTTTCATATGATAGGAATTTTTTCCACTTTGTGATATAAACTGACTACATTTTGTGATAGTTAGTTCCTAGCAACTTCGTAAACAAATGCCATTTTAAGTGGTTATTAACAATTAACTACTTTTCATTTGATAGGAATATTTTCCACTTTGTGATATAAACTGACTACATTTTGTGATAATTAGCTCCAAGCAACTTTGTAAATAAATGTAACTACTTTTCAAATGATATTAATATTTTCCACTTTGCGATAATTAGTTCCTAGCAACTTTGTAAATAAATGTAACTACTTTTCATATGTTAGGAATATTTTCCACATTGTGATATAAACTGACTACATTTTGTGATAATTAGTTCCTAGCTACTTTGTAAATAAATGTAACTACTTTTCATATGATAGGAATATTTTCCACTTTGTGATATAAACTGACTACATTTTGTGATAATTAGTTCCTAGCAACTTTGTAAATAAATGCCACTTTAAGTGGTTATTAACAATTAACTACTTTTCATATGATAGGAATATTTTCCACTTTGCGATAATTAGTTCCTAGCAACTTTGTAAATAAATGTAACTACTTTTCATATGATATGAATATTTTCCACTTTGTGATATAAACTGACTACATTTTGTGATAATTAGTTCCTAGCAACTTCGTAAATAAATGCCACTTTAAGTGGATATTAACAATTAACTACTTTTCATATTTTACAATTTGTGATATAAACTGGCTACATTTTGTGATAGTTCCTAGCAACTCCGTAAATAAATGCCACTTTAAGTGGTTATTAAAAATTAACTACTTTTCATATGATAGGAATTTTTTCCACTTTGTGATATAAACTGACTACATTTTGTGATAGTTAGTTCCTAGCAACTTCGTAAACAAATGCCATTTTAAGTGGTTATTAACAATTAACTACTTTTCATTTGATAGGAATATTTTCCACTTTGTGATATAAACTGACTACATTTTGTGATAATTAGCTCCAAGCAACTTTGTAAATAAATGTAACTACTTTTCAAATGATATTAATATTTTCCACTTTGCGATAATTAGTTCCTAGCAACTTTGTAAATAAATGTAACTACTTTTCATATGTTAGGAATATTTTCCACATTGTGATATAAACTGACTACATTTTGTGATAATTAGTTCCTAGCAACTTTGTAAATAAATGCCACTTTAAGTGGTCATTAACAATTAACTAATTTTCATATGATAGGAATATTTTCCACTTTGTGATATAAACAAACTACATTTTGTGATAATTAGTTCCTAGCAACTTTGTAAATAAACGCCACTTTAAGTGGTTATTAACAATTAACTACTTTTCATATGATAGGAATATTTCCACTTTGTGATATAAACAAACTACATTTTGTGATAATTAGTTCCTAGCAACTTTGTAAATAAATGCCACTTTAAGTGGTCATTAACAATTAACTAATTTTCATATGATAGGAATATTTTCCACTTTGTGATATAAACAAACTACATTTTGTGATAATTAGTTCCTAGCAACTTTGTAAATAAACGCCACTTTAAGTGGTTATTAACAATTAACTATTTTTCATATGATTGGAATATTTTCCACTTTGTGATATAAACTGACTTTTGTGATAATTAGTTATTATTTTTCACCTTTGATATAAAAAAAGGTTACTCTGGTCTTAAATTTGGATTGTCTCTACATTGAATTCTATTATTTCATTGCAAAATAAATATAATAAATAATAAACACAAAAATATTTTCTCTTGTACGTTTCAAATTCATAGAAAGGAAAATAGAAAACGAACAAGTTGGGAAACCAAAATATAACCTCCCCGACCCCGACGTTACGTTAACATTATCTAACCCAACCCTACCTAAAATAAAAGATGGAAAGAAATGTAGAGTATTGGAAGAGTAGGAGAAACAGCGTGCATTTGTATCATCTAGGTTACGGATTATAAGTATTTAACTTAAGCTCAAGGATTCAGAAAATGCAAAAGAGTGTCCTGCGTTACCCATAATTATATGCGGCAGGTCGTAGACTTTTTAATATATACACCAAATGAAATGTCCTGCGTTACCCATAATTTGAGGCGGCAGGGCGTAGATTACTTATTAGACTCACCAAATGAAATGTTTATTTGCAAAGTAGATATGTAAATTACAAGTTCTTGTAATATAAATTAACACTTGAGCATAGGCTGTACTGTGTGATTATCTTTGATAATCCACCGATTTGATAAAGACGAAGGATTTAGTCCGGGATGACAAGGAATTTAAACGACGAAGATATGGTAGCAAGTTCCTCTTGGACAAACCAAGAAATATTCTGAACTGAATGTTCCATTTACAACCCATTGTCGGTACATGATTGGCAATTACTTCCGGTACAGTTTTCGTCTGAAATTCTGGTTTTGACGTGCTAAAAGAGGACCATTACTGATATTTTCATCATACAAGAGATACCAGTCATTGGAAGAATCCAAGGATGGAGCTGGTCGAGAGGTTATTTTCCAAACCGGCTGACAAGACGTTAGTTTCCACTCCTATGATAAAAAAAATATCTTAAAGACTGAAAGTTGACTAAGTTCCATACTATTAATATTTATACTTGAATAGCTCCTTTTATGTTTAGAATAACGTATGAAGAACTGTCGAGCTTTTACTGACCGTAGGTATCTCATTTGTCGAGTCCGAAAAAACTCACTGCTTGCATGTTTCAATTCTTCGTAGCCAGGCCGTCTCTTTCTGGTGATAAATGAAAGCCGTGTCGCTGCTCTGTTGACTTCAAATGGTGATGACATTCTGCGTTGGTTGATTTTCTCACTTAAGCCATTATAGCTCTCTTCCGTCTCCGTCTCTGTCTCCGTTGTTAGGTTGCATCCTCCCTTTAAGAGCTTTAACATTTTGTATCAATCCGCCTCAGCTTTAAATCCTATGTCGTTTCTATTTTAGATGCCCGTGTAAACGTACCTTTATTTAGATTCTTCAATCCACCCCAAGTTTGCAGCAAGCCTTAGCCTATACTGCCCATTATACCTTTGCTTTTTGGACTAAATGATATATGTGCTGCTAACTCAAACTGGTATTAAACGGTCACATTTCTTTAAATTTTTGGACAATTTCTTAAATATCTTCTAAACTATCTCGAATTTTAAAATGATTTTTCAGCTTCGTTATTAATTAGATTCAGTTAAACAATATTATTATTTTAAATTTAAATTTAAATGCATTATACATTTCAATTCACTAAAATACCTTTCGCGTACCTTTATTCATCGAGCGAGTAACCGAGAAGAGTTGGGGAAAACCCCCCTTCTCAACGTCTAGACGTTTATCGTAACCCTAGGCATTCGGTAACTGCACCACAAAGACCCGTAGAGGGAGGAGTGGAGTGGAAGTTTGATGTGGACCATATTAGTGAGGGACGCCTCGCTAGTATGGCCCGCTAAGATCGGAAACTGGAGGTTGGGCCTTGGTGTGGGGATGGTCGGAGGTGATTATAACAGTGGGAAACGTCCCATTACTTATAATCGCCTTCAACTGTCCAGCATCGAGGTTTAACGGATGGTGGAAGTTGATAATATGCAATTGGAGACGTCATGTTGCATATCATTGCACGACACTTGAAACTTAATGTGGCAGCCACGCTTAAAGGAGGTAATTCCCGTTAAACGGAATTGAACGATAAGCGGGTATGATAATGTCTCTAGACTTTTGGCTCCACGAACTCGGTCACGTGATATCCGCTTACACAGGATGTGACACACACACAGACAGATACGACTAGTGTAAAACTCCCCCTGAACTAAAGTTCAGTCGGGGAGGTAACAAACGTGTTTATCCTAATAATGAAAGATTGATAGAGAGAAAGGTGGCTGAATGGGTTACGAAAAGGTTAAAACATAAACCTAGCGAGCTTTATTAAGTGGTTCTAAATTGATGAACAAAAATTTAATTTAATTAATGGTATTTTTTATCGATAACTGAAAATTACATTCACTGGGTTCTTTTACTCGGATAGCCCTTTTCAGCCCTTTAATTTTGACTATTATATTATATCATGATTAATCCATTAAATTCACCTTAATTCACCGTAATTAAAAAGTAGGCAATTTTTTCTTATCATTTGATTTTTTAACTTTAATAATATATCTCTTCTCGGCCTATATAAACGAGATTTCCAGATTCGGTACTCATAGATGCACTGCACCAATGGTTGGTTTACGTTAGCCTTTAGAATTGTGGTGAACCCTCTCGCTTGGGCGATGGTGTCGTCTTCGATTGTGTCGGCAATCGTTTCTCACCTATATTTCAGTGATAAGAGGCCTCTTTCTCACAATCTTTTGGGTGTTGTACTCGAGTAAACCGAGGCGATTGAATTTAAATCGCATTACTTATAGAAATGTGGCTAATTTAATCTATTATGTCTCTTTAAGAACATTACACAATGAAAGGTCCAGGGATTAAATATCACTTGTGTGTCTAATACCAGTTTGAGTGTTCAGCACGCGCTTAAGCTCAAGCGAAGGCAGTGTAAGCTTATTTTTTTTTTTTTTCATTTCTGCTGAATACTGAGAGAATCCGCTATATGTACCGAGTTGAACTGTTACCTTCTAGCGAAAATGGAAACAGTGTATTTTGATTTGTTTTTAATTTCTCCGAATGTCTAAAATAAATTAATGCGTGTAAAACCCGCTAAGCTTCAATTTTGCAAAGGTTTTAAGCATAATAACGTCATTTAAAGCAACTGGCGGCTCTGGAGCAGCCCCTGTGAAAGTCTCTTCCCTGATGAGCGCCAAATTGAAATATGCCTTGCCAAAGGCAGGAGCCAATTGAACCCACATACACTTTTAAATCCCTCCCTCCTGCCTTTGGTAGAGTAAATTAATTGTGTAGCAGAAAAGCCAGAAATTTAGGAGAAACTCTAGAGCCGCCAGTTGCTTTAATCAAAGAAGGATAAGTGTATTTTTGACACGCGTAACATCAAGTTCGCCACCGCGCAAGCATGTGTAGCCTACTAAATTTGAAGTCGGAAATCACTTTACGCATGCAAAATATAAAGCAATTTTGATATTCTTGTGAGAATCAGCTTTATGTATGGGGAAATACTGTAATCTTCTGGCAAACTTGTGAACAGTAGCGTAAGAATTGATATTAATAACTAGCACGGGCTTTCAAATTAAGTTTTTAGAATTCTCGCTGGTTTCGCAAATGTATTTCGCACGAAATTGTTGTGTGTTCGCATGCGCAAATCGAACCAGGTTATTCATGCCACAATTTACAGTTGACGAATTTTCTTAAACCGGATTGACATTGAAATTGCTCGTGTTTTATTTGGTATATATGATATGGTTGACCCTAGAGTGAAATGTAGACCGAGTGGGTAAAATAATCACGTGATTGGATCTCTTAATGACTGCTAGTTTTAGTTTCACACTTTTCCCCACATGAATTTTATGTTAATCCCAATTAAGTATAGTAGAACCAGTCTTTTAATGCCTCCTGTGGTGTATTTTCGGTTAAGTTTTAGTTAGTGTGGAGTCACGTAAAATGACGTTTGTTTCACAACTTGGTAAATTTTTATTCAGATCCGCCCTGTCTGAAAAAAAAAAATATATAAAAATTGATTGTGGGGCCAAAAGAGAGACCTCCCTTCTAAACTCACAGCATTATACCGCATTATACTAAAACAAGATGGGAAACCAAAATATTACCTCTCCTCGTCCCAAGTCTAATTGTAAACAAGAAAACTAATGAAACCAGGTAGAACGTTTACATAATATTTATTTACAAAATAAAATGAAATTTAAATATGATATTATGATAGCAGAAGACTAATACAATTTTATTAAGCATAATTGATACGAAAAAACTGTATTAAAACAAGAGTGCTAAACAAGACAAAGTGAAAATAAATTTTCATAGTAAATAGTGTAGCTGCATAAGTAAAATAATAAACTTTTTCAACATTTTAAGATTTTAAGTTGTGTGAATGTCCCTTTAAAATCGTTATCAGCAACAATTACTATGATTATTCTTTTACTAAAACTATTCTCAGACTTAATATAACAACCTCTCGCTTTATTCGAGTTGCTTTAAAACTGACTTTTCTATGGATCTCTGGATTTGGCTAGATCTGTAGAATGAAGCAACTACTCATTATTTAGCAAATATATATATATTTTTCACGTTATCACCCTCACTTAGTCTTGGTTTTTTTCACCCACTTAGTCTTGGTCTTTTACACATAATAGTTGAAGTTCATCTTAAATTAAAATTATTCTAACCAAAATTAAAACCATAAAACCATAATTAAATTATTTTCAAGCTATAGGACTAAATTAAACGTAATGATGATAGAATCAAATTAACTATGATTAAACAAATTGTAGTTGAAATGGATTTTACAAGAATAAACACAACTGAATTTCTAGATTATTTATTATTAATTAATTTAAACCTAAGACTGAATTAAAGAGAATGATGTGATTTAACAAATTATAGAAAATGACTAAATGAGTTTGACCTTCCTTGACTGAAAGGTATTAAGGTAAGCTTTAAGCCGAGTTCGAGAGAAACTAGTGTCACCTATAGCATAAGCTACTAATTATTCCATGCCTACAGATAGAAAGTTAATTTACAAAATATAATTAAATTTAAATATGATTTTTTGAGAGAGGACTAGAACTAATTATTATAGAATTTAAATCAAGCATAATTAAAGTTTTTAAAAAAATCGTACGCCTTTATTTCGTTATGTTGCTGTAGTCCTACTTCCTACTAATCTAGCGTAACTGGGAGGGAGACCACATGTGAGATGTTTTATTTAAATAGGAAATTTCAAAATTTGGAATTTGTACCGCCACCTATGAGAAGAGTAGTGAACTTTCTCAAAATTTTCTTGCGATGACGTAATTGCGAACACTGCGAACGACACACATACACACACACACACACTCACATGATCAGGACAGAACCTCTCCGTGAACTGAAGGTCACTCGGAGAGGTAAAAACGTATTAATCTTATATATCTAGAATTTACTTTACAGCTTTCTATGGTATCTGTAGACTGAGTAGCACCAGAAAGCGAAGTTGTACGTCACAGTCCTTATTTTAGCTTGGTTTGCGGAAAGCTAATGAGTTAATTGTTTATTGAATACGTTTACTTACGGTTGTGTAGGTCATGTCGATGTCATAAGTTGATTTTGATCAAAATTTGCCTAATGGCGTTACTTGGTCTACAAATACTCTAGGGCTTTCTAAACGCCGATATGTTTTTACTGACTGACCTTGACCTTTCTTATCTAAATTTTAATTTATTGAACTTATAATCACTTCATTATATTGAAATCTTTGACGAAGCTTGTTCTCTAGCGATTTGGCTCGTCAAAATTTTAAATTAAGTTTGATTCGTTTGAGTACAATTTATTGGTAAGGCAGTAATTTTGAATTTGAATTATTTGTTTGATGTTTATTATTTGTTTGAAATATTCTTATTTGGACATTTTTGGTATATTTTCAATGACTTGAATTCTAATTTTATTTTTATTACTGAGTTGTGACTGAAATATTTGTTTGAAAATCAAGTTTTTCTGATTCATTTTTCGCTTTAGTAAAAGAGCTATTTTACGATTTACCGATTGATTTTCTGATATATTTTGGTTACAGACTTCACGAGATAAAATTCGAAGATCGAAATATTTCCTAGTTTTTTTTTTATTTTTTAGCATTTTTTGTGTGTTAAGAGTTATTTAACACAATCCTGAGATTGCTGCGTTGAATTTATTCAAAATTAATTTGGGTTTTATTTACTTCGAAAATTTAAAATTAAAAAAAAAATGGAAGGAGACGAAGGTATAATTAAGGAGGAACTGAAAAAGCGTAAAGCTAGAGAGAAAATGAGAGAGCGCAGAGCTGATCTAGAGTATCGTAGGAGGGAAAATGAAAGAAGGAAAGTTTTAGCGGCCCAAAGGAAAGCAAGTAGGTCATCGAATGTGGTTAATACTCCTGTTAATAATACATCAGCTAGTTTAGGGTTGTGTTTGTATACTGAAGCCATGCATTGGTTCAATGTGAAATAACTACCTATTCGCGTTACTTGGTATACAAATACTCTAGAACCGTCCAAGTTCTCATATTGTTTTAAAAGAAGAACATTGACCTTGCTTATTTTACTCGATATGCATTTATATTAAACTTAATTCATTACAAAACAAACTTTTCCTGACTCTGGTTCTCAAAATTCGTACCGTCGTTGGAATTTTGAGTTAAGTGTGATTTTTTTTTGCATTCAACTTTATCTTGGTAAGAAGTATATTTTTGATTTCAATTATTGGTTTAATATATTTAGTGTTTAATTGAGATATTATTTATTTTTGATTTCAATCTTCGTCTTCCACCAATGTCATAAATTTTTATATTTTAGGTAAGGTTAGGTTACATCACGTGGGTGTCGGGGAGGTTCTATTTTGGTTTCCCAACTTGTTGTTCATCAATTTAGAACCACTTAATAAAGCTCGGCTAGGTTTATGTTTTAACCTTTTCGTAACCCATTCAGCCACCTTTCTCTCTATTACTTCATATACCTTATCAATCTTTCATTATTGAAATCTTTGTTTAACCAAGAGAAGCACTAGTACGCAATAAACCTTTTTTTGTTCACCATTTTGAAGCAATTAATAAAGCTCGGCTAAGCTTATGATTTCATCCTTTTGTAACCAATTCAGGCACCTTACTTTCTATTACTTTATATACTTTATCAATATTTCATTATTTAAATCTGTGTTTAACTAGAGATACTCTCTTACCCTAAAGAAGTCATCAAATTTTGTCAAAATACCTTTGTCTGTATTAATTCGAATTCAGTGGACGGTGGGATCTTTTATACCCGTGTAAACGCACCTTTATTTCGATTCTTCAATCCACCCCAAGTTTGCAGCAAGCCTAAGCCTATACTGCCCGTTATACCTTTGCTTTTTTGACTATATGATATATATGGAAAATAGCTTAGCGCATGCTGCAAACTCAAGCTGGTATTAAACGGTCAGATTTCTTTAAATTTTTGGACAATTTCTTAAATATCTTCTAAACTACCTCGAATTTTAAATTGATTTTTCAACCGTAATATTAATTAGATTAAGTTGAACCATTTTGATATTTTTAATTATAATACAAATTAATATTGCGTTTCATTTCCCTGAACGATATCACAACATAAGGCTCATTTGCATTCACTTCAAAAAGGTAGTATATAAACCGTTCAAACGCCTTTATTAATCGAGCAATGTGGCCATGAAGTTGGGAGGAAATCCCCCTCCCTTCAATGTCTAGACGATTCTTTATCTCTAGGCGCTTGGTTTGCAACGCTACTTTAAAGGGCCCCATACACGATGCGATTTTCGGGGGACGATTTATCTCTACGATCTGGGGGAGCGACGGACGGTCGCTCGTTTTGGCCACATACGGGAAAAACTAAGTCTGAGATATTTTACACTTTACCCCATCGATGCCATTTTCGGCGGACGATAATTAAAAAGGCTAGGCAGATTGGCAAGTGTTTGGTTAACGGTTTATCCTTATTGATATTTATTATTTTATCGTGATAATAGTTATATTGAAGACTTTAATTTAGAAGTCGGGGTTTAGACAAGGTTATTTCTGTTTGTTTTATCTTTATTCATAATTGGAAATTAATCTCGGGAAGTCTATGAAAAATGCGTGTAATCGCGAATATTTAACTGATTAACCAAATGTTTGTTGATTATCTTCTCCAAATCCCGACCTCTACTTAATTTTAAAATAATCAAAAAACGTAATTTTTTATCGCAACTGGGGTAATGATGTTGTTTTTTACTTTTAATCCAAAGAAAACAAATGCTACTTTATCATTTTAATTTTATACAATGTTTCATAAATATTTGGCTAGCATAATTTCGTCGGCAGGTCTACCGACAAACCCATACACGTAAAGATTTCTCTCCGCAAGTTGCTCCGATCTCTGAAATTTCCCGCCGGGTCGGGAGACCAGCGACTGTCGCAAACGACGTCTTTGGTCGTTCAACAACGCCATACACAGAAAGACTTTTTCAAGGACGAGCGACAAGAAGTCGTTGTCGCATCAAAAATCGCATCGTGTACGGGGCCCTTAACCATTGGTGGGGCGATGTTTGGAGAGTTGGAAGGTCGATGTGGACCATATAAGTGAGGGACACCTCGCTGAGATCGAAAACAGGAGGCTGTACCTTGGTGTGAGGATGGTCGGAGTTGATTATAACAGTGGGAGACATCCCATAATCGCCTTCAATTGTCCAGCATCGATGTTTGACTGTAAAGTGGATGGTGGAAGGTGATAATATCCAATGGGAGACGTCCTGTAGTATATGATTGCATGACATCTGAAACTCAATGTGGCAGCTACTCTTAAAGGAGGTAATTCCCGTTAAACTGAATTGAGCGATAAAATTGCATGATTTCGTCTCTTCACTTTTTGCTCCACGAGCTATACTCCCTGAGAATTTCGCCCAAATTGGGGTCGCCACCATCGACCCCATAATTATTAATCAACTTGTTTTCTCATTTCGACGATTGTCCGCTTTATAGTCTGCTTTAAAACGATAGGGTTAATCGAGTCTGAGCTAATAAATTGAAGGTTTGAGGAAGTCTGCTTTTTTCAATGTATAACGACTACTCGAGCTTTAGCCATAGACACTCTGACGTATATATTAGAAAATAGTCAATAGTAATGCAAAACACACAAACGTACAAAATATACATTGCAAAAAGCCGACTTCCTCAAACTCGATTAACCCTATCGTTTTAATACCAGACTGTAAAGCGGACAATCGTCGAAATAAGAAAACAAGTTGATAAATAATTATGGGGTCGATGGTGGCGACCTCAATTTGGGCGAAATTCTCAGGGCTCATCTTTCGTTGGACGGAGTATAGGTCACGTGCAGGGCTCCCAGACCACCTATAATACCTACTCGAGAGGAGCGTGAGTAGCTAGTAGTGCCAAAGAAAGGCAGAGGGACAGGTCTAGAGGCTATAGAACCTATATTGCATTACATGTCAGCGAAACCTACCTATAAAAAACTATTTTTCGAAACTAAAAACCTATAAAAAGCCCTATAAATTGAAATTTTTGGACCTATAAATTACCTATATTTTTGGCTTTTAAAACCTATAATACCTATAATTTTTTCTGGACTGTGCACTGGAGCCCTGCCAGGGCTCCCAGACCACCTATAATACCTATAATTACCTATAATTCTGAAGTGATCCTGTAAAAACCTATAATTTCACTTTTTAACCTATAATACCTATTTTTTGGGGAATTTGTTCAATTTCGGTGATAAAATTCGAAAGGAATGAACTATATAACTATAAAAATTATACTTTTGCTTGAACAAGTGCATATGATTGCAAAATACCAAGCTGTGAGTATATATAAAATAACAGTTGAAGCACAGGTGGTGCCCGGTGGTTCCGGTGGTGCCAAAAATTTTTCTATTTTTTCATCCGGGTTTCGAACCCGGAACCTCATGCATGTGAGGTGGGTGCTTTAGCAGACTACACCATCTTCTCTTATCAACTTTTAAAATATTTTCCATCCTTATCTGTACTCTCGGTTCTTATCGCCATGTTATCACGTGATTGAAAGTTTAAATTTTAAGGCGCGAAGATATGGGAAAAATTGTAAGCTTTGGTATCTCTACCATTAACAAAATACCATATGAAGATAGGGTTAACCACGAATTTCGTCAATTATGTATGTTTAGAATGCGTATTAAATGCGTGTGGAAGTTTCCGTAAAACCGGATCACTCGTTAACTATACCGGGAGAGTTGGCGGTCATGTTGGGATTTACGAAAGACCATACAAAAACTACGACGATCGTCCACGCAAACTTACTGAAGACGTCGATACAGCATAATAGATAACGGAAACCATTATTATATCTGGTAATACTCTTCAAATCAGCCAAGTCTATTTGCCACTGTTCGTCGATCCCGTAGACTATAGTTTTATTTCTAGCGAAGTGTTTCCTCGCACTCCTGTGAAGCGTATAAGTATCTTGGGTTTTCAAGAAATCGCTTATTTCTTTGACAATTACCTGTAATCCTCGGTCTTTAGCCGCTCGGTATAAGCCGTCAACACTACCGTAAGATCCCGGATCCGAAACCTTATTATATATTTTTTTAAGTTCTTCCATTGAATGAACAGTTGTTCGAAGTACTATAATGCCAGAATACAAAATCGCTAACTTATATAATTATTATTATAAATACAATTAAAACTGCAGTTCATAACTTGGGAGAATTTATAAATGACTCGAATAGAGACGCTAAAAGTCCTACAGAGACAACCTCGACATTACCACTCTCCATGTCAAAGCCTAATTAATAAATGAATCGAGAAAATATATTCAAGTGTATTTTATTGGTATAAATATTACAATGAAATCCAATTTTGTATTTTCGGTTTTTTAACTCTTTTCTTCGATCTTTTATTAATAACCCTCGAGAGCACGTGATTATAGCGATTAATTTTGTCCGTGTTGTTCAAATTGGGATCATCGAGAATGTCTTTAATTTTATCGACCTTTTCCAATTCCAAAGTTTTATCCACTTTGAGGTCTTTCTCCGAATTAAGTCTTTGGAACGTCTCCTCGGAAATTAATAGCATTTTTTTGGCCATCTTTAATTGATAACTTTAGATAGGATAGCTCCTGCTATCGAACTGATTATCGGAAGTAATATTGGGAGAAATCCGCCTTTTTGAATTAAAATTTGTCTTAGTTTAGCAGGAGTATTTTTCTTGGCCACGCGACGTATGGAATTGCAATGCTTCTTCAATCGCTTCTTCTCGTCCTCTGTGAGAGAAACGTTACCCTGTAGTATATTTATACAACATTCGGCGATGGTTTTTAATTCTTCTTTACTCGCGTATTTAATGGTGGCGTTTCGTTGACACGCGTTACACGAACTCAGATATTTTAGAAAGTCAAAGTGCTCGTGTACTCTCTTCGGCGGAGCCATGTAGCAGCTTTCACGAGCGTACAATTGTTTTCGTCTCGGTGAAACTTACAACTTCTAGACGTCCCACAAATTATAGTTACTAGTCTCGGACAGCCCAAATCTTCGGCGTTAGCGACTTCAGTCTTCAAAAACCTTGATAACACGATAGATTTTTCTAAGCCTTTGGTTATAAAAGTATTGGCTTTCTCTCGTATGATTTTGGCAATTTCAGTCTGAGCTTCGAATGGATGATCTCCTTCGTCCCAGCGTAAGTCGCAACTGTTCCTCGTCAGCCATTGACATTGTCTTTTATCCTTAGACGATAAGTCCGTGAAAGGGAATGGCGCTTTAAAGATCCATACCTCGTGTTCGCCCGTCTCCTTCACGAATAGTGTTATTTCTTTCACGATCCATTGGTCTTGAACTCTGAAGAAGTTTGCTTCGATTATTCCGGTCATTTTGGTAGAAAAATGGCGGCTTGTTCTCCTGGTAAAATCCCGGTCTTTAGTCTTCTATCTTCCGGGGTCGTAGCTTTGAGGTCTACGAATAGATATCCGTAACTGATAGCTGTAGCTTGTCTAAACGCGTCCACAACGTATTTACTGTTGACTGGAGATATCTGTTTCGCCAAATGTAGGATCGCAGATTGGTCTCTCGGTGTTTTAAAGATTATCAGATAATGAGCGTTGAGATTTAATGTTCGAATTTCCTTTCCTGGGTAGTAGAGGTTTTACATTAAAATTAATACTGAGGTATTTCGATGATGGGATCCTCGAATAAATAAGTTGGTAACTTCCTTGTTATTAGCGATTTCGCATAAAAGGTCGTCTAATATAACAAAGTTTCTAACGTTGGCGTTTAAAGTGCCTACATCCAATAGACCTTCGTGAAATTCCACGCTTGGGGTATGACTCGATATGGAATTAAATAGTTTGTCTTGGTATTCAGTATAACACCATATTATCCGTTCGGGTGGGGGCGAAATTCTAATTTCCTTGTGCTCAATTAATTTCGCAACAAAGACGCTTTTTCCACATCCTGTTACTCCAGCCACCAGTCCGTTAAAAGGGTGTTGCAGACTTAAATCCATATCGATAAATGAGAGAATATTGGAGTATCATCGAATATATATGACTTTAAGAACTTAAAAAAAAAAAAATACTTACCAGAAGAGTGCAGGTCTAGATGAGTATCGTGAACGTTGTAAAATAGTCTTATCTATACGATGGAGCTAGCTTTTATACCATGAAAATACGCGACCTTTGATATAATGACTTGTTGGGTTTTCCCATATCACTCATATTTCATTTGTTTCATTTGCAGTATTGGTTTTAATATTGGTTCGTACACGCATTTAATACGCATTCTAAACATACATAATTGACGAAATTCGTGGTTAACCCTATCTTCATATGGTATTTTGTAAATGGTAGAGATACCAAAGCTTACAATTTTTCCCATATCTTCGCGCCTTAAAATTTAAACTTTCAATCACGTGATAACATGGCGATAAGAACCGAGAATACAGATAAGGATGGAAAATATTTTAAAAGTTGATAAGAGAAGATGGTGTAGTCTGCTAAAGCACCCACCTCACATGCATGAGGTTCCGGGTTCGAAACCCGGATGAAAAAAAAGAAAAATTTTGGCACCACCGGAACCACCGGGCACCACCTGTGCTTCAACTGTTATTTTATATCTACTGCTGTGGCAGAAAGGTTTCCCTCCTAGGTCACTGGTAATTATTACTCTATTTTTTAGAGGTTAGGTAGACTGTCGAGAGGGGCGTGAGTAGCTCGTAGTGCCAAAGAAAGGCAGAGGGACCGGTCTAGAGGCTATAGAACCTATATTGCATTACATGTCATAGAAACCTACCTATAAAACCCCTATTTTCCGAAACTAAAAACTTATAAAAAGTCCTATAAATTGATATTTTTGGACCTATAAATTACCAATATTTTTGGTTTTTAAAACCTATAATACCTATAATTTTTTCTGGGACCCTACCGTGCCCCCTCAAGTAAATCAATTAGCCTACGAGATCACGTCCCTCAAATATATTAATTAGCGTATTAAGATCCACACCCAAAATCACCAACTATAAAGGACTAGTGACAAAAGTATTTCATTGGTGTCTTGGAACGGTGTTTAAATTCTGGGAACTGGTTTTATCAACATACCCAGGCGAACCACTGTAGCTTGTAGACTGGAATACAAAAGCTATACCAACTACACGTAAAAATACGTTTCATAAAAGAATAGAATGGCGAAAAAGAAAATTAATTTTTATTTTTCTTTTTTAAAATAACTTACATATTTAACGAGAAACAACGTGTTGCGTCTTAAGGCTCGTAAGATTTTTAATTTTTATTGGGAATCAATCAATGACATCGTAAATCACGTAATTACCACGTCGTCGACAAAGAACGGAAAAGGGATTATAGCTTCAAATTCCCGAAATCCAATCGTGGAAATCGTGGATTTTCAAGCGTTTAATAATATACCTAACCGTGACCTAACCAAGAAAGAATAGTAGAAGTTCCACTGGAAATTCTTAAGTACCCATAGACCCATTCTATAGGAGTAGTAATCGAAGTAGAGGCGAGTACGTTTGTATTGGTAGTACTAACTGAAAAATACGGATGAAACCGTCTCATTGTTTACGGTTTCACCTAATTAGTTTCTCGCATTTAAGACACTCAAGAAATATGTCAAAATCTTTGTGGCGTTGATTTTTTACGCTTGGAGATTTTTTTTTTTTTTTCGATCGCGAGGAAAAATGCTGGCTAGTAATTATTTATTATTAGATATTGATTAAAGATTGAAATACCTAAAAAGTTAAGTTGTCATAATAAGTTTTCCACTATACCAGCTAAGTTATAAGTTGAGATTTTGGCTGGGATTGATAGATTTGCAAATGTTACCTCCAGGGTGTGACACGCGGGCTAGGCGAGGGAGCGTGAATTTTCAGAATTTTCTAGAATGTTTCAGAATTTTCAGAATTTTCTAGAATGTTTCAGAATTTTCTAAAAAATTTTGGACTTTTCAGAATTTTCTAGAAGATTTTGGACTTTTCCGAATTTTCTAGAATTTTTTGGACTTTTCCGAAATAGTCCTGCTCGATTTCCAAAACCGGAAGTCTAGAGACACTCGCGAAAATTTTGGCGGGGAAAACTTTTGTCACGTGATCGTCCGCCATCTTTTTGTAGTGTGAAAATAGCGACAGACTAACCAACGCCTCCTATATTTTATCATATAGAAGGCGTTGGACTAACAACTTGAATTTGGTTTGTGGGAAATAAAATTAGAAATAGTCTGGCAACCTGTTACTACAAAAAGATGGCGGCGCGGCTATGAGACAAGCGCCCATTTCCGGCAAATCGACCAGGACTATTTATAGAATTTTTTGCACTTTACAGAATTTTTCAGAATTTTCTAGAATTTTCTAAATCTTTCAGAATTTTCTAGATTTTTTCACATTTCAGAACGTTCTACAATTTTCAGAATTTTTCAGAACATTCCTGAATAGTCTGTGAAAAATTACGGACGTAATTAATAAATAGCATTATATTAGAATCCTAGTTCGTCATACGTAATAACCCAACAGACGTCATAACCGGAAAGTTATTAATGAGTGACGTCAATAAATGGCGTTTCGATTAAAATCTTCGCGAGCCACTTCCACAATTCCTATTTGAAATTGATGAACAAAGCTCCTTAATAATTCCCAGCGTTACTTCTATCATTTCTGGACGTAATCTTTAAGAACGTTCGTCACGAGACTAAAAAGGTGGGCTAGCTCTAATTTCGTTAAAACTTTGGTTAAGAGGAAATAAAAACATTTTTCAAGCTCTGTTACATTATCTTAATATTTTTTTTTTAAATATGAGTAATTAATAATAAGCGCGCGAATATTTTAAATTGCACTTGAAGAATTCCTTACGTTACTTTCGTCGCGAAGAATTATTTTGTTTTTATCATTTTGGACAAGAAAAAAATCAAAATATTCGACAAAACGAGCGTCGGTCACCATTTCGAGTTTATTTCGATAAATTCTAACTTTCTCAACATTTAAAATTAATTAACTTAATAGACCCGCGTTCTTTAGTTCGTCATTATCGGAAATTTCAATTAATTACTAATCTTTAAAGCGAAACATCTGTTATTTAGTTGGAGCCCGTTGAAAGTTAATTACCCATTCTGGTTCTTCTATACCTCATCCATCGAGTTACTTCAATCATGGGCGAAGAAACGATATATCCAAGACAAAATTGACCACAATAAAAGCGTCATCACAACACGGTGATAACGTACCGCGTTTCTTTAGTATACTATAGAGTATTCGTTTCTTGGTCCAAGTTTCGGACCTCGAATTGTTTACGAGGCTAGTCTTTGATCCCAGCGTCCAATTCAAAGCAATTTCAAATAAGCAGATGATTGGGATCTAATTAAGTGATCGATTTTGAAATGGATCGCTGCTGGAAATGAATCCAGTTAAAAAAAGTAAACCCTAATTGTACATTTTGAAAGGTGATCAATTGTACAAAACCCTTTGCAAATCATTTGGAAGTCGATCAATGGCCAAAAAACCCACGAGGTTCATTTCAAAGTCGTGAATTTGGACAGTACCATTTGTGGATCATTTCAAAGTCTGGACAAAATACTCTGGCCAGAGATCTTACAGATGGTGTTATAAAGATACGCCACTCCGTATACCCTCTATGTTACCAAGAAAACGAAAGTTGATTGTAGCGCCATCTCTGAGTTGGAAATAATCCGTGTCTTTAACAGCACCTCTCCCATTTCCACCCCACCACGAGACTGGATGTCACTTGTAAATTAGGAATCCCAATGTTTGTATTAATAAGTAGATTCTATGCTCTAAAACGGTTTTTTGTTTTAAATTTTATGGTAGATTCTAAATAAACCAGCCCCCACTACTCAGAATGAAGTGAATCTTCCGGCGCGTTGCTTTTTTTTTAAAATAAAGTCAAGACTCTGAAGAGAAAATTCAGGGACTAGCTTAAAATTGTAATCAAGAAACATGTTAGAGCCTCGAAACTAGAAATTAAAAAGATTAGACTTCCTAATTTACGAAAATACTTTTAGCTTGTTCATTTAATCTTTTTGGAACACCATAAAGAACGAATCAAAACCAACCCTTGTAGCCAGGGACGGAAATAAGAAAGTTTTCTTATTATACAAATGTCCAATAACCGCTTTTACGAATTCAAAGTTGTCGGACATTTAAAAAATTATCAGACATTGCTAGATTTCCTGTATTAAGAAGTACTTTTTTGTTATCGGACAAATGCCCAGTGAACCCCTCTCAAAAATAAAAAGTTACGGGAAATTTGTAAAATTTCCCGGACAATGCCCAGTGACTTGCGCTTATTTACGTCTTTGCTTGTAGCAAAACAGGAGCAGACGACGCTATATTCTATGGATGGGAAATAATTCTTATTTTCAGCCCTGGTTAAAACACAAGTCGGACCTGAATTATTCCTACCTAAGAGATGGCGCAACGACACCTCGGTTCAATCTTTTGACCGTAGTTGCGTATTTCTATAGCGTAAATTAAAAGTCGATCAATTGGATTTATATCCGAGAAGAAACCACCTTTCAAGGGGTTCTCCAACTAAGGAAGATGATAACTTTTTTATCGCGTAACGTTAACGTCGATTCGAATAACGTTAATAATTTTTCTCGTTTTTTATTTAAATGGAACATTTGGAATTTATTTCGGAATCACCGGATACCTAAAAAACGTATTCGAGAATTTTCAAAACAATTTTTAAACACGTTTTGGTGTTTAAATTAATTTCTAAAGTTTGGTAAAATTTCTATAAAAGTAAATATAAATTAGAGCCAATCATATTATTTCAGCCTTCAACAGCGATTGTAATGTCCTAACATTTAAAGAATTAGCGGACGTTTGACGCCTAAGACGTTGGCCACCAAACGCTTGCCTATTTTTTCAATGTTAGGACATTACAAAAGCACTGTTGAAGGCTGAAAGAATGTAGTTGGTCCGAATTTATATATACTTTTACAGAAATGTTACCAAACCTAAACACTTAAAAAGTGTATATTATTGTGTTTGAAAATTCTCGTTTACGGTCTATTTTGGCATCTAGTGATTGCGAAGATAAATTCAAAAGCTGTTCCATTTTTAGCTCCAAGTTTCACTTTAAATATTATTATTATTATTTTTTTTTATACCATCGCCTTTCCCGGGATGAATTTTAATTTTTTAATGTTTTTAGGCCTATATTTGATTTGATTTTCACGACTGTAGCGGGAATCTCGGGCGGAGGGTGTGGCGTGGCTACTACGTCATTCGTCATCCCAGGTGCAACTGCGAAGCGACCTCTATCGTTTTAGTTCTCCTCGTGATTCCCCCTACATTTTTATTTCCTATCTTTCGAGTCTTTTCATTTCGTTTTGTTTTGTTGTTTTTCTATTTCCGGTTCATTAGCGGTTGCTTTCGTCTCACCGCTACGCGACTCTTCGCTGGAAGAATTCAAGGGGAATCTCTGTCTGGCGACGACATGATCCAATCGTGAATCCTTCTTTCCTTGGCGTCTTTATTGACGCGAGTCTCAAGTCCGTAATTGGTTAAGAGTTCGCCTAGCATTTCTTCCTTCGGGACGTTAGGTAGGCCTCCACCAACCATGCCGTGTTGCGACGATGGCGGTAAATTGGCGTTGGTTGGATGCGAACCGTCAATGGCGCTTCCGGTTGTGCTTCCGCCGTCGACTAAGCGAATGACTGGCGCGGCGATACCGACGTTAGAAGCTCGAGGACTTCGGACCATCAGCCACCGATCGCCGTAGTACTTGTTAACTTCGGTAATTGGATACCTTTTGGACGGTTTAGGGTCCATCATGCGACGGAACATTCTCAGTAATCGCGGGCTGAACCGCTTAAAGTATTTGGGCGTGCGTGTAGTTTTACGTTTTTGCCATTCGACGAATTCGGTGAACAGCGGGTCGGTGATGTCGGCCTTCTCCCAGGGAAATTTGGCGGTCAAGGCGGTAAAAACGAGCATAGCCATCTGCCAGACGTCAGAACCAGTTTCGACGGTATATCCTTCTAAGTGCACCGCTTCCCAAATCTCCGGCGGGCAGGTCGGCAACGATCTCGTCCGCTTTTTCACCAAAGTTTCGGATTTACGCGTTAGACCAAAGTCCGTTAACTTCACCTTGGTAAAATCCGGCTAAATTAAGAGGTAAAAGACAATGATACCATCATAAAAAAAGTCATATCTCGATAAAGTAGACATAAATCAACTGAAACCTTTAAAAGTTGTTACGTTAATGTACTCAGTAACTAATAATGTCCTAGACTACTTATATATGGGTGGATGTGTATGAGCTCTCTATCAGTATATCTAGGAAAAATAAAAATAAATATAGTTTCAATCAATGCATTTCGAAACGGTTTTGGGTCACAGGATATTTGTAATTATGGATTGCTATTCTTGGAGAGTCAGTCACTGTCAGAGTGACGAGTCGTCGGAGACGACAGAGTACAGACGTAAAACGTATGCGTACAAGAAACTATAATGATCAATAAAACTAAAAAGTAGTTAAAATCAGTTTGAAACTCTTTAGTACGAACCCTGCCATTGAACCGCGAACGTGTCTAAACAAGTATACAAATAAATAAGGAAGTTCAAAACTTGTCTGAACATAAGCCTATTAATTCTTCACCCGTAAGTTTTCAGTTTCCCATACAGCCCTTCTTCTGGAACTGTCTAGATAGACAGTTCCTGCCTTTGTATTCAACACTACACAGGAGACACCTCGCGGGAAAACCTAGTTAATTCTCCCTACCCCTACCCCACCTCATTCCTCTTGACAGGAAACAGGATGTCCTAGCACGCGTTGGTAAAATTTTCGGCTACCACCGCTAGATGGATTTGAGTCACGAGATTGGCCATTCATTAGCTTAAACCTAAAACGACCCTCGTTTCAAACTTATGGGTGAATTAATAGGCTTATGATCTAAAATATGCGACTGTTTTCGATTTATACTTGGAAGAGAAGAATATTTTCGGCTCGAACGTCTCGATGTACGAGCTCCTTTTCGTGCATGAATTCGAGAGCGGAAACGATTTGTCGGATGACCGTCTTGAGATCCTTCTCTTCCATGCCACCAGCTTTTTCGATGACATGCCACAAGTCGCCCAAAGGCGCCACTTCCTGCGCGAAAAAGTAATGCTCCGTTGTCTCGAACGCCACGTCGTAAGTGTCCAACACGCTATGGTGCGGCGATAAGAAGTAACTACATCGGGAAGTACCGAGAGACAAGGTCATGACAACAACAACAACAAAAAAAATACATTAATTTTATTTAACGAATCCGTTAAATCGGGAATTTATAATAATAATATAGGGAAAGAATTTTAGCAAATAGTGAAAAATATTAGACTTATTTCCTTTACTTTCATCCTGACTCCTGAAATTTTCCCATTTGGTCGATTTTTGTCGAATTTAGAAGGAATTTTCCGATTCAGTAGATTTTTGTCGAATTTTGAAGGGATTTCCCGAATTAGTCGATTTTGGTCAAATTTAGAAAGATCTTTCTCATTTTGTCATTTTTTTTAATATATTTTAACGTTTTTCCCAAGTCAGGTGTACTGAAGCGAGTAAGGTTAGGTTCCCCATTATCAAGTTAGGGCACGCTAGGCCTAGTTTAGTAGCCGCAACAGCTGAAAACGAATTGACTGCTTAATGATGAAGCAATCTTCACGATAAAATCCCGATCAATCCTACAGCCCTACCAATATACCACTTCCGAAAAAGTGTACCAAGTTAGGAGGTCCTACCCATATTTAGTTACTTTTTTTTTTAAAGTATTTGGTAACTATTTTCACTACAATTAAGGGAAACTTTGAGTATCATCCCTGCGAATGCTAAATATAGGAATCTTTTCCTTTCTTTTTTCGCGCGAGTACATTCGGACGAGTATATTTATAATAAGTAACGATAAACACCTGTAATGAAATTCAATGAAAAAATCTTTGATCGGTGTCGTAATTTTAGGTATGGCTTTGAGGGCGACTTGCGATCCCGTCTGTCGATGAACGGCTAAGACAACTTTGCCGTAATCGCCCGATCCAATTTCCTTAATAATATCGTATTGTTCGGTTAAATCGACGGTTTGTAGTTGCAATTCGCGAATTTTGTGAATTCCGCACGGCGCCCCGGCACCCCCGACCACTCCCGCTCCAGCCCTTTTGGCCGAATTACCGGACGACGTCATAACAACTTAGTCTATCGAGGTGACGTGGCGCTCTCTGGTCACGAGTCGCTATCGTCGGAGACGAAGTGCTTCGAGAAGATGCCGACGACGAAACAGTTATTTGCGGAGAATTTCTCGCTGACTTCTGCTTAGCGAGTTTCGAAAGGTTTCGCATTTAGAACCTGAAATGTACGAAACACGGTTAAGTAAGAAGAAGAGGAAGATGGAGATAACAGAGCGCTTGGAAAAAAGGGTAAAAGATAAGGAATGTTCAAACCATATTAATCTCTCGCTACACCGGAGAGAAAGAAATTAGGCTTAAGAAAGATAGTTGAAAACTTGAATATTTACGATTTTACAAAGGGCAAATTGTTTGGGAAAAAGGTTATAGTGGTTCGCGACTTTGGTAATTAGGTTGGAATGCCTTTTTCGTCGCGATAAAAACGCAAATAATCACGAAAAAATTAATGATCACGAAAACAATCTAATAATACGAAATCAAATAATCACGAAGAAAAATAAAATAATCTTGGAAAGGAATCAAATAATCACGAAAAAATCAAATAATCACAAAAATCTCACAAAAAATCAAATAAACGCGAAAAAATAAACCTGTAAGAAATCAAGTAATCACAAAAAAATCAAATAATCACGAAGAAAGTCAAATATTTCTTAAAAATAAATAATCACGAAGAAAGTCAAATACTTTTTAAAAAATCAAATAATCTCGAAAAATCTAATAACGAAGAAAATCAAATAATCACGAAAAAAATTATCAAATAATCTTGAAAAATTTAATAATAACGAAGAAAATCAAATAATCACGAAGAAAATCAAATAATCACGAAAAAATTTATTAAATAATCACGAAAAAATTTATCAAATAATAACGAAAAAATTTATCAAATAATCAAGAAAAAATTTATCAAATAATCACCAAAAAATTTATCAAATAATCACCAAAAAATTTATCAAATAATTACGAAGAAATCAGATCATCACGAAAAAAAAAATTATAACGAAGAAAATTAAATAATCACGAAAACAATTTAGCAAATAACTACGAACAAATCTAATAATCACGAAAACTAAAAAGTAAACAATGATAAAATTGTTTTTCATTCACATAATATCGGGGTTATCGTCTCGGTAAGGTTCCAATTGCGCAGTTCCCACAAGCGCATTTCCTTTTGCGCAGTTTTTCATTTGCGCATTTTTCCATTTCCGCAGGTTTCCATTTGCGCTTTTTCCATTTGCGCAGTGTTCATTTGCAGGTTATGTTAGGTTAGTTAATCACTCGAACTAGCCTGTCCCTCTTGTGGACAACTCGAATGGCAAACTGCGCAAATGGGAACCGCGCAAATGGAAATGCCCAAATGGGAAACCGCGCAAATGGCTTCTGCGCAAATGAAAATGCGCAAGTGGCAAACCATCGTCTCAAAACAGTCCAAGAGACATTTCCGATAATTTTTCATCTTTATTTTTCATTTGAAATTATATCATCGTCGGGGAGTCTATGATAGATCAATTTTTAATCGAAATATTGAACTGATTATTATTGTTATTAATAATTAACTGATAAAGCAAATATGTGTGCCAGATTATCTTAGGGCCTCTAAACAGTCCTACCCATCTTCTAAGGACGAGTGTTTTTGCTAAAAACGCGGACGTACGCCAGGTAAACCTTCTTGCAGGGGCAAAACCGTAATGTTAGATTCCATAGCTCCTGTAGAAGTGTTTCACCTGTCGCGCCTGTCGACAAAAACCAGCAATTTAATTTAAACAAATGGAAAAATAACATTGGAAAGCTACAATCCTACAAATGAAAAAAATGGTATTCAAAACGCGTTTAGTTTAAATGTTTGGTTCCATACATTTCGGGATGATTACAAAAAAATACCAAAATGTTATCTAGGAAAATAGGAGAATTCCAGAATTTTCCGTAATATTCCAGAATTTTCCGTAATATTCCAGAATTTTCCAAAATTTTCCAGAATTTTCTAGGTCTCCTCAGATTTTTCGAAACCTTCTAGAGAAAAGAAACAGACGATCAGAAATTGTAAATTAATAGGGCTTCGTTATATTTAATATATTTCGCAACTCGGACCGCAACTGAACTACCGGAAAATGTATCAATATATACATTTTCAATTTATATATACTTCATAAATTTGAGAACTTTTGTCTGGAATGAATGTAGTACCCGAGGCTGTTGTTAGGGGGCACGCAATTCCGTCGAATTGGCGGATAACGAGAGAAAAAGGCCGAGTATTTGATAAATTCCACCTGGTTGAAAGCGAGAGAGAAAATGAGAGGGATTTCGAGTAAAGAAACAGGTGTCGAAAAACATTCATCCTTCACCAACCAAATTCGAGCAATAAGAGATAGGCCTGACACAAAAAAAAAAAAAAAAAAAAAAAAAAAAAAACCAAGAGAGAGAATCAGAGAAATTTCGAGAGATTGAAGAGTCAACCTTTGGATCGGTAACCGTGGCAACGCTCTGATGACGTACAAACCCACGATTACTAGATTTTATTTCATACCGTTTTTAGCCACACATATCCACGTGGAACGCTTAAATTCATCGATGTACGAAGATGTACGACTATTATTAAATGATTATTATTAGTGTAATTTAAGTTAAATTATATTGCATTAATTTTTTTATATTGCAATATAGTATATTGGATATATTTCTTTTAATTATATTGGATAAATTATTTTAATTATATTGGATAAATTATTTTAATTATATTGGATAAATTATTTTAATTATATTGGATAAATTAATTTAATTATATTGGATAAATTAATTTAATTATATTGGATAAATTAATTTAATTATATTGGATAAATTAATTTTAGTTATATTTAATAAATTTATTTAAATTATATTTGATATATTTATTTTAATTATATTGAATATATTTATTCTAATTATATTGAATATATTTATTCTAATTATATTGAATATATTTATTCTAATTATATTGAATATATTTATTCTAATTATATTGAATATATTTATTCTAATTATATTGAATAAGTAAATTTTGATTACGATGATAATTACTTTTAATTATGATGAATGTAGTGGAAGGTGTGCGGCATTCAACCACGCAACCAGTGTTAAAATTAGTTCTCGCATTTCGTGTTTTTCTTTTCTTATCAGTTTATCCTGTATGAATTAAAGTATCAATACCCGCCAATGCTGGGATAAGCTTAGCGCGCTTAATGAACAATAGAACCCCTGGTCTAAATATACTTATAGGGTGTACTATTACATGTCAAAATGAAGTAGGAGTAGTATTTATTTCTGATTAATTACGTCAATAGTCAAGGGATTAAAGGGCGAATGCAGCCTGAGAAATATCGCTGTGTTTAAAAAATATATTTAAAGCTAAAAATGGAATAGCTTTTGAATATATTTTCAAATATATCTAGAATTATCAAAACAATTATAATAGACACGTTTTTGGTGTTTGAATTAATTATGATCATTGAAACCACTGTTTATCTTCCAATGTTTATAATTTGTTTAATTTAAAATAATTTTTATAATTTTTTTTTCTGAAATATATTTCATATAATTTCTAAAGTTAGATTAGGTTAGGTTAGTTTTGGTAAGGCTGCAATTGGTTTATTTTAAACCGTGGAATGATAGAAAAAATAGCTCGTTTAACAATCCTATACTTTTTTTTGTTTGTTTCGATTAATAGATCTTTTGATATTACATTCATAGTTTTCTTACAATTCTTAGAAAAATAGACGTACCCGAGCAAATGTTTTCCTTCGAGGGGTTTTAATTTGTTTAATTGAAAATTATTTTTATTAAGGTTTTTTCTGAAATATATTTTATATAATTTGTAAAGTTAGGTTAAATTAGGTTAGGTTAGGTTAGTTTAGGTTATGTTAGGCTGCAATTTGTTAACTTTAAACCTTGGAGTGATTGAAAATAGCTGTTAAGTAATGCTATACTTTTATTGGTTTGTTTCGATTAATAGAAATTTTGATATTACTTTCATAGTTTTCTTTTAATTCGCAGAAAAATAGACGTACCCGAGAAAAAGTTTCCTTCAAGGGGTTTTAATTTGTTTAATTTAAAATCATTTTTATTAAGGTTTTTTTCTGAAATATAATTTTTATAATTTTTAAAGTTAGGTTAGTTTATATTAGCTTTGGTTAGGTTAGGTTATTTTAGTTTAGGTTAGGTTAGGCTGCAATTGGTTTATTTTAAACCGTGGCTTGATTGAAATTATAGCTCTTTATGCAATGCTTCATTTGTTTCGACTAATAGAAATTTTCATATTACATTCATATACTTCTTTTAATTCGCGGAAAAATAGACGTACTCGAGCAAATGCATCAAAATAAAAAACGCACAATTTGGCTGGATCGGTCGAACGGGATTCGGTCGAATGGTGCAGAGCCATCATATTATTTCAGCCTTCAACGTAACGTGACATTAAAAGAATTGGCCGGCGTTTTATACCTAAGACCTCGGCCGTGAAAGGACATTACAAGCGCCGTCGAAGGCGGAAATAATACGATTGAGCCGATTTTACGCTTACGTTAAAATTTAACCAAACTTTAGAAATTATAAAAATAATTGTGCTTTTTGGGCATCCGGTGAATACGAAAAAAAAAAATTCAAAAGCTATTCCATTTTTAGCTCCAAGTTTCGGTTTAAAGGAAAGAATGAAATGGATCATAAAAATTTAATAATGAAATGTTAAAAAAAAATGTAAACGTGGTGTAACTTTCCTACGTACTTGCGCATCTTGTTTCTCTTCACGGGTGGGGGCGGAATGTGGTTTAAGGTCACGATATAATGGCTCGATATAAAACTCCAGCGTTATGTTAAGGCCTCGTCTCCCTCGATGAAAACGGGTCCAAATTAATAGTTTTGAGGTCTATTATGTCATAATACGAATTTTAATTAAAATCGATTTAATCTTGAATTTGCGGAATAGACAAATCTAATCTACCACGTATTTAAATCGTTTTTATCTCTCCGTATTAATTAAAAGTGATCTAGATGGTTAAAAAGCGGCTAAACATATCATACAAGATTTACTGAGAATGCGCTTGATATTTAGATTGTTACGAGAAAAATATAATCAGAAGCCGATGAAACCCTCCTTTGAAGTCTACTACTCCAATGTTCCATATAGCGCTCCTCTCTGTATGGGTAAAATTCCCAATTTTACGAGTTAGAAGGGGTCTTACTTCATCCCCCCTGTCTACGGAAAATTGGAAATTCTCTCTCTCCACAAACGACGACGTTTTTGGACGAACTCCAAGGCTGCTAGAGATATTCGCTCTACCGTTAGGAGGCGTACGAATCGCGCCTTTTGAGAATAACCCATACAGAGAGGGGTAGACAGGACCCGGGAGTAATAGACTTCAAAGGAGGGTTTCATCGGCTTCTGATATAATTTAAAGAAAATTCCGGTTTGTTTCAAACATTAATATAATGACAATAAACTTAAATGATATATTTTTGCACTTTTTAGGCTAGATACGATTTAAGTCGCGAACTAGTATTATAACGAACTAAGAATTCGATTTATCATGGAATTTGTATTCCGATTTGTGTTCCAGTAAACTCTAATGATGGCGCCACTGATCTAAATTCCCTCGCGTCTCTATTCAATGGCGGTCATCGTGTTGTTTACTCTATGGGGGTCCCTACACCTTTAGTCATTGGCTCGCCACCTGGTGCTATATATATATCGATATTTATTGCGCCTACAGTAGACTGTCGCCATAAACATAGGCTTGTTTTGAATTCACAATTTGTCTTCAAGCAAATAGACGATAACAAAATTCTGACTACGTCTCAACCTTGAAAAAATGTCCCATCTTCCGTATAAACGGGTTCTATTTAACGGCTCTTTTTATTAGTTTCAAGGCTGGAAAAAGTATAGAAAATCCTACACTTTGTACCAGCCTTGAAAAAATATCTCAACTTCAATACAAACGGGTGCTTTTTAACGGCCTATTGGATCCAGTTGAAATTCCTGAAAAATCCACTATAGAAAAGCCATAATGACCAGGGGTGAAAGGACATTCGGATCTAATCTCATCAGTTTTGTCTATAGCCCCAAACTTTAGTTTAAACTTTAACTTAAGAGTACTTACCTAATACGTATCAAAATTAGATTTATTAAATTTTACTGCTCTTACTATTTTTTGTTCATCTACTCGTAAAGTAATAAGTAATTTCCAGTGGTGAGCTACCCCCGTTTCAAAAGGGTTGTTTCGTACACGGGTTAACCAATAAATCAATTGAATCTACTTAAAGGTTTTTAATTAGGAATATATCATCAAATCAAACACTATTAATTTCCAATGTCCCTACGCTCGTCCGTCCGTATCTTTTTCCAGAATATTCTAGAAGGTTACAGAAAAGTCTGGAGAAGTCTAGAAAATTCTGAACAAGTCATTGAGAGTTCTAGAAATTTTTAGAAAAGTGTAGAAGAATCTAAAAATTTTTAGAAAGTGCTGGAAAATTCTAGAAAGTGATTGAGAATTCTAGAAAGTGATTGAGAATTCTAGAAAGTGATTGAAAATTTTAGAAAGTGCTTGAAAATTCTAGAAAGTGCTTGAAAATCCTAGAAACGGCTAGGAAAGTGCTCGAGAATGCTAGAAAATGTTCGAAAATGCTAGAAAATGTTCGAAAATGCTAGATAAGTGCTCGAGAATGCTCGAAAGTGGTCTAGAGTGCTTGAAAGTGCTCGAGAATGCTCGAAAAGCCTTAAATGTTATCGAAAGCGTTCGAAAATTCTCGAAAGCGCTCGAAAGTTCTTGAAACGTCTGGAAAATTCTATAATATTCTGGAAAGTTGTAGAACATTCAATGAAGTTAATTAAAAAAAACTGCTTTCGAATTGATGAATTTTCAGCTTCAAAATCTTGCATTTTTCCGTTTTTTGCTAGTTTAACATTGATATATTAACATCTCGGGGCTTAAATAGTGAAACGGTTCCCACAGCGAGTTCACCCTCAATTTCAGGCCTTTCTTTTACGACCATTTACTTTGGCAACGACCCGAAACTGTCTTTCTCTCTCTATCTACCAGTGGATTTCGGAGAATGATGATCTGGCACGAGGCCCATTCTACGTCGTTCAAAACACTACAGACCCATCATCGTCGCCGCGAATGTAGCTAAACCCCTACAGGATTCGATCTTGACTAACCTTTTCCTAGTAATGCCGAGTCAAACATTTTCATTATTATTATTTTTTTTTTTTTTTCACTTTCAAAAAACAGTAATCTTCCTCCTTCGCGAAAAGCAGCCGAGAGAGAGAGAAAAAATTACGGTTTTTGAACAAAATTCAAGAAGAGGCAGAACTTTAAAGGCCGAATTAAACCTCCTGAGAAGTTATTTTTCATCGCGGTTTAGTTTACATTTTGGCAAAAACATTGTTCGGAAATTTCCACTGGAAGAGTCACTTTGAGGAAGGGTAAAGCTTGAGGAAGGTTCTGAAAGATAATTAAATGGAGACTGAAATAAATAATACTCTATAACTTAATTTTTAAATTTCTTAGTCCATAAGATATCTTATTCACTACAAAAACAAAGTATCAAAAATAATTAAATCGCGAAAAAAGACCATTTTGAATCCCGCTTAAGGAGAGAGAAGAGGTTTCGAGCCAATCAAATCTAGTATTTTATTCCCAATATTATGTATATATATAGAAGTGGCGAGTCCCCTAAAGGTGGCACCACATTTCCCCATAAAAATTGATATCAATTTGACAAAAGTATTCGAAGACAGTGGCACCATCGAACAAAACGTATCGTAAGATTTTCACAAAGTAAAATTCTGATTGGCTATATACGCGGAACAAGGTGGTTTTAAATTGACTAATTCGGAATGTCCTTACTCATAAACCAACTTCTAGGGGCTAAGTACAAATATAATGATGAATTTTCGCAATAGATGGCGCGCCTGCCCCTCACTCTATCTCTCGTACCTATCCACACATTACACCCGTTGCTATGGGAAAAGCGTAGAGAGTATAAATTATCGATCGCCTAGTTTGTCTCTCTCGTCATAGCGTAGCCAATCAGAATGGAAACTAAACACTGACATCTCTTAAGAGATCGGCGCGTAAAGACTCAAGAGTGTACTGCAATGGAGGCTGCCCCTGCAAGTTTCTCTTCAATTCCGAATTCGTCTATAGATAGGGAGGGTCCGATCTTTAAAACCTTTTCTATCATATTTAGGAGATGCTTAAAAATAAGAGTTGATGTTTTTCTTAGATTTTCGATAACATAATGCATTCAGAAAAACGTAAAATCAAGAAAGTGATACATCAGTTTTCATTTACCGTTTAATTTTGTCGCAAATAAGCGGAGTAAATAATACTTGAGTGGAGGAAGGTTATTTTTATTACTTTATTACGGTTTTAGCAACAAAATTGGGCACACGATTTTTCTTCAGAAGCCCTTTAAACTATTTTCATCAGAATATATAAGATTTTAGAAAAAAATAAGTTATATAAAATAGTTGATATTTTTTATAAAAATTATTTAAAGCCTTGAAACGTTAAGCGTCGATTCTGTCTTTGTTTACGTTTGAAAATAACAAATTCGCGTAATGTACTTTTAGATAAATACGGAGGGAATTTAGAAATTGGCCCAAAGGTCAGTGAAATGTAAGGGCATTTGAAAATTGGCCAAAAGGTCAGGTAAGTCATCGACAAACTACTACCAGGACTTGTAATGTTATACTAAGCCCCCATAGAGAAAATTTCTCTAAAGTGCCGCGGTTATTGATGAGAGCGCCACCGTGCGTTATCGAATGGAGTCATATATGTAGTACAAGATACTCTTCTACTGCTATACCGTATTCCCAATGGAGATAAGCCTCGCTTTCGTATTTATTATATTTTAATTAATTTTAAGATAAATCCGGTTTTTCTTTCCTTTTATATAATTTTTCAGTTGCCTTCCGCGGCTTTCTTAATACTTTTTTGTCGAATTAAAACCATTGTATCACCAAATTTCACTTCGCTCGTGAAGACCTTCAAGACTTTTACGGGGGAACGGGCCTTCCGCGTTAAAAAGCCTAGGCGCGTTCGCGGCGCTCGTGCTTATTCCGTTCCGCGTAAGCCTATCGGCCGGCGATCAACGACTACGGAGAGCGGTGACGCTCTCTCCTCTCTCTTAGCCGTCGTTTTTCGTGGAGACGGGCGACGCCGCAGCGGCCAGCCTTAGGTGGAACGGAATAAGCCTAGGCTTACTAACGGTTTTCGTCTTTACGATCTAAAACGGGCGATGATTTCGACCCCTGCCTCGGCGAAGAATATATTTCGCGAACCTTATTCAACGTTGGTTTAACACGCACATAAATACTGAAGATATTAAGGTCAAACTTACTTTAAATAAAATAATATTGTAAATTCAATACTATTTTACCTTTCAATATCCTGATCTCCAATTCCATGGACGCCGCCATCTTGTACTAAATTTTTAACTCCAATCAATGTCGCTAGAGGGGTTTTAGCGCGGCGTTTTGAGACGAAGTTTTATAAGCTTACATTACTAGTCCTGGTAGTAGTTTGTCGATGGGTAAGTCATCGAATTTGAAAATTAGTCCAAAAGGTCAAACAAGTAAAATATTTTGGTACTTGTCAAGGAACGTATTACCTACGCCTAATTATTTTAAATTGAATATATTTGTTTAAGGATTCAAGTTTTTCACATATCCCGAGTAAACTATCGATCCATGATTGTAAACTATGTCAAATAAAAAGTGGGACTTGCTAAGAGCTCGCTCGTAATAATAAATTCGTGATAAAAATATTAAAATTGGTCAAGGAATTTATTTAGAAATGGTCAGAGAAAACATGGAAATCGAGAACTTGAAAAATTGTATTCTGTAAATCGATTTCGATCGAACAGCCTCTCCAGGTTTTATATATATATTTATACAAACATACATATATACGGGAATGACGCACTTTAAAGGGGGATTGCAAGTAACAACAAGTGTTTTTTATCGATTCTTAATCGTTTAAGTAGGCCTAATCCAACAGTAGAAAAATTACAACCAAATATTAGACTAGAAATGAATTTAAATCTTACCCGGAAAATAGGCTTAGCTAGATATATGAGAGCCACCGATCAATGTCATTGGTCGCTAGTCCTTATATGGGGAGTTCAGCTGATCTCCATGACAATCCAGCTAAGCCTATTTTGTGGTAAGTTTTAAGTTGATTTCTAGTTTAATATTTGTTTGTAAACATTTTAACTGTTGGATCTGGCCTATCTAAACGCTAAGGAACGCGCTTTTAGGAGTTTTCGTGACACAAACGACGGGATAAGGCTTAGCCAATTCCGCTCGAATGACGATATTAGGCTTAACACTTTTTGTATCTCTGCAGGGAGCGTTTTTATTTCCTTTATGTACGAATTCGATATTAATTTCTATTTACTAGCCTTGCCGAGTTTCTAATGGGTTCCGCGAATTCTTATCGCGAATGCTTATCGAGTAGTTTGTCGAGTAGTAAAACCAATACTCGATACTCGTCACGAGTAGTAAAATGAGGTCGATCGAGTACCGAGTCGAGTACTCGACTCGGTACTCGATCGAGTTACTCGAATCAATCGAGTACTCGCCCAGCCCTAATTTAAATAATGATAGAGCGGTAATGTATTTGAAGTAACAAAGAGGAAGATGCCCGAATGGGTTACAAAAGGGTTAAAACAGAAGCTTACCTGAGCTTTATTAATGGATTCTAGAACTATAAAAACACATTTTTTTCTTAAACAGTAGAAAGATAATGAAAATCTATTGAATTCGAGTTAATAGAGAGAAAGGTAGTTTGAATAAAAATTAAGGTTTTTATCAGGTACGAGTGCTTCTCGTGGTTAAACAAAGGTTTAAAAAAATAAAGATTAATAAGGTATATGAAGAAATAGAGAGAAAAGTGCCCGAATGTGTTACAGAAGCTTAGCCGAGCTTTATAAATTGCTTCTAAAATGATTAACTAAAATCAGAAGCCGATGAAACCCTCCTTTGAAGTCTATTACTCCCGGGTCTTGTCTACCCCTCTCCGTATGGGTTAGTTTCAAAAAGCGCGATTCATACGCCTCCTAACGGTAGATATTCGTCAAGCGAATATCTATAGCAGCCTTGGAGCTCGTCAAAAAACCGTCGTCGTTTGTGGAGAGAGAGAATTTCCAATTTTCCGTAGACAGGGGGCATGAAGTAGGACCCTCCGATCTCGTAAAATCGTGAATTTTACTCATACAGAGAGGCGCGCTATATGGAACATTACAGTAGTAGACTTCAAAGGAGGGTTTCATAAGCTTCTGCTAAAATGTAATATATTAAACCTTCGGTTTCGAAAAGTATTGCGCAGACCCCGCGTGGTTGGCTGGCTGGCTTTCGTGTATAAAAACAAGAACTGTAACTAAAATTCGAATTTTCGCGATAGAATTTTTCTGCTTCACCACTCTTACGATAGGTGGCGTTACGACTTACTATTTTTAGATCTCAATTTCAATGAAGAAACTTAATTACCTATTTTGTCTGGACCGGGAATTGAACCCGGATAATGAAACGTATATTTTAAATTAGTATTAATTACAATGGCACTAGAAATGATTATATTTGAGATAGATATTAAATTACAACTTGGAATGTACTCATTTAATTAGCTAATTATATCAGATCGTCCATAATGCTCTCGAAAAGGTGATGATTAGTCTTAAAGGGAGAATGAAAGGCCGAAACAACCTATTTTTAATCGATAAAGAATGCTAAAATAATGTGAAAAACAATAATATAATTCACCAAAAATATTTCGTTATTTTATAGTCAATTTACGAAGTTCCGATGCTAAGCATAGGCTGCTTAGCTCGGTGAACTAGGCGGGCACGACCTGTATTTTTTTAAATTCCCGTAAGATCTGGTCGCCAATCACGAGCGAGTACGCGTATTTTATCGTCAGCCACTCAGAACGCGCGCGCGATGAATTTCTATCCATAGCCTCCTCGATCACACCCTTCGGTAGTGCTCGCGCGCTGCCGAAGCGCGTGATCGAGGAGTAAAGGTTCAAATTGTATGGTTGAACCCCGCGGGCCCTAAGCCTTGCCACGAACTCATCTCCGCCGAAATTTAGTTGGAAAGAGAAAGCCCTTAAAATATCAGTAATTGTTTTAGTTTGATTTAAAAACTAGTATAAATTTAAAATCGTCAGAAAAAAACAACTTACTTTAGTTTATTTACTTGGATATGAGGTCAAAACTCGTTGGAATAGGCACGAAAAACGTAAATAAAAGTAAAGTCGGTAGAAATTCATCGCGCGCGTTTCGCGCGTTCTGAGTGGCTGAATATAAAATACGCGAACCCGCTCGTGATTGGCGACCAGATCTTACACGAATTTTAAAAAAATACAGGTCGTGCTCGCCTAGTTCGCCGAGCTAGTCAGCCAAGGCTTAGATCTGCAAGTTTCGGAACTTTGGAAATTGATTATAAAATAATGAAATATTTTTGGTGAGTTATATTATTGTTTTTCTCATTAATTTAGCATTCTTTATCGATTAAAAATAGGTTGTTTCGGCCTTTTATTCTCCCTTTAAACATCTTGTTAACTATTATATCCAAATACTTGGATCCATTAGCGCATCATCTTCATAAACCGATTTATTAGATTTTCATTTGTAGGTTGATGTAACTGGTCTTTTTATGTCCAATTAAAAAGAACCAATTCGATCAAATGTTTCAAAAACCTATTCGTATCCTTTAATTTCCTATAAAATTTTTCACGGCGTTCTATCAATTGCCTTTCGATCAAAGGACCCTACGCTAGGATATGATATTTTTGCTTTCCGTTTTAATTCATGGTAAGTTATGGGGTAAATTACCAAATTGAATGGTAATTTACGATAAATAATTAGTTCCGAAATTACCAAATTTTTAATTTATAATATGAACAATTTGATAAAAGAGGTCAGAATTTAACGTTTTTTTAAATCCTTCGAAATTCTTATTTTTAATTAGTTATTAGTGGCTGGTGCGGTTTCCACAAACCAACTTGAAGCCACGTAAACAGATCGATTTCATCTTCAAATTCGACCACCACGACCAGTTTCAAAAGAATTTAATGGCAACGGCACTAGCAATATTTCTTTGAACTGTTAATTAAATTAATTTTTTATTATAATTAAAAATTTGTATTTATTGGTAATTCATTCTATTAGTTTTTATTTTTTTATAATTAATAATGTGTATTTACCGGTAATTAATTTAATAAAATTTTATAATTCATTTAATTAAATTTAATTAAATGAATTATAAAATTTAATTAAATGAATTATAAAATTTAATTAAATGAATTATAAAATTTAATTAAATGAATTATAAAATTTAATTAAATGAATTATAAAATTTAATTAAATGAATTATAAAATTTAATTAAATGAATTATAAAATTTAATTAAATGAATTATAAAATTTAATTAAATGAATTATAAAATTTAATTAAATGAATTATAAAATTTAATTAAATGAATTATAAAATTTAATTAAATGAATTATAAAATTTAATTAAATGAATTATAAAATTTAATTAAATTTTATAATTCATATAATAAAATTTTATAATTCATATAATTAAATTTTTTAATTCATATAATTAAATTTTTTAATTCATTTAATAAAAATTTTTAATTCATTTAATAAAATTTTTTAATTCATTTAATAAAATTTTTTAATTCATTTAATAAAATTTTTTAATTCATTTAATAAAATTTTTTAATTCATTTAATAAAATTTTTTAATTCATTTAATAAAATTTTTTAATTCATTTAATAAAATTTTTTAATTCATTTAATAAAATTTTATAATTCATTTAATAAAATTTTATAATTCATTTAATAAAATTTTATAATTCATTTAATAAAATTTTATAATTCATTTAATAAAATTTTATAATTCATTTAATAAAATTTTATAATTCATTTAATAAAATTTTATAATTCATTTAATAAAATTTTATAATTCATTTAATAAAATTTTATAATTCATTTAATAAAATTTTATAATTCATTTAATAAAATTTTATAATTCATTTAATTAAATTTTATAATTCATTTAATTAAATTTTATAATTCATTTAATTAAATTTTATAATTCATTTAATTAAATTTTATAATTCATTTAATTAAATTTTATAATTCATTTAATTAAATTTTATAATTCATTTAATTAAATTTTATAATTCATTTAATTAAATTTTATAATTCATTTAATTAAATTTTATAATTCATTTAATTAAATTTTATAATTCATTTAATTAAATTTTATAATTCATTTAATTAAATTTTATAATTCATTTAATTAAATTTTATAATTCATTTAATTAAATTTTATAATTCATTTAATTAAATTTTATAATTCATTTAATTAAATTTTATAATTCATTTAATTAAATTTTATAATTCATTTAATTAAATTTTATAATTCATTTAATTAAATTTTATAATTCATTTAATTAAATTTTATAATTCATTTAATTAAATTTTATAATTCATTTAATTAAATTTTATAATTCATTTAATTAAATTTTATAATTCATTTAATTAAATTTTATAATTCATTTAATTAAATTTTATAATTCATTTAATTAAATTTTATAATTCATTTAATTAAATTTTATAATTCATTTAATTAAATTTTATAATTCATTTAATTAAATTTTATAATTCATTTAATTAAATTTTATAATTCATTTAATTAAATTTTATAATTCATTTAATTAAATTTTATAATTCATTTAATTAAATTTTATAATTCATTTAATTAAATTTTATAATTCATTTAATTAAATTTTATAATTCATTTAATTAAATTTTATAATTCATTTAATTAAATTTTATAATTCATTTAATTAAATTTTATAATTCATTTAATTAAATTTTATAATTCATTTAATTAAATTTTATAATTCATTTAATTAAATTTTATAATTCATTTAATTAAATTTTATAATTCATTTAATTAAATTTTATAATTCATTTAATTAAATTTTATAATTCATTTAATTAAATTTTATAATTCATTTAATTAAATTTTATAATTCATTTAATTAAATTTTATAATTCATTTAATTAAATTTTATAATTCATTTAATTAAATTTTATAATTCATTTAATTAAATTTTATAATTCATTTAATTAAATTTTATAATTCATTTAATTAAATTTTATAATTCATTTAATTAAATTTTATAATTCATTTAATTAAATTTTATAATTCATTTAATTAAATTTTATAATTCATTTAATTAAATTTTATAATTCATTTAATTAAATTTTATAATTCATTTAATTAAATTTTATAATTCATTTAATTAAATTTTATAATTCATTTAATTAAATTTTATAATTCATTTAATTAAATTTTATAATTCATTTAATTAAATTTTATAATTCATTTAATTAAATTTTATAATTCATTTAATTAAATTTTATAATTCATTTAATTAAATTTTATAATTCATTTAATAAAATTTTATAATTCATTTAATAAAATTTTATAATTCATTTAATTAAATTTTATAATTCATTTAATTAAATTTTATAATTCATTTAATTAAATTTTATAATTCATTTAATTAAATTTTATAATTCATTTAATTAAATTTTATAATTCATTTAATTAAATTTTATAATTCATTTAATTAAATTTTATAATTCATTTAATAAAATTTTATAATTCATTTAATAAAATTTTATAATTCATTTAATTAAATTTTATAATTCATTTAATTAAATTTTATAATTCATTTAATTAAATTTTATAATTCATTTAATTAAATTTTATAATTCATTTAATTAAATTTTATAATTCATTTAATTAAATTTTATAATTCATTTAATTAAATTTTATAATTCATTTAATTAAATTTTATAATTCATTTAATTAAATTTTATAATTCATTTAATTAAATTTTATAATTCATTTAATTAAATTTTATAATTCATTTAATTAAATTTTATAATTCATTTAATTAAATTTTATAATTCATTTAATTAAATTTTATAATTCATTTAATTAAATTTTATAATTCATTTAATTAAATTTTATAATTCATTTAATTAAATTTTATAATTCATTTAATTAAATTTTATAATTCATTTAATTAAATTTTATAATTCATTTAATTAAATTTTATAATTCATTTAATTAAATTTTATAATTCATTTAATTAAATTTTATAATTCATTTAATTAAATTTTATAATTCATTTAATTAAATTTTATAATTCATTTAATTAAATTTTATAATTCATTTAATTAAATTTTATAATTCATTTAATTAAATTTTATAATTCATTTAATTAAATTTTATAATTCATTTAATTAAATTTTATAATTCATTTAATTAAATTTTATAATTCATTTAATTAAATTTTATAATTCATTTAATTAAATTTTATAATTCATTTAATTAAATTTTATAATTCATTTATATTTATTTTTTATTAAAATTAATAATTTGTATTTACCGGTAATTCATTCAATTATTTTTATTTAAAGTATATGTGGTTTGTATTCAGCGAATGCGCCAGCGCTCAATGTTATGGGCCGATCATAAAGTGTAATGTAATATACGTATTGCCCTAGCAGCCAGCCCGAATAGGCTACGCCTCTACGGTTGGTTGCAGCATTGTTGGCAAAATAAATATAATTTGCCCGCTCAATGCTAATTAAATGGTCGGCGTATATCGTAAAAAATATTGGATTGTTAACACGATTGTAGTTGGATTGTTTAGTCAGAAATAAATACTTTATTTTGAAATCTAGCGTTTATTCAAAAATATCAATTAATAATAAATTACAATGAATATTTTCAAAAGCCGAAAAACGGTAACGAAAACGAGGTTTGAGGAACTCAAGACTCCCTGTTTACGAGGCACGTGCGCCAACTTTTAAGCCAATCAGAAGCTAGATAGGGTTTTCAATTTACACGTTAATGGTTTTAAGATCGTTGTCTGAAGTCAGGCCCGAAATTAAGGTTTAATTTATTATTTCAAAGGAAGAAAACAATAAATTTTAAGTTAAGTCATGGTTAAGTGCTTCATTGAAAAGCAATTTCGAAAACAATTTCGTCTGTTAGCGGCCTAGCGTCATATCATGGGTATCTATGAAAATCACCGTCTCGAACTCTCGCCCTGACGGCGTCTCGTGTTCCCGTGCCCGTTCAACAGCTCTGCGGTCCCCGCAAGCCAAAGTACCCCTTGCGGTATGTACCCATTTCGCCCAAAATATTTCGCCCAAAATGATCTATTCCCATTTCGCCCAAGGCATTTTTTGCCCAAAATTATCTATTCCCATTTCGCCCAATCCTATTTTGCCCAATCGCTTTATCATTTGGCCCTAAATTATCTCTTCCCATTTTGCCCAAACTAAAAATTCCTTTTCTCAATTCGCCCAATCCCAATTTGCCCAATCGTTTTATCAGTTAGCCTAGAATTATCTATTCCCATTTCGCCCAACCCAAAAATTTCTCTTCCCTTTTCGCCTAAAACGATTAAAGCTTAAACCTTTTAAAATTTAAAGTCTTAGTACGCCAAAAAAGTGACTTTTATTTAATTTAGGTTAGGTTAGGTTAGGTAAGGTTAGGTTAGGTTAGGTTAGGTTAGGTTAGGTTAGGTTGGGGGGAAAAAGTGGAAAAATGTGACTTGGGCAAAATGAGATTGGTCCAAATCAAAATTGGGCGAAACGAGATTGGGCGAGAAGACATTAGGCCAAATGGGAATTGGGCCAACGGGAATTGGGCGAAAAGAAATTGGGCCAAATGGGGTTGGGCGAATTGGGATTTGGGCGAAAAGAAATTGGGCGAAATGGGAATTGGGCGAAATGAAATTGAGCGAAATGAAACTGGGCGAAATGGGAATTGGGCGAAATGAAATTGGGCGAAAATAAATTGGGCGAAATGGGGGTAGACCCCCCTTGCCGCCTCGTTTTCCCATTATGTCTCTCTAATCTCACCCCCTTACAATTGTCGATCATGCGCAATGCAAGGAATTTTTTCCCCGGGAAACGAGGCTTCAAAACTGCCATGACGTAAATCACTACTTTCGAAAGCGCCATTGTGGCAAAAACGGCAACTTAAAATGACGCAGGCGTTGGTTCGGTCAACAGATCAAACTGATAGTTTTTTAACACAAGGCTCTAAATTGGATAAACGAATTTTTTAATCTAACTACGAGAGCAAACAGATACCGGTTAAGCAAGCTTATCTAAAGGAAAGTTATGTTTTTATAGCTTTTAATTGCGCCTTCTTCTGCTGTCACTCAGCCAATTGTGAAACGTTTTTTTTTAATTGAAGTCGTTTAAAGAATGAATTGGGAGTATTGTACAATAATCGCGCGTTACTTTTCTCAAAAATGGAATTAGAGTTAAATTGACAGTTATCCGTTTGAATATCGGTTAACCCGTAAATAACTGCTCGAAAAAATATAATTAGTTTGGAGAGATGAATATATTATATATTGAATAACTAGACGTAAACAGATCGGGTAAACAATTTCTATCAGTTAAATTATTCGCGCAATATCTGAAAAGTTAGAAATAGGAGATTGTAAAAAAGATGAAGGGGAAAAAATTTAGAGGGGAAGGCACTCTAAACTGTTTCGCCACCATATGTCGCCACGTGTAAATATTAGTACAAGGTCGTTTTCCTCCTCCTTCAAAGAGGTATACCACGTGATCAGCGTAATTTCTGAGTATTTTCGGAGATTTTCTCAGCAGGGGTGCCAATTTACAATAAGGTTTCGAATCTTTTTAGCCAGCAGTCTTTCCACCACAGTTTGCAGCGCGTACAAAACTTACCCTTTCCGTTATCCTTACGAATTTTTTATTTATAGGGATATATAGGGCCTCGCTTAACGCGCGCTGACCATCACGTTTGGTGACCATTTGCCCGCAGCTGGTTTAATCTCTGTAGTTCACCTTAATTTGGCAGCGTGTACAAACCTACTCCTTCCTTTATCTATAAGAAGGGTTTACTTAGAAATGTGGGGAGCGTTACTGAAGTTACTGAAAGAGGGTCCCCAGTCTCACGTTGTTACTAATTTGTTAATAGTTTGATGGAAAAAAAATACACCGACCACCAGGGACGGAAATAAGCACAAGTCACTGGTCATTGTCCGATAAATTTTCCAAATGTCCGATAACTTTTTATTTTTAAGAGGGGGTCACTGGACAAATGTCCGATTAAAAAAAAAGTACTTTTCAATACAAGAAATGTAACATTGTCCGGTAATTTTGTTAAATGTCCGATAACTTTTGAATTTTTAAGGGGGGTTACTGGACATTTGTCCAATAAGAAAAATTCTTTATTTCCGTCATTGCCGACCACTCGGGTTATTTTCAAGTTGATAATGGGCCGTTTTAAAATTTGTCCAGCCTGATTTATGTAAGTTATCTGGCAGTTCTGAAAACACAAACACGTGACCTCGATCTTTTTTACAATCCCCTAACTACTTCATTTTTCCATTATATGGTTTCCTAATGAGAATTTTCTTTCTCCGCTTTTTGAAAATCAAGTTTTTCCTTCTGAATAAAGGAATCCCTTTTTCTCCAAATATCAGAGCCGAGTTTTGTACGATCCCAGAGGTTAAAATTAGCCCTTCTCGACACTAGATTCTTTCACGTTTTACGTTGAAACTAGCATTTTAAACTAAAAACCAACCTTATTTCTAATTTTTTTTGATCTAGTTTCCAAAATTTTAACAATAATTCTAATTATAGAAATCAATTTCGTGAGTGATTAAAATGATATTATCCTTTACGGGATAAAACAGGACAATGTTTGAAAATATATTTTAAGAAATATCGGACCACTGGGCTGCCTGAATAATATTATTTATTTTTTATTCACAGTAATAATTTTTGTAGTAATTTCCGTAATTTATTAATTGACATTTTAATTAACTTTTAATTTTTGTATAATAATTTATTTTGCGCGTGTATACTTGTTCTAGAAAACATCCGGAATAGGCTAGGCCTCTGTGGTTGCCTACAACTTTGGTTGTGAAATTATTATTATTATTTGGTCAAAGAGTTTTTTTTTTTAGTTTTTTAATCAATATCAATTTAGATATTTATCTATAAATGTCTGCTCGCACAATGTTAAACTTTATTAGAGAAAAACAAGTCTAATGTCAATTTCCATTGAGAATTGAAGAGGTAGTTTTCATTTCAAACGAGCGTTTTTAAAATTCATTTCATTTGCTCTAGATAATTAAACAGTTGACACCCCTACTATACTCAGCAGTTACTATTTTGTAAGGGACCCTATATTCTTATTGGAAAAAGTTTTTTCTAAGAAATTAATTTGAATTTCCAGACGCCACTTAAGCCTAACAAGTTCTTTAATTACTCTGTTAGCAGGGTAACCACCAAAATCTTAAAAAAAAAATAGGGAAATAGGGGATTTATCAGGCTAGAAATAGGGTGAAATAGGTGTTAGTTAGTGCTGTTTAAAAGAAGTAAACCGAGTAAATCTACCCAGCTGGTTTTTATTAGTACAAAATAATATACCGAAGACCACGATTTTCATAGCAGTACTCAGTACGACACAATTGATATGGACAGTTACAGATATATTAAACCCGCGACATTTAAACCATGTCACACTCAATGCCTGACACTCCTCCTGGATCCATGATCCCCATGCATTGTAAATGTCTTTTCATACGTGGGCTAGGCAATATCTTTTTAAACTGATCGGCTAAATTGGAGTCAGTGGGCACGTAACTTAATCTAATGTATTTGTTTTCGATAAGTTCGCGGATGTGAAATAGTTTCAAATCGATGTGTTTCGATCTGTCTGATGTTGTAGGGTTTTCCGCAAGTTTTATAGTGCCCTGATTGTCTATGTGGATTTCCAATATTTGTCCTATAAAGTTCTTCAGTGATAGTTCCTCTATAAGATTGTGAATCCATATGCACTCTTTGGTGCATTCACTTAAAGCTACGAATTCCGCTTCAACGGTGCTTAATGCTGTGCATTTCTGCTTTCTACTGGACCAGCTTACGGCAGCTCCTCTTAGAATAAATGTGTACCCGAGAAAGATCTTCGGTCCACTACATCCGAACCCCAGTCTGAGTCGGTGTAAATTTTCATATTTTCGCTTATCTTGCGAAATACTAACGCGTGGTTCTTCGTTCCTTTCAAGTATCTCATGATGTGCTGAATTCTGGTCCAATGTTCTTGTGATGGGTTTTTACTGAATTGGCTTAGATAGGTCGATGCAAAGGCTATATCCGGCCTTGTGTGTGTGGCGAGGTAGAGTAGACTACCAACGGCGCGTCTATAAGCTATTGCCTTTTCTTCTGGTAATTCCTGCCCTTCCTTGCATACTTGATATTTAGTCCCTAGACATAACGGAGTGGCTACGCTTTTACAGTCTACCATACCCATTTCTTTGAGCAGCTCATCAGTATAAAGTGACTGGTCCATAATGATGGAATCTTTTCTTCTCCTTATTCTTATGGATAGTATATGTTTAGCTTCTCCAAGGTCTTTTACGTCTAGATTTTCACTTAATCCTGCTTTAAGCCATGCTATTTCTTCATCGATTCCATATCCTACTAGGTCATCAACATAAGTTGTAACAACAATTTCCTTTCCTGTAATGTAGTACACGCATGGATCAGCTAGTGATCTTTTGAATCCGAGTGATTGTAGAATTTTGTCTAAATATAGGTTCCATTGGCGACCTGATTGATGCAATTCATATATACTTTTATTTAGTTTCCAAACAAGGTCTCCTTCTTCCAAGTCTGTGTCAGATGGTAAGGATATGAAAGATTTTCGAAGCTCTTCTGTTAAACATTCAAAATGTTCTGGAACTTCTAAGTAAACTTCTTCTTCGAGTTCCGCGTAGAGATAAGCAGCTGTTACATCAAAATGGTGTATTTTCCAATTTAGTTCTGCATTTATCCCAAATAATAGTCTAGTGGTTTTTGCTTGAACTACAGGGGCGTATGTTTTATCGAAGTCCAATCCTGGCATTTGAGTGTTTCCAAGCGCAACAATCCTCGCTCGGTATCTACATAGTTGCCCTTCTTCGTTGTATTTTTGTTTGAAAATCCATTTGGCTTTGATTGTTTTTCTGTGTTTCGGTCGATGAACAAATTCAAACGTGTTGTTTCGTAAGAGATTATTCGCTTCTTCTACCATCGCTAATCTCCATTCTTTACTTTGTTTTGATCTTAGAGCTTCCCAACTTGTTTGAGGATCGATCCCTTTTGGCTCTTCGACTAATACTTGATTACATCTTCCATCAGTATCCATGTCGTAATCTTGTATCCACTTTGGTGGTACTATTCTTCTTCCAGATCGGGTTCTCACCTCTTGCTCTAGTTGTGGGACGTCAGGATTTCTATTCGGCTCATCAATTATCTCTAAGTTGTCATCGTCATCTTGTGAATGTTCGTCAGCGTTTTCTATCTGTTCTTCAACATTTTCCATTTGTTCATCGTTTTCAATCTGTTCTTCATCATTTTCTACATCTCTATGTTCAACATTGTCTTCTCCTTCTCGTGTAACCATGTCGGTGAAGTCTATTTCTAAAGTGCACCATTTCGTATTTTCGAGAGTTTTCTCTTTCGTTTCTGCTTCGGCTCGTTTTCCTTTCATCGGAAAAATGTTCTCTTCAAAAGTAACATTTTTGCTAATAAATACTTCATCTGTTTCAGAATTCCATAGTTTGTACGCTTTGGCGTAAACATCGTACCCAATGAAAATAGAAGCAATTCCTTTAGGTGATAGCTTTGATTCTCTTTTCTTATTTATCGCCCAGGCTCTGCAACCGAATACTCTAAGATGGCTCAAGTCAATCTCCTTTCTTTTCCACAGTTCCAATGGAGTTTTGTCTTTTTTGCCTTAGTTGGGCATCGGTTTGCTATGTACGTGGCAACTGCCACTAGCATCGGCCCAAAAATGTGTAGGCATTCCTGAATGTACGAGCATACATCTTGCAGAGTCTAAAAGAGTTTGATTAGCTCGTTCTGCAATCCCGTTTTGTTGAGGCGTTCCTGGGATGGTCAATTGTCTATCGATTCCCAGTTTGGCCAATTCCATTTTGAACGAATTACTTGTGTATTCACCCCCATTGTCACTCCTCAAAGTTACGATCCGTTTGCATTGATAGTTCTCTACTTTCCTTCGGATTAAATCGATTTTTTCTGGAACTTCACTTTTCTTTCCCATCATGTACACTTCGGTGTATCGCGAATAATCATCAATGAATGTTACAAAATATTTGTTTCTTCCTTTTGAAGTTGGGCGTATGGGTCCAACAACATCTGTGTGTATTAGCCTCAAAGGTTCGACCTCTCTTGTAGTACTTTTCTTTGAGAGGGGTGTGGTTTTCAGTTTGCACTCTAAGCAAATCTCACATTTCTGGTCAGTTTTCTCATCATTGACATCGATGGTTATTGTACCAGATTTATTCAGTTTATCTATGGCTGCAATGTGTAAATGTCCGAGCCTTTGATGCCACAAGTCTTTCAGGTTCGATTTTGCAATATTTGTTGAATGTCCTTCTTCATCATTCTTCGGTATTTCGTAAAAGTAATACAATCTTCCTTCTTTGTTAGCTTCAGCTATGACGGCTCCTTGTTTTTCAATACGAGCAGTTTTCTTTTTCAAAATAATATTAAATCCTTTATTAGTTACTCTACTCGCCGAAAGTAAGTTTCCGTTTAACTCTGGTACGTAAAGTGTGTTTGTTAAAAGTAACGTATATCCGCCACAATCGTCAGTCAATGTGATTTCAAGATTTCCATTTCCAGTTGAAATAAGTTCTCCTCCTCCTGCCACGTGAACCATTGATTCCTTTTTGTGAAATGTTACGAATTTATCTCTGTATGATGTCATATGGTCAGTCGCTCCACTGTCCATGACCCATATGTTCTTTTTCCCTTCATTTACTTTTCTTGTAACCGATAAAGCTTCAAATCGAACTTTAACTGTTTCTTTTGGAATCGTTTCACGCTCTCTCTCGGTAGAATTAATAGCGCACGCGGCCTCCTGCTTCTTTGGAGGTATCAACTTGTTTTGTTTCATATTTTCTTCAGCGTATGAACAATTGCGACCAATATGCCCGAATTAAAAACATTTGTGGCAACGTAGGTTAGCGTGTGCCGCACTCTCGTCTTTGGTTTCCGTCTGTCTGTACCTCCCATCTTGGTTTGGCTTTATTTGTGGTTTGTTAAAGGATTTACTTCTACCTCTACCATATGATCCTCTACTACTTCGATACGATCCTTGAGCCACGAATGCTTTATTATTATCAACCTCCTTATCACCCGTTTCAGTTACTGTTGCTTTTGTAGTTTCAATGCGTCGTTCTTCTTCAATCAGTTTGCCTTTTAGTGTTGTCATTGATAAGTCGTCTTTATTGAGTTGTAAACTTCGAGCCATAAACTCATACTCTTTAGGCAATCCAAGAACGGCTAAACCACCAAGAATTACTTCTTCAAATTCAAATCCCGCGCTTTTGACCTTGTGATATAGGGCATTTCTTCGAGTAAGGTACTCTCCTATCGTTTCACTGTTTTTCTTCTCCGTGGTAATAAAATCTTTCAACAGTAGCAAACCATGCCAAGTATCGTAACTGGTATGGATGCTGGACAGTGTATCCCATACTTCTTTTGCCGTGTCACACTCACAAATATCATCAAGACTTTCGTCATTAACTGGCAGATAGAATATTGATTTGGCTTTGTGATCAAGTGACTTTTGTGCAGTAGTTGTTTCTTGTCCAAATCCTGGATCAACTGCTCCCCAACATCCCTTCGCTTCCAATAACCATTGCGCTCTCATAGACCAGTGTCTATAGTTCTTGGAATTTAACTTCTCTATTTTATACTCGTCTCCCATTGTTTTTACAAAGATTTAAGTGCCTTTTTAAGTGGTCTCTCTTCATGAGTCTATCTACACTTTTCATACGACTCAACCTTCGACTCTATGCATAACGAGTACTAACCCTTAGTTCTGCTCGGGCCTTGGCTATATTTTTCAGTTTCAAGTTGACTAATAAAAATAATACGCTCTTCTTCCTATTTACGTTTCGCATTTATTGTTCTTCAACGCTTTGGACAGCATGCTGAACCCATAACCTGTTAGTTAGTGCTGTTTAAAAGAAGTAAACCGAGTAAATTTACCCAACAATAAAAGCGCTGGTTTTTATTAGTACAAAATAGTATACCGAAGACCACGATTTGCATAGCAGTACTCAGTACGACACAATTGATATGGACAGTTACAGATATATTAAACCCGCGACATTTAAACCATGTCACACTCAATGCCTGACAATAGGAACCAAAATTTTTAAAATAGGGAGCAAATAGGAACCAATTTATGAAGAAATTAGATCTCGAATTTTCTCAAAATGTTTTTTAAAGTAAGTTTTTTTCTTTTGTAAAAGCATTTTAGCACAAATCTGACTTTAATTTTATCACATTTTTTCGTGATATTATATCATACTGACTTAGTTTTTCTCGCTGTCAGTATTTCGACTTAGCATAAAATTTGGGTTCAATATTATAGGACGACGGTACTTTTAACTAAATTTACTAGAAATCTGGTGATTTAGAGACCAAAATCACGATTTTATGGTGATTTAGGGACCAAATCACGATTTTATGGTGGTTTAGGGACCTCAAAAAAAAGTAGGGGGTTTTAGGTATTTTAGGGACCTGGTGGGAGCCCTGTGTTAGGAAAATCATCATAGTTTTCCCCTGACCTTTTGGGCCCATTTTCAATTTCCCTGACTTTTCTATATTTTCCAGTTTGTGTACGAACCCTGGTATAGGCCATTCTCTAAAAAGATTCAAAATCATTCGAATTCGGAGAGTTCGAATCATTCGCATCGCCTTCATTCGGGTTGGGTGTAAAAAAGCTTATTCTCTAAGCTAAACTCTAACGGTGATTCGGATCCCCTAGAGCCCGAACCCGAACCTTGAAGAAAGTGGGAGATAGCGAAGTATTATTTCTCTCTCTCTTGGTCAAAATTCAGGCAGGAATATTTAAATTAAATAATAAAAACAATCCAGAGTAATGCTCCAATTTATTACATTTATTAATTTAATTTAAAATAAATTTATAATAATCTAGCGTTACACCTTTAATTATGGAATTGAATTGAATTTAAAATAAATATGTCATCTTTGTTTCGATTATTTGGCCAAAAAAATCTTGATTGAAAACGCGGCTTAATAATTGATTTCAATCCCATCCCGTACATCAAGGTGAAACCAGCCCTGGACGAAAGGCTTAATGAGGGCTTTTCTGGTCGAGTATCATGAGGGACTCACTTCGTCACTGACCGGCCGTAACGTTCACTGAGAAGAATTTATTACTTGAGGAGGGCTTAAAGTGTCTATCATCCTCGTCTTTCATCGCCCGCCACGAATTCGTTCTCAGAATAACATAGCCTAGATCTATATAATCTATTAGCGAGCTACTGTCATTCCCAGAGGGTCAATGATCCCATTCAGTTCTCCCTCTCTCAATCCTTCCTGTAACCATCTCACTTTCTCTATCAATAATATCAAATATAGTGCTATCTTTACCAAATAAAGACATAAAAACGCATAAACAACAGGTATTTAGCAGATTTGTATTTAACCACGGACCATTAACAATTGACCCTGTTAATAAAAAAATGATTTTCAATGAAAGATTAGGTTACCTTTTTAGTAAAGCCTGAAGGCTTAAAATAATTGTTTGTTCCTCCGTAGCAAAACCGATTTTAAATGGGAAATCAGATTATCTGGAAGGTTTCACGAGGAATTTCGGTTCGTTTCCTCGAAAAACCGGTTATCACGATGATTTTAGGATCCTTCCCTTGAAAAACACGGATTTCACTGGAAATTTAAATTCAATTCTTAGAAAAAGCCAGTTTTCCAATAGGAATGAATATAGGGTCCCTTCCAAGATTGTATCCACGGAGTATAGTAGGGAAATCAACAGCTTAATTATCTAAATATCTAGTGAGCAAACGAACTATTTATCTAATATTTTAAGAAGTAGGAGAGCCGAAATACAAATTTAAATTCCAAAATGACTAGGCATATTTTTTTTTTTTTTTTTTCCACTATCGCAATCGCATCACATAGAAATTTCGTTGGCATTTTTCCTTCACCTTATTTTATCTTCGCTTAAAGGGAGGAACCAATCTCTAGCTTTGAATAACCGATTTATTGAAAACCATTTTATTCTCATAATCTTTGTGACAGGGTGACCACAAAAAAACAAAATATAAATGTTTATCAATTTATATTAACGATGTTTAAATATAGGCAATTATACTAGAAATACTACTGATACTACAGGAAAATATGAAATTTTTCATCGATTTAAAGAAAATTTTAGGAATACTGTTTTTCGAAATATAGGAAATTATAGGATAATTACTATTAAAATTATAAGATAATTACTACTAAAATTATAGGATAATTACTATTAAAATTATAGGATAATTACTATTAAAATTATAGGATAATTACTATTAAAATTATTGGATAATTACTATTAAAATTATTGGATAATTACTATTAAAATTATAGGATAATTACTATTAAAATTATAGGATAATTACTATTAAAGTTATAGGATAATTACTATTAAAGTTATAGGATAATTACTATTAAAATTATAGGATAATTACTATTAAAATTATAGGATAATTACTATTAAAATTATAGGATAATTACTATTAAAATTATAGGATAATTACTATTAAAATTATAGGATAATTACTATTAAAATTATAGGATAATTACTATTAAAATTATAGGATAATTACTATTAAAATTATAGGATAATTACTATTAAAATTATAGGATAATTACTATTAAAATTATAGGATAATTACTATTAAAATTATAGGATAATTACTATTAAAATTATAGGATAATTACTATTAAAATTATAGGATAATTACTATTAAAATTATAGGATAATTACTATTAAAATTATAGGATAATTACTATTAAAATTATAGGATAATTACTATTAAAATTATAGGATAATTACTATTAAAATTATAGGATAATTACTATTAAAATTATAGGATAATTACTATTAAAATTATAGGATAATTACTATTAAAATTATAGGATAATTACTATTAAAATTATAGGATAATTACTATTAAAATTATAGGATAATTACTATTAAAATTATAGGATAATTACTATTAAAATTATAGGACAATAGGATTTTTTAAATTATAGGACAATAGGATTTTTTAAATTATAGGACAATAGGATTTTTTAAATTATAGGGCAATAGGATTTTTTAAATTATAGGACAATAGGATTTTTTAAATTATAGGACAATAGGATTTTTTAAATTATAGGACAATAGGATTTTTTAAATTATAGGACAATAGGATTTTTTAAATTATAGGACAATAGGATTTTTTAAAATATAGGAAAATAGAAAATTTTTTAATTGATTTATAGAAAATTGTAGGAATAATGTATTTATAAATATAGGAAATTATATAATTACTCTTGAAATTATAGAAAAATATGAGCTTTTACCGATTTATAGGAAATTATAGGAATGATGCTTTTAGAAATCAGGGAAATTATAGGAATAATGCTTTTAGAAATCAGGGAAATTATAGCAGAAATAGTAATGAAATTTATAGGAATAATGCTTTCAGAAATCAGGGAAATTATAGCAGAAATAGTATTGACATTTAGAGGAATGTTTTTATAAATATAGGAGATTATAAGAGAAATAATATTGAAATTATAGAAATATGAAATTTTTTTAACGATTTACAGGAAGTTAGATGAATTGTGTTTTTAGAAATACTATTGAAATTTTTGTAAAATTTAAAATTTTTCATCGATTTATAGGAAATTATTGGAATAATATTTTAGAAATATTGGAAAATATGAAATTTTTAGGGTTTTAAACTGGAAAATTTCCGGAAAATGACCGAGGCGTATTTTTCAGGAAACGTTTCCGTGTTCTTACGCTACCTTATTTTCAGTTTAGTCCTGTTTTTTTTTTCCAAACTATTTTAGTTTTGTTGACTCCAACACGCTAGTGTATTTCTTTTAGTGGCAGGCTCATTTAAAATTGCAGTAAAAGCGAGTGGGGCGTAGGCCTAGGTAATTCCGAAGAACAACGATCGCTCGGTTCACTCTTGAAGGGACTTAGAAAGGGTTTTTAGTTTTACTTTTTCTTTAGGCTGCATTTACGGAAACTAGATCGAGGAAAAGGAATCGATGTCATTCTGGTGATTCGGCTCTTCTCGTGTGCCTCTTTTAGCGCGGAACTCCTTGAAATCTATCTAACCAATGGCTGTACATGAAGGTTCTATAACAGAAGTTGAAATTGAATCGATAGCGAATTAGATTTAATTAAATTCTAAAGTGTAAAGTCTGAAACTGATTTCTATTGTTCTAGGATTAACAATTTCATTTCCTATCAATTGAAAAAAAACACAATGATTCAAAGCTACCTCCGTGTGTTATAATTTTTCTGATTTGCGGAAAATTTTCCGGGTTTTACTTTTCATCAATTTATAGAAAATTATAGGAATAATGTTTTTAGAATTATAGGAAAATATAGGAGAATTTCTATTGAAATTTTAGTAACATATGGATTTCAAATATGAATTTGTTATATTTTCAAAGGAATTTTCATTCAATAATATGAGTATGAGAACTACCATATTTCTCATTAATGGCACCTTACTCAATTTCCTAAAACATTTCCACTTATTTTTATAATTTTTAGAAGTCATCACTATTAAAAAAAAAATCATTTTTGTAGATTTTCATTCTCATCTTTATTTAAAACATATAGGAAAATAGTCGATATTACTATTAGAAAATTATATAATATAGGCAATGTTGCGGTCAACCTGTAAACGTCATATACAATTTGATATTTTTTAAGATGCAAAAATTTCAGCGTTAAAATCGATAATCTCCGCAAATATTTGGATAATCATTTAATTATTATTAATGATATTCGGTTAAATATGTCAATTACGTTGATTGATTTATCATAGACAAACACCGGACCTCTACAAATGATCATAAAGATAAAATTTCAAAAATATAATAAGATATATGAATTTATATTAGGCTTTGCTAGGCTTAATTGAAGATTGTAATGAACACGGGGAAACTTAAGCGTTCGCCACTAACCGACGGATAAACAGCCGTTGATATAGAGGTCGGTTTTTGCATCAGATATTTCCGAGTATTTTTTGTGTTTATTGATAATTTGAAATTATACCCACGTCGGGAAATCTATGATAAATCAATCCACGTGATCGAAATATTGAATTGATTATAGTTAATAATTAAGTGATTAACGAAATATTTGAGCCAGATTATCTTGTCCAAACCTAGACCTCTATTTTTATACTTTTATTTTCATATATTATGGTTTGAGAAATCTAAAAAATGAAGTTCTTCCCGCAGCCGTGGCTCTCCCTTTAAAGAAAATGATATTTGGGGGTTGAAGCTATTTTAAGAAACGTGGTACCGAATCGCAGACGACTAAAAATAGCTTTGTTTTCTTTCCCCTCTTACTTAAAGTCCTTAATCTCTATCTTTCGCTTCGAGTATTACCCCCGGGACTGTTTTAAAAGATTTTCTCACCTCTACACTCGCTCGAATTTTACCAATTTACATTCTTTTTATATTTAAGAGAAATACGAGGTACGTATAATAATTAAATATTATTAGATAATAAAAAATGGAAACAAATTTAACCAATTATAATAAAGGTCTGATTAAATCTCAGAAATGGCTGGAAAATTAGCGACGTGAGGTTATGGATTTGGACAGGATAATCTGGCACAAATATTCGGATAATTGTTATTAATAACGTAATAATCAGTTACCTAATTTAATTTTATTTTCTCCCCTTATATGCCTGTTATCATTTGGATGATAAACTAACCTAACCTTGCCTAACATAGCCTAAAATATTACAAGAGGAACGTGGCTATTTCCCTATGTATTAACAATAGTTGGAGGGGTGGGCTAAGTTCGAGGGATTAACTAACCTGACCTTAACTAAAATATTACAAGAGGGACGTGGCTATTTCCCTATGGACTAACTATTGTTGGAGGGATGGGCAAAAATCAAAGGATTAATTAACCTAACCTAACTTAAGGGACGTGGCTATTTCCCTATGGACTAACTACAGCTGAGGGATGGGCAAAGTTCGAGGGATTAGCTAACCTAACCTAAAATATTGCAAAAAAGACGGACTATAATAGCCACGGGCGGATACACTTTTTGGAGGAAGGGGCTATAGTTAGAGTTGGAGTGATTAATTAAGGTCGATTAATTTCCAAGTTATTATGACGAAAAAGTAAGTTAAGTTAAAGTGAGATAAGAAAATTAGCGCCAGGCTACAATCTAAAATAAACCGAATCACCCTAATTTATTATTAAAATTCCTGGGTGGTGCCTTTTGACCAGTTTTCAGATGGTTAAGTGTACGCTTTGTCCATAGAATTCAAAAATTACCGTAATTTTTGAAACTGGTTAATTACGAGGTAATTTGGCAATTTACCAGAATACTGTGGAATATTTTGTATTTAAATTCAGTGACTTTTAAATGTGGAATTTAATTGCCTTTGAAACGTTTTAAAATTCTTATTTTTGACTAAAATATTCATCGAGAGGCTAACCACACTTAGTAGCTTGGACTGTACTAAATTTATAAAGTAACTGATAACGCGCTTGGTACTAGCAAACAAAGGATCTAATCATTTCCGTAATCGCGTAATTGGTGTACAGATTTTAGGGAATTGGTAGTTAGCCCATCGAGCATACTCATATACTCTCGTGAGAGAAATGCAATGTTTTTAATCAAGATATTTAATCGAGTCTTTCCGTCAAAGCAAAGTTGAAGCTTAAAATCAGACTTTTCATTTGAAACAGGGCCAAAATAATTCGAACGTTGAAAAAGGTCATTAAATTGTCCTTAACGACGCCAAGCACCAATAAGTACTGAAAAAACCAAGTTAAATTATGATCTATTTTAAAAATTTGTTTGCTTTTTTTCGAAAAACGTTTAAATTATAGTTTCCGCGGTAAATAGTCGATTTAGAAACTCTAGCGAATAGTATTCGTACGGGGTCAAAATAAATTCGGGGTCGGGGTGAGTCTAACCCTGCGAAAAACAAGTCGGGGTAGGGGATGGAAAATTCTTTGTATTTATTATGAATAGAAAAATATCCCCAATTTTACTGTTTTAGTCTTTCAGTATGTGTTATGTAATAATGTAAGCCAGCCAGTGAGCTTAGGGACTTAGTTACAAATTTGCAATAGGTAGAAACGTACCTAACTTCCTGACACAGACCAAAACCCACACTCTTAAACTAAAACAAAAGCAAGATGGTGAAGCCCATAGAAATAGCTAGACCCATGACATTGTAAAATAGGCTGAAAAGAATGATGCTAATGCAGGGGCGTGTTATGCATGCCTAAACGCTCTTTGAACAATTTGAATGGTGTTTCGAGATTCCTTTAAACACGAAGTTGCATAAAGTTTTTCAAATCATGTTTTTCAAATCAAAATTTTTAATTTCTGACATACTCAAACTCATCACGCATAAGCTCCCTTATTCTCTCGTTCGCGACGACTTGTTTGTTGTTTTTAGTTTTCATTACTGACAGAACCGAAAAATTCATAAGCTACCTTTTTATTTCGTTCGCGACGACCCCTTATTAACGACGACTTGTTTTCTGTATTGTATATATATGAAGATATAAGGAGTTTTTACCTCCCCGACTGAACTTTAGTTCAGGGGGAGGTTTTACACTGGTCGTTGTGTCTGTCTGTGTGTGTGTGTGTCACTTCCTGTGTAAACGGATATCACGTGACCAAGCTCGTGGAGCCAAAAGTCTAGAGACGTAATCATGCCAGCTTATCGTTCAATTCCGTTTAGCGGGAATTACCTCCTTTAAGCGTGGCTGCCACATTGAGTTTCAGGTGTCGTGCAAATATATACAACAGGACGTCTCCAATTGCATATTCTCGCCTTCCACCATCCACTTTACGGTCAAACCTCGATGCTGGACAGCTGAAGGCGATTATACGCAATGGGACGTCTCCCACCGTTATAATCACCTCCGACCATCTCCACACCAAGGTCCAACCTCCAGTGTCCGATCTCAGCGGGCCATACTAGCGAGGCGTCCCTCACTAATATTGTCCACATCGATCTTCCACTCTCCAAACATCGCCCCACCAATGGGTAAATTAACATTGCGAACCAAGCGCCTAGAGATCAAGAATCGTCTAGACATTGAAGGGAGGGGGTTTTCCTCCCAACTTCATGGCCACTTCGCTCGATTAATAAAGGATTTCGAACGGTTTATATACTACCTTTTTGGAGTGAATGCAAATGAGCCTTATGGTGTGATATCGTTTAGGGAAATGAAACGCAATATTAATTTATTTTGTAATTAAAAATATCAAAATGGTTAAACTTAATCTAATTAATAATTCAGTTGAAAAATCAATTTAAAATTCGAGATAGTTTAGAAGATATTTAAGAAATTGTCCGGAAGTAATTGTACCGGAAGTAATTACCAATCATCTACCGACAATGGGTTGTAAATGGAACATTCAGTCTACAATATTCCTTGGTTTGTCCAAGAGAAACTTGCTACCATATCTTCGTCGTTTTCATTCCTTGTCTTCCTTGCCATCCCAGACTAAATTCTTCATCTTTATCAAATCAGTGGATTATCAAAGATAATCACACAGTACAGCCTATACTCAAGTGTTAATTTATATTACAAGAACTTGTATTTTACAATTTTACCTATAAAATAAACATTTCAATTGGTGTGTCTATTAAGAAATCTATGCCCTGCCGCATATAATTATGGGTAACGCAGGACATTTCATTTGGTGTGTATATTAAGAAGTCTACCACCTGCCGCGTATAATTATGAATAACGCAGGACACTCTTTTGCATTCTCTGAATCCTTGAGGTTAAGGGAAAATACATATACTCCTTAACCTAGATGGGAAATAGAGAAGTGTGATTGAAATGCACGCTTTTTCTTGTACTCTTCCACTACTCTACATTTCTTTTCATCTTTTAGGTAAGGTTAGGTTAAGTTATGTTACCTTAACGTCGGGGTCGGGGAGGTTATATTTTGGTTTCCCAACTTGTTAATTTTACGCGGAATCTTGTTTCCAGTGAAATTTATAAAAACGACATAAAAGGTGTTTCAGGGCCGAGGCGTATCAGGGCCGAACTCTGTCTCTGCCTTCGCTTCTTTCTTTCGGCGAAGAGCGACAACGCGTACGGTCGTACGCGCGGGCAATCTGGGAAATAGCCTTTGCCTCTTGCTTCGGTAAAAGCGCCACCGCGTACATGAAAAAATGCGTTGCCGATACAGCGGGCCGTTTAGGTACAATAACGCGCGAGATATAAACCTTACCCCGAGCTCTCCCGGACGCCAAAGAGTCTGTTTGAGAGGAGTGCTAAGGAAAAGCGATTTTATAAAAGAGGATTTGTAATGAAATATTCCAGGTTATTAGAAGTGGAAGAGTAATTATACACTACAGTTGATTGTTTAGTTTTACATTTAGGTAATGGTTTAGATTTAGGTAATGGTTTAGATTTAGGTAATGGTTTAGATTTAGGTAATGGTTTAGATTTAGGTAATGGTTTAGATTTAGATAATGGTTTAGATTTAGATAATGGTTTAGATTTAGATAATGGTTTAGATTTAGATAATGGTTTAGATTTAGATAATGGTTTAGATTTAGATAATGGTTTAGATTTAGATAATGGTTTAGATTTAGATAATGGTTTAGATTTAGATAATGGTTTAGATTTAGATAATGGTTTAGATTTAGATAATGGTTTAGATTTAGATAATGGTTTAGATTTAGATAATGGTTTAGATTTAGATAATGGTTTAGATTTAGATAATGGTTTAGATTTAGATAATGGTTTAGATTTAGATAATGGTTTAGATTTAGATAATGGTTTAGATTTAGATAATGGTTTAGATTTAGATAATGGTTTAGATTTAGATAATGGTTTAGATTTAGATAATGGTTTAGATTTAGATAATGGTTTAGATTTAGATAATGGTTTAGATATAGGTAATGGTTTAGATATAGGTAATGGTTTAGATATAGGTAATGGTTTAGATATAGGTAATGGTTTAGATATAGGTAATGGTTTAGATATAGGTAATGGTTTAGATATAGGTAATGGTTTAGATATAGGTAACGGTTTAGATATAGGTAACGGTTTAGATATAGGTAACGGTTTAGATATAGGTAACGGTTTAGATATAGGTAACGGTTTAGATATAGGTAACGGTTTAGATATAGGTAACGGTTTAGATATAGGTAACGGTTTAGATATAGGTAACGGTTTAGATATAGGTAACGGTTTAGATATAGGTAACGGTTTAGATTTAGGTAACGGTTTAGATTTAGGTAACGGTTTAGATTTAGGTAACGGTTTAGATTTAGGTAACGGTTTAGATTTAGGTAACGGTTTAGATTTAGGTAACGGTTTAGATTTAGGTAACGGTTTAGATTTAGGTAACGGTTTAGATTTAGGTAACGGTTTAGATTTAGGTAACGGTTTAGATTTAGGTAACGGTTTTTAGATTTAGGTAACGGTTTTTAGATTTAGGTAACGGTTTTTAGATTTAGGTAACGGTTTAGACTTAGGTAACGCTTTAGATTTAGGTAACGCTTTTGATTTAGGTAACGCTTTAGATTTAGGTAACGCTTTAGATTTAGGTAACGCTTTAGATTTAGGTAACGCTTTAGATTTAGGTAACGCTTTAGATTTAGGTAACGCTTTAGATTTAGGTAACGCTTTAGATTTAGGTAACGCTTTAGATTTTGGTAACGTTTTAGATTTTGGTAATGTTTTAGATTTTGGTAATGCTTTAGATTTAGGTAATGCTTTAGATTTAGGTAATGCTTTAGATTTAGGTAATGCTTTAGATTTAGGTAATGCTTTAGATTTAGGTAATGCTTTAGATTTAGGTAATGCTTTAGATTTAGGTAATGCTTTAGATTTAGGTAATGCTTTAGATTTAGGTAATGCTTTAGATTTAGGTAATGCTTTAGATTTAGGTAATGCTTTAGATTTAGGTAATGCTTTAGATTTAGGTAATGCTTTAGATTTAGGTAATGCTTTAGATTTAGGTAATGCTTTAGATTTAGGTAATGCTTTAGATTTAGGTAATGCTTTAGATTTAGGTAATGCTTTAGATTTAGGTAATGCTTTAGATTTAGGTAATGCTTTAGATTTAGGTAATGCTTTAGATTTAGGTAATGCTTTAGATTTAGGTAATGGCAAAAGTCTGATAAGACTTCATACAAAAAGTCCTTAACTGGCGCAGGGGCCTGAAACGTGTTGTTTTCAGTGCTTTCCCCTTTCTACGCGTAGGCAGATATCTCTGTAAAGCGGCACCTAAAATCACGTGACTTTTGCGCCACTTCACCAACATCTAATGAAATTAGTGGCTACGCGTTGCAAAAAGTAGTTCCCCCGGTTTTTACATATAAGACATCTTTTACCACTTTTAAAGTCATGGTAACAAATAAGAAATGAAATTCAAAGCAATTTTTCCAATAGAAAGTTTTTAAGTCAAGAATTAATTAGCAATATTAATTATTAAACCATTATTGGCCTGATTTAACCACATGAATCGCTGTTGGTTGTTTCACTATGTTCGTCTGCTGCATTGTTTTGGTATTCTCACCACTATGACTCCCAAAACTTTGTAAGTAAACCTATTTTACTTTTAAACTAATTTTAAATGAAATGTAATAAGTTTTTTGAACTATTGAATTGGGTTTGAATAAAAACTTTGAAATATCAATTATTTTCCTGATGCTAAGAAATGTTTAAGGAAACATCTTGATTTAAAAAATCGTTTAAAGACGTAACGCCCGAGTTTTAATCGTTTGTTTAAATTTAAGAAACCTCACTTCGTACTATTTAAACTTTTAAATCGCAATTAATCCTTTTTAAACGTTTGTTTACATTTAACAAACCTCCATTCCCCGAAACTTGTCAATGTTTTACTATCCTGCCCTTCCCGTGCACTAAGGGCCTTCAAGGCCCCTTGTACGTTGTCCCCCCTAATAAATAAAGAAACCTCCCTTCGTACTATTTTCAGGACTTCCGTATAACTCGCCTAGCTATTGGCTAGTTTTGAATTTAGCTATCTCGTTCTCATTGGGTGCTGTAGACTAGCGTCGTCTGCACTGTAAATTACATGTTTTCTATAGCCAAAGCAAGAACCGGGCGCCAGTTAAGGACTTTTTGTATGAAGTCTTATCAGACTTTTGGTAATGGTTTAGATTTAGGTAATGGTTTAGATTTAGATAATGGTTTAGATTTAGATAATGGTTTAGATTTAGATAATGGTTTAGATTTAGATAATGGTTTAGATTTAGATAATGGTTTAGATTTAGATAATGGTTTAGATTTAGATAATGGTTTAGATTTAGATAATGGTTTAGATTTAGATAATGGTTTAGATTTAGATAATGGTTTAGATTTAGATAATGGTTTAGATTTAGATAATGGTTTAGATTTAGGTAATGGTTTAGATTTAGGTAATGGTTTAGATTTAGGTAATGGTTTAGATATAGGTAATGGTTTAGATATAGGTAATGGTTTAGATATAGGTAATGGTTTAGATATAGGTAATGGTTTAGATATAGGTAATGGTTTAGATATAGGTAATGGTTTAGATATAGGTAATGGTTTAGATATAGGTAATGGTTTAGATATAGGTAACGGTTTAGATATAGGTAACGGTTTAGATATAGGTAACGGTTTAGATATAGGTAACGGTTTAGATATAGGTAACGGTTTAGATATAGGTAACGGTTTAGATATAGGTAACGGTTTAGATATAGGTAACGGTTTAGATATAGGTAACGGTTTAGATATAGGTAACGGTTTAGATATAGGTAACGGTTTAGATATAGGTAACGGTTTAGATATAGGTAACGGTTTAGATATAGGTAACGGTTTAGATATAGGTAACGGTTTAGATATAGGTAACGGTTTAGATATAGGTAACGGTTTAGATATAGGTAACGGTTTAGATATAGGTAACGGTTTAGATTTAGGTAACGGTTTAGATTTAGGTAACGGTTTAGATTTAGGTAACGGTTTATATTTAGGTAACGGTTTATATTTAGGTAACGGTTTTTAGATTTAGGTAACGGTTTAGACTTAGGTAACGCTTTAGATTTAGGTAACGCTTTAGATTTTGGTAACGCTTTAGATTTTGGTAACGCTTTAGATTTTGGTAACGCTTTAGATTTTGGTAACGCTTTAGATTTTGGTAACGCTTTAGATTTTGGTAACGCTTTAGATTTTGGTAATGCTTTAGATTTTGGTAATGCTTTAGATTTTGGTAATGCTTTAGATTTTGGTAATGCTTTAGATTTTGGTAATGCTTTAGATTTTGGTAATGCTTTAGATTTAGGTAATGCTTTAGATTTAGGTAATGCTTTAGATTTAGGTAATGCTTTAGATTTAGGTAATGCTTTAGATTTAGGTAATGCTTTAGATTTAGGTAATGCTTTAGATTTAGGTAATGCTTTAGATTTAGGTAATGCTTTAGATTTAGGTAATGCTTTAGATTTAGGTAATGCTTTAGATTTAGGTAATGCTTTAGATTTAGGTAATGCTTTAGATTTAGGTAATGCTTTAGATTTAGGTAATGCTTTAGATTTAGGTAATGCTTTAGATTTAGGTAATGCTTTAGATTTAGGTAATGCTTTAGATTTAGGTAATGCTTTAGATTTAGGTAATGGTTTAGATTTAGGTAATGGTTTAGATTTAGGTAATGCTTTAGATTTAGGTAATGCTTTAGATTTAGGTAATGCTTTAGATTTAGATAATGCTTTAGATTTAGATAATGCTTTAGATTTAGATAATGCTTTAGATTTAGATAATGCTTTAGATTTAGATAATGGTTTAGATTTAGATAATGGTTTAGATTTAGATAATGGTTTAGATTTAGATAACGGTTTAGATTTAGATAATGGTTTAGATTTAGATAATGGTTTAGATTTAGATAATGGTTTAGATTTAGATAATGGTTTAGATTTAGGTAAGGGTTCCTATATCAAAACCATTACCTATAGGTAATGGTTTGGATATAGAAAATGGTATCGATATGGTTGTTTCCTATTGGACCGAATTCCCATTCAACCGAATTTTTCCGGATTTATATTTAAATGTAGCCGAATTGGCGGGTTTCGGTCGAAACTCTATTTTACATTATAATATTTCAATATTACAAAGATAAAATAAATATATGAAATTTTGATGGGGCTTTCATCTCATCGTGGTGTCGTGGGTTGGATTAGGTTGGGTTGGTTGGTTGGATTAGGTTGGGTTAGGTTAGGTTAGGATAGGATTGGGTTGGGTGGCTAGGATTGGGTTGGGTGGGTAGGATTGGGTTGGGTGGGTAGGATTGGGTTGGGTGGGGTTGTTCTTCTGGTTTTCATTGGTTTTTCGATAGATCTCGACGGCGCTTTGGTACCTCTCATTAAATTCCTTAAATTTTTTATCTACTGGTCTGGTAGATTTTCCAGCGTCGCCAAACAATGAATCAAAAGCCGCACAAAATGTGGTTTTCGGGCAAATGGGATTCGGTCTAATGGGACACAATCTTTAGGGATAGGTAACGGTGTAGATATAGGTTAGGTTAAGATACAGATAACTATTTAGATATGGGAACGGTTTAGATACAGGTAACGGTTTAGATACAGGTAATGGTGTATTTTAAGCTGACGTTTTCTTTAAGGTGATTGTTTAAGTATAGATAATCGTTTAGATGTAGGTTATGGTTTATTTTTGGCTCATGTTTTCTTTTAGGTTATTGTTTAGATATAGTTAATGGTTTATATTTGGCTCATGTTTAGTTTTAGTTTATTTTTAGATGATTGCTAAATTTTAGTGAATTGTTTAGTTGTAAATTGTTAGGTTAGGTTAGGTTGGGTTAGGTTAGGTTGCGAAATTGCGTAAGACATTAGGCGCATGAAATTAGTATTACGGGCCCCTGCGGACCGTCTTGTTTCTCTTATATTCAAACATAAATCTGTGGCAACGCGGATCAGCGTATAACACTCGATCGTATAGCTATGGGGCATCGAGTCTCGAGAGCGCGGCGCCGTTTTTGGGGAGACCACTTGGTGGAAAATCGATAAGTTGAAATTGATAATAATAAGATATAAATATATCAGCTGTATGAACCTGCACCAAGGCAGGGTGACCAGATTTCGAATATTTCCTTTTTTTCAGCGCCTTCCTATAAATTACTGTAATTGAAGGTTTTATCCTATATTTTCCTTTTTTTTTTTTTTCTTCTTTTTTCGGTTATCAGGTTATTCGTTTTCAAATAAAAGTATAGTTTAAAACTTTTCAAAAATAAAAAATTCCCACCAAAAGTTAAAGAAAATCAAAAAGCAATAAATACGTGGTAAAAATGCTAAATCAACGGCATATTAAAGATATATTTTTTTCCTATAAATTAGCTGTTATTTATCCTATATTTTAGTTTTTATTTATCCTATATTTCCTATAATTTTCAATTTTCAATCCCATTTTCTCCTATAATTCGCCCTTAAATTTCCTATTTTTCGTATAAAATTTAGAGTTTTTTCCCTGGTCACCCTGCCAAGGTTGGTAGAGACAGAGTAGAGAGAGATATTCGCTATAGGGAGTCAGCAAGAGAGACATTAATACGTCAGAGGTTTCTATCTCTCACCTCTTTGCCATCCCCTTTAGTGAGGGAATTACAGTATTCGCCCTTACAAGCGCTCCCCCAGTAAGGGGTTCCGTGACGTCAGGCTTTCTTTCCCCCTTGGCTCTTTGCTGTCTCTCTATTCGGGTTCGGCAGCCTCGGCTCACTCTGTTGTCGCCCACGAAAAAGAAAGAAAAGGAACTATTTTTAGAATATTAGCTAGGTGCGTCGGCGCGAAAATTAAAATTATATTACGAAAATATAACCCCGAAAAATAGAAAACCCGGACTGAGTTTTCAAGATTCGTGGTCGTAGATCCCCGACTTTCAAGGTCGGGGTCGGGGTCCCCGTACGAACACTAATAGCGAAATATTCGGAGTTTCTCTGACCTTTCTCTAGGATTTTCCCTGACCTTTTGTGTCGCTAGTTGCCTCAGAATTTGCAATTATTATTTGTTACAGCAGAAGCCGATGAAACCCTCCTTTGAAGTCTACTACTCCAATGTTCCATATAGCGCATATATATAATTGGGTAAATTCTAAATTTTACGAGATCGGAGGGATCCTACTTCATACCCCTATTTACGGAAAATTGGAAATTCTCTCTCTCTCCACATACGACGACGTTTGGTTGACGAACTCCAAGGTTGCTAGAGATACTCGATGGACGAATTTCCGCTCCGAAAATATCTACCGTTAGGAGACTAACACATACAGAGAGGGGTAGACAAGACCCGGGAGTAATAGACTTCAAAGGAGGGTTTCATCGGCTTCTGGCTACAGTTAAATGGAGAACTAAAAAAACTTTTCCTTCATGTTACCGAAATGTTTTTTCCCTGAGTATTTGGGCTCATTTTTAAATTGCGACTTTCTCCTGACCATTTAGGTTCATTTTTAAATTCAATGACTTTCTCCCGACCTTTTGGGATCAGTTTTAACTTCCCAGACTTTCTCCTGACCTTTTGGGCTCATTTTTAAACTCCCTGACCTATTGCGTTCATTTTTAAATTCCCTGACTTTCTCCAGGCCTTTTGGGCTCAGTTTTAACTTTCGTGACTTTCTCCTGACATTTCGGGCTCATTTATAAATTCCATGACTTCCTCCTGACCTTTTGGGCATATTTTTAAATTCATTGAGCTTTTGCGCTCATTTTTAAATTCCCTGACTTTCTCCTGACCTTTTGGGCTCATTTTTTAATTCCCTAACTTTCTCCTGACCTTTTAGGCTCAGTTTTAACTTCCCTGACTTTCTCCTCCCTTTTAGGCTCAGTTTTAACTTCCCTGACTTTCTCCTGACCTTTTGGGTACATTTTTAAATTCCCTGACCTTTCGCGCTCATTTTCAAATTCCCTGACTAACTCCTGACCTTTTGGGCTCAGTTTTAATTTCCTGACATTTTGTGTCATTTATAAATTCCCTGACTTTCCCCTGACCTTTTGGGCTCATTCTTAAATTTCCTAATTTTCCTGACCTTTTGGGATCATTTTTAAATTCCCTGACTTTCTCAAGACCTTTTGGGCTCAGTTTTAACTTTCCTGACTTTCTCCAGACATTTCGGGCTCATTTATATATTCCCTGACCTTCCCCTGACGATTTGGGCTCATTTTTAAATTCCCTGACCTTCCCCTGACGATTTGGGCTCATTTTTAAATTCCCTGATGTTTTGGGCTCATTTTTAAATTCTCTGACCTTTTGCGCTCATTTTTAAATTCTCTGATTTTAACTTCCCTGACTTTCTCCTGACATTTTGGGCTCATTTATAAATTCCCTGACTTTCCCCTGACGTTTTGGGCTCATATTTAAATTCCCTGACCTTTTGCGATCATTTTTAAATTCACTGACTTTCTCCTGACCCTTTGGGCTCATTTAAAAATTTCCTGACTTTCTCCTGACCTTTTGGGCAAATTTTTTAATTCTCTAACTTTCTCCTGACCTTTGGGGCTTAGTTTTAACGTCCCTGACGTTCTCCTGACCCTTTGGGCCTATTTTTAAATTACCTGACCTTTTTCGCCCATTTTTAAATTCCCTGACTTTCTGCTGACCTTTTGGGCTCAATTTTAAATTCCCTGACTTTCTCCAGGCCTTTCGGCTCAGTTTTAACTTTCGTGACTTTCTCCTGACATTTTGGGCTTAGTTTTAACGTCCCTGACTTTCTCCTGACCTTTTCGGCCTATTATTAAATTCACTGACTTTTTTTCGCTCATTTTTAAATTCCCTGAATTTCTCCTGAGCTTTTGGGCTCGTTTTTAAATTCTCTGACTTTCTGCAGGCCTTTTGGGCTCAGTTTTAATTTTCGTGACTTTGTCCTAACAATTTGGGTTCATTTATAAATTCCTTGACCTTTTGCGCTCATTTTTAAATTCCCTGACTTTCTCCTGACCTTTTGGGCCCAGTTTTAACTTCCCTGACTTTCCCCTGGCCTTTTGGGCTCATTCTTAAATTCCCTAATTTTCCTCTGACCTTTTGGGATCATTTTTAAATTCCGACTTTCCCATGCCCTTTTGGGCTCATTTTTAAATTTCCTGACCTTTTGAGCTCATTTATAAATTCCCTGACCTTTTGAGCTCATTTAAAAATTCCCTGACTTTCCGTGACCTTTTGGGCTCATTTTTGGATTTGCTGACTTCCCCTGCCTTTTTGGGCTCATTTTTAAATTCCGACTTTCCCATGACCTTTTGGGCTCATTTTTAAATTTCCTGACCTTTTGAGCTCATTTATAAATTCCGTGACCCTTTGGGCTCATTTTTGGATTTGCTGACTTCCCCTGCCTTTTTGGGCTCATTTATAAATTCCCTGACCTTTTGGGCTCATTTAAAAATTTGGTAGCCTTTTGCGCTCATTTTTAAATTTCCTGACATTCCCCTGACCTTTTGGGCTGATTTAAAAATTTGGTAGCATTTTGCGCTCATTTTTAAATTTCCTGACATTCCCCTGACCTTTCGCGCTCATTTTTAAATTCCGACTTTCCCCTGACCTTTTGGGCTCATTTTTAAATTCCCTGCATGTCTCCTAACTTTTTAAGGCCTATTTTCAAATTCCCTGACTTTTCCTGACCATTTTAGCCAATTCTCAAATGGTTTATAGCCAGTAGCGCAGTTTCCCGAAAGCGCATTTCCCAAAAGCGCAGTTCCCAAAAGCGCAGTTCCTAAAAGCGCAATTTCAAAAGCGCAGTTTCCCAAAAGCGCAGTTCCCAATAGCGAAGTTCCCAAAAGCGCAGTTCCCAAAAGCGCAGTTCCCAAAACCGCAGTTCCCAAAAGCGCAGTTATCCAAATCATTTCTCAACCAGAGACGTCCACGAAATACCAGTATACTTGACCCTAATACCTTGAACATAAGACAAAATCTTTCATTGTAAATTTTTAAGTTAATTTTAAATCTTTTTTAAAAGAGTTCGGTACATAATGTCGAAAATCATAATCTCGAATGACAGATTAAATAGCCTAACCTACACTACCGTAATCTAACCTAACCTTACCTATGCTATTTAACCTTACCTAAAATATTTTTGTAAATTTTCAGCATTAGACGTCCAAAAACTGAGCCCGCAATTATAAGAAAATGAGTTTATACGAATGACAGATTAAATAGCCTAACCTACACTACCGTAATCTAACCTAACCTTACCTATGCTTACCTAAAATACTTTTGTAAATTTTCAGCATTAGACGTCCAAAAACTGAGCCCGCAATTATAAGAAAATGAGTTTATACGAATGACAGATTAAATAGCCTAACCTACACTACCGTAATCTAACCTAACCTTACCTATGCTTACCTAAAATACTTTTGTAAATTTTTGGCATTAGACGTCCAAAAACTGAGCCCGCAATTATAAGAAAATGAGTTTATACGAATGACAGATTAAATAGCCTAACCTACACTACCGTAATCTAACTTAACCTTACCTATGCTTACCTAAAATATTTTTGTAAATTTTTAGCATTAGACGTCCAAAAACTGAGCCCGCAATTATAAGAAAATGAGTTTATACGAATGACAGATTAAATAGCCTAACCTACACTACCGTGATCTAACCTAACCTTACCTATGCTATTTAACCTTACTTAAAATATTTTTGTAAATTTTTAGCATTTGACGTCCAAAAACTGAGCCCGCAATTATAAGAAAATGAGTTTATACGAAAAAACCCTTTTGGAAATGCGCAAATGAGAACTGCTCTTTTGGCAACCGCGCTTTTGGGGAACTGCTCCTTTGGCAAAACTGCGCTTTTGAGAAACCGCTCTTATGGGAGTGCGCAAACGGAAACTGCTCTTTTGGCAACTGCGCTTATGGCTACATACCTTCTCAAATTCCCTATTCTTAAGGAATTTGTCATAATCTTACTCAAAGCTAAAAAATTATCCTAAGAATAACGCCTGTAAAAATGTGTTAGCCTTCGTACTTCGACGTTACGAGCGGAGATATCCACCAGGGGCAATTCCTTTTCAAAATCACAACTTCAATATATTAATTTCGATCCATATTATGTTACATATTTCCCTGGGGAAATACCAGGGAGATAATCTACTCCTAGGTAGGTTACAGTTTCAGTCTGTAGAAATATAGGCATAGTAAATAATGGGAATAACTCTTCCGTTTTCTCGCGACTAGGATAATTTACAAATGTTTACTTTTATCTCCGCGAATTTTGGAGCTGGTTATATTAGTTTGTTACGGTAGTTTTCTCCAAAGATTAAGGCGATATAACAAAAAGCGTAAACCAATAAAAGGTACGTATATTTTAATGGCCAGTAAGACTTCCTTAAAGGTACAATGTACCCTAACAAATGTTTTTTATCGATTCCTTTTCGTTTAAATAGCAGCCTAATCCACCAGTAAACTAAAATACAAACAAAATATTAAACTAGAAATAATTTAAAATCTTAGCCTGAAAATAGGCTAGGCTGGATTCCTGGAGATCCTGCATTCGCTATATAATGGCCAACGATCAATGTCATTGGTCGCTAATCCTTATATGGAGTTCAGCCGATCTCCACGAATCTAGATAAGCCTATTTTGATGGTAGTTTAATATTTGTTTGTAAATTTAGTGGATTAGGCCTATTTAAACGAAACGGAACTGATAAAAATTCCCTTAAGTTAGGTTGTATTATCGCTTTAAAGGGAGGGTCAAGAAAAAATTCTGTAATAACCGATTCTACAATTAAACGGGAATCGTACACGACCCGAAAAAGTCCGGGATTTGGAAAGTGGCCAAAAATGTCAGGGTATTTGAAAAGGAACCCAATAAGTCAGGGAATAGTCAGGGAATTTGAGCCCAAATGGTCGGAGAAGTGAAATATTTGCGTACTTGTCAAGGAACTGTTTACGATTGGTTGACCAATTAATAGTAACGTAATTATTTTCAATTGAAAATATTTGCCTAAAGATCCATTTTTTACTCGTATTCCGACCGTGATTGATAAACTATGTCAAGTAAAAAGATCTCGTTCGTATATTTCTGACCAAAATATTAAAATTGATCAGGGAAATTATTTAGAAACGGTCAGGGAAAACCTGAAAAAGTCAGGGAAATTAATATCCCAAATTTTATACGAACCCTGTTAAAAATAATAATGGATGTCACAATTTTTTCGTTAGAAAATATCCTGACTTTTCCAGATTTTTCCTGACCATTTACATCGTTTTTACCTGGCTAATTTACCCGTTTAAATCAGTAGTAACTTTTATAAATAAACAGGTATCTAACCTCTTATAGGCTTTTACTAAATTCTCTCATGATGCCATTTTCAGCACATAATAAGTTAATTTAGGTTAGGTTGTGATTCTTTATAATGATGTAGGCCTCTCACGGATTATGTAGTAAGTGATTCTAACGCGCATACCCGCTTTTTATCTTATTTCATCCAGAAGCCGATGAAACCCTCCTATGAAGTCTACTACTCTAATGTTCCATATAGCGCTCCTCTCTGTATGGGTAAAATTCACAATTTTACGAGATCGGAGGGGTCCTACTTCATACCCCCGTCTACAGAAAATTGGAAATTCTCTCTCTCCACAAACGACGACGTTTTTTTGACGAACTCCCAGGCTGCTAGAGATATTCGCTCGATGAACTCCCGCTCCGAAAATATCTACCGTTAGGAGGCGTACGAATCGCGCTTTTTGAAACTAACCCATACAGAGAGGGGTAGACAAGACCCGGGAGTAATAGACTTCAAAGGAGGGTTTCATCGGCTTCTGTTTCATCTTATTTACTGAATATTATCAAGATCCTAACCCAACACCTCATCCTGAAAAAAGTTTTATTTTTGTTAGACTTTGAGAAATTATAAGTGATTAAAATGGACCTTTATCAATTGGGCCACTATCCTTAAATGTTTCCAAGGCTCTAAACAATGGCCATATAATCAAATTTTGCGCGTGTTTAGGAAAGCCTCCGTGGTCAACGGAATTATAGGTTGGGGGTTTGGGTAAGATAATCTGGCTCAAATATTTGGATAATCAGTTATAATTATTAATAATAATAATCAATTCAAAATTTGATTAAATTTGATTCATTTATCATAGACTTCCCGACGTGGATATAATTTCAAATTATAAAAACAGATTAAAAAATAGTCAGAAATATCGAGGCCAAACGGTATACTCCCATTGAACAGAATCCCATTTCATCGAAATCCCAATGAATAGCTATCCCATTTGAAAGAAATTTCCCATTGGGCAGAATCTCATTGGAAAGAATCTTAATTGGACGAAATATCCCATCGAGCAGAATCCTATTGGACAGACGGTCCCAATTGGACGAAATGTCCCACTGGACAGAATTCCGCGTTCGACAAATGTTTCGGTTGTTGCCAATATATTAATTAGGTTTCGGCTGGGTTAGGTTTTGGTAAGGTTGGGTTATATTAGATTTGGTTAGGTCGGGTTACGTTAGGTTAGCCAAATAGTTGAGCTATACGCTTCTATATTTATTACGTTAAGGCTTGCCTTAATTTTGGATAGGTTAGGTTAGTTTTGGTTGGTACCCTCTTTAGACGAGGCGTAATTAGCCGGTTTAATCAGCTTTAACCGAGGTTTACAGAGCCTTTTCAGTTCAATAAGCCTCGGTTACATTTGCTTAAACCGGCTTGTTAAGCTTTTTTTGAAGAGGTTTTTAGAGGGTAAGGTATCTAGTTATTCTGAGCCCTTATTTTTTCCTAATGTTGATTAGAGACTTTTCGCTTTTAGGCTATTGAGCTTGATTTAAGCGTCGAAATAAAGCGTTTTTCTAACAAATGGGATTCTGTTAATTGGGACTTTTTCTTTATATAGAATGGAACATTTTCCATCGAATTAAATTTCATTTCTATCTATTGGGAAACTGTTTTTTATTAATTCGGTCGAATGGGAATTAAAATTCTGCTCAATGGGACAGTTGTTTTTTTACTTCGGTCGAATGGGAATTAAAATTCTGCTCAATGGGACAGTTGTTTTTTTACTTCGGTCGAATGGGAATTAAAATTCTGCTCAATGGGACAGTTGTTTTTTTACTTCGGTCGAATGGGAATTAAAATTCTGCTCAATGGGACAGTTGTTTTTTTACTTCGGTCGAATGGGATTTCTGTCCAATGGGAGGCGAGCGTCCAAACCCCTCGACCTCTAGATTTTCGTGATATCCAAAAACCATGTTCGCCGGTTTAACCCTAAATTACAGAAGCTCCGATGCGTAAATAAACCTAGACCTTTATAAACTCAGATTCTTTAAATGTCTGGACTAAATATATAACACATTAACCTTAGTTTTTACTGCACAATTAGAGGCACGAGCCAAGCTAGAACTCCCAGAACAAATCAACGTTAACTATTTTTTGAATCTCTCTTATTTGATGACGTCTTATCACTGTCACTTGCCAAAAATAAGCGAGAGAAAGGTTTCATTACGGAGGTTTAAGAAATCGTATGAAGTGCAAATTTTATCAACCTACCAAAGAGGGATTTATTATCGATTCATTATCGTTTAAATAGGCCTAATACACTAATCCAAAAATATTCGAATAAGTATTAAACTAGGAATCAATTTGAAATTTACCCAGAAAATAGGTTTAGCTGAATTCATGGAGATCAGATGAATTTGTTCGCGTTGATGGGTCAGCGACCAATGAGCAAAAGCGAAGTCGCCCTGAGACTGCCAATTACATTTGATTGGTCGCCTTATACGCGAAGAATACAGGATCTCACAGCGTATTTTCCTATCTCTACTTTAAATCTTCACCTTCTTTGCCTTACTACGAATCAACGAATTAAAGTCAGCGAAATTGCTAGAATATAAAAAGTGAGACAATCCGAATCATATATTAAGTTTTCTGGTTCATACGAGCTAGTCGACGTCTCCGACTAGTTGAAATCTAAAAGGGTCATAACCCGAAATAATCCACGACTGTCCCTTCAATCGTGCCGCCATAGTGTTTTCTTCAATTTAAGGTAATGACGAATTAAGTGTTTGGTTAAACTCGTTAACCACAAATATTTCCCTGAAAATTCCAGGTTCACTACCAAATTACCTATTAAGTCAATCCTCTTTAAAGTCGCCTTCTTTTCTAGCTTAGCAGACGACGTTGTACAAAACAAATTGTACAGTCAATTCCAGGCTGCGTGCTTAAGGAAGAGTATTTTAAAGGGGCAAGTTTCAGAGCAGATAGGGCCTTTAAAATAATCTTTCCTCGGACTAAGATTGAGTTCTAAGTGAGAAAATTAAGACGACTTCAAAGAGGGCTTTAAAAAAATTAGAGAATAACACTTCAACTCTCAGATACGTTGAAAAATATAGATTACTATGAAATTTCCATCCGAAAAACTAATCTCCACGAGTTTTTCCAACAAGAAGCGAAATAAACATTCCACCCTTTCTTATAAACCACTTTTAACCTTCATTTGGCGAAAAAAAATCAATCGAAGCAAAAGTAGAAAATTGAAATTATAAGTGAGAAGAGCGATAAAAAAATCAATAATGTTTCTTTTTATAGATTTCCTACCCTTCCTATGTCGTTTTTAACTTCTATCAAAGACAGTCTACCGGTTAAAAGACGTAAAAGTAAAGATTAAAGGGTTATAGGGATATCCATCAACAGGCGAAAAGTAACAGGAACCTTACCCTTTACGAAAGGAATCATCAGGTTTTTGATAAAGCGCAAAATTAGGCCTAAAACATTTTATGTATCGACTTTGGAACAACCAATATATTGAATTGAACACCAAAACAGAGTATTGTCGTCACAAAACCTCAAATATTCGATGGAAAAACGTCCTCAAAGCTACGCGAAAAACTTGCGCGATTTAAATTTAAAAAACAGTAAAAAACTACTTTTTCGGCGAGTATCCTTATATAGAAAAGATTACTTTTCTCAGAGATTTTTGCGCGGAAAGAACGGTAAGGAAAGCGACGTTTCTCGCTAATCTCGAACACCGACTACGCGAAGATGAGAGAAAAGGGAACGAAGAGAAGCTTACTCTTGCTTCTACGAAATATCGGAGAGAAATTTAACCACGGCGTGGGAGAATGATGCTAAGAGGGGATGACGTCACGATAGAACTCGCGACCTCTCGACGTAGATTCTTCAAAGGGAGCTTGAAGAAAAAATAGCGTGCCCTATTTTGTTGATAAAACAGAAATGAGGTAATAAAAAGGCACTTCTTGACTCAAATATTTTTTACTTCACTTAATTACGACAAAATTAAGTCTGCGTTTTACTCACGACTTATTTAATTCGTCCACCATCATATTCAGCGCGTAGAAAAGGGGAGCCTAACCCATCACAATTTTACTTTTTACTTTTTTAGATGGTGCCACAGTCTCCGAATACTTTAGCTCGAATTGAAATCGATTTTCAGTTCAGTTCGTTTTCCACTGGTCCCTTTTGGATCAGGGAATGTGACGCCACCTTACGGGAGCCCGCCGCTCGTTTATATGTAATAATGGAATAAAAAGACGAGATTTGATTGGCTCGTAGCTCCTCTCTCCTTAAGCGGGATTCAAAATGGTGGTTGACCAGATTAACTTTGAGATTAATAAGTACTTTTTTCGCGATTTAACAATCATAGGAAATCGATACTTTGTTTTTTACTTAATAAGATAATTTTTGGTCTAAGAAATCTAAAATTCAGTTGTAGGTTTAGGTTAATATTATTATTGTTAGTTTTTCTTTAAGAAGTAAAAATAATAAATTTTTACTTCCCCGACTGAACTTTAGTTAAGGGGAGGTTTTACACTGGTGGTTTCTGTATGTCTGTGTGTGTGTCACTTCCTGTGTGACCGGAGCCAAAGGTCTAGCAACATTATCATGATAATTTATCGTTCAATTACCAATATACAACAGGACGTCTCCAATTGCATATTATCACCTTCCACCATCCACTTTACGGTCAAACCTCGATGCTGGACAGTTGAAGGCGATTATATGCAATGGGACGTCTCCCACTGTTATAATCACCTCCGACTATCCTCAAACCAAGGTCCAACCTCTAGTTTCCGATCTCAGCGGGCCATATTAGCGAGGCGTCCCTCACTAATATGAGGGACGCATCAACCTTCCACTCCACTCAACTCCTCCCTCTACGGGTCTTTGTGGTGCAGTTAACGAATGCCGAGGGTTACGATAATCGTCTATACGTTGAGAAGGGGATTTTTCTCCAACTCTTCTCGGTTACTCGCTCGATGAATAAAGGTCCGCGAAAGCTATATATACCCCTTTTCCATGCTCTATTTTGGCCTTATGCCGCGATTATTTTAGTGAATTGAAGTGTATATTGCATTTAAATTTTAATTTAAAAATAATAATATTGCTTAACTGAATCTAATTAATAACTAAGCTGAAAAATCAATTTAAAATTCTAGATAGTTTAAAAGATATTTAAGAAATTGTCCAAAAATTTAAAGAAATGTGACCGTTTAATACCAGTTTGAGCTGGCAGCACACGCTAAGCTGTTTTCCATATATCATTTAGTCCAAAAAGCAAAGGTATAACGGGCAGTATAGGCTAAGGCTTTTTGCAATCTTGGGTGGATTGAAGAATCTTAATAAAGGGTATCCAAGATTGATACAATATGTTAAAGCTCTTAAGACAAGTTGGGAAACCAAAACAATACCTCCCCGACAACCACGTGATGTTAACTAACCTAACCTTACCTAAAATATTAAAATTTATGGCATTTGTGGAAGACGAAGATTGAAAGCAAAAAGAAATAATATCTCAATTAAACACTAAATATATTAAACCAATAATTCAGATCAAAAATATACTTCTTATCAAGATAAATTTGAATGCAAAAGAATCAAACTTAATTCAAAATAAAATTTTGAGAACCAGAGTCGGAAAAAAATTTGCTGAATTATGAATTAATTTTAATATAAATGCGTATCGAGTAAAATAAGCAAGGTCAAGGTTCTTCTTTTAAAACCATATAATAATTTTGAAGGCTCTAGAGTATTTGCAGACCAATAGGCAGAATATTATATCACATTGAACCTATATGCATTTCTTCAGTATACCAACACAACCCTAAATAATTCTCTACTTAAAACCAAACCTAACTAGAGAAAAAAAGGAAAATAAATAAGATATAACCACATAGATTTCAAGATAAATAATCAGGTCCATAATTCAGTATTAAAACAAAAAAAAATCAGAATTAAGACAACTGAAATTAGCAATCTTTGGTAATATGTAAAATAGCCCTTACACGAACAATTTAAGTAAAGCAAATTATCAAATAAACGCCAAATAAGTCAATTAAAATGAAAAATATTAATCTTACCACTACCAAATAGCGGGCAGAAAACACAGACATCAAGATAACATCAGCAAAATAATTTTCAACACCGGTAATCCTGAGAACTAGATTCTACAAAATCTTCCTGAATAATAAATTTATTTTAATCTAAAAAATATAAAATCTTAAAAAAAATATATATATATATATATATATATACAAATAACATATTGATAAACCAATTAAAATTACATGCGAAAATACACAAGGTCAAGGTCAAGGTTCTTCTTTTAAAACCATATCAGAATTTTGACGGTTGTAGAGTATTTGTAGATCAAGTAACGTGAAAAGGCAAAATCTTATATCACATTGTACCTATACATGGCTTCAGTATACAACACAACCCTAACAAACCTATCAATAAACAACTAACGCATTGGCTTTCCGTATATCAGGTTAAACTAAAAATTACGATGTAAAATTTCGCTTATTTGCGCTACTCGGTCTACATATACTCTACTTGTCTGTACAGAAAGTTTTAAGTAACCTTTTTTTAAGTTAACCTTCTTTGTGGATTAAGGCTGTGAGTGAAGAATAAAATATATTCTTTTAAGGCAGGACAGACCAGAGTAAAATTACACCAAGTTGGGAAACAACGTAATATGACGACAAACTAACTAGAATATTTTTCAAAATATTTAAGGCCTGGTTCTTCGCGCGACTTTCGCCGATTTGCCGGAAATGGGCGCTTGTCTCATAGCCGCGCCGCCATCTTTTTGCAGTAACAGGTTGCCAGACTATTTCTAATTTTATTTCCCACAAACCAAATTCAAGTTGTTAGTCCAACACCTCCGATATGATAAAATATAGGAGGCGTTGGTTAGTCTGTCGCTATATTCACAGTACAAAAAGATGGCGGACGATCACGTGACAAAAGTTTTCCCCGCCAAAATTTTCGCGAGGGTCTCTAGACTTCCGGTTTTGGAAATCGACCAGGACTATACTGCAAATCCAGCGCTTCTCCTGACACATGCGAAATTTAAACCCTCGCGCGAGTTTCAAGCATATTTGATTTCTCGAACAACTTCAATGTGCATCCGCTTATAGAATTTTTGCAACTTGTCGAGTGTAAACCGGCTCGATCTTTTCGCGGGATCACAGTTGCGAAGTTTGTACAACTTAAAGCAAGTTCGCAAATCGAACAAGTACTCTAGTGAACTAATTGCAGACCGGAAGTGTGTGGCGGCTTATTGAACTTGCCTACCTTAATTACCGTATAGCCTATCCTAGTAGTAGGAATGGGGCTGCTATTGAGTAGTTGTCCATTTATTAAAGTCTGGGTCTATACTCTATAGCACATCCTAGTCGCGGGACTCAAATACATTTATAAATAAAGTAGAGATTAGGATTTTAAGTATAATTGAGCACTTGGTGTAGGATGTCCAACTTGATCGTATTTTTTTTTCCCTATTGTAAAGTCATACTTGCCTTACAGTCTAAGAATTGCGAATCAAGTCGCCGAAAAATAGGTACTTGCAAAGGGTTCTTGCAAGAAGTACGTGCCTTATTTAAAGGAATGGTTCACCCATAAAGTTTTTTTGCCTCTAAGGGTCAATAGCACTCTTGGCAACAGAAATTTATAACTCAAAATTAATTTTTAATAATTATAATAATTTTATAGTTAAAAATAAATTTAGTATTGACGTGGCCCTTTTGCCCCTAATTCTAAACTTCTCTGTCGTGCTTGGCCAGGCTAGCAATCTGATAGGCCAATAGAAATAACTTATAAACCAATGAAATGAGACTCCGAGGGGAGAGAGTCTGAGACAGTAAAGTCTAGAATCCTTCGTTTTTTAATCGGTGTTGTTTTAAAGAAAGTTCAAAATGCCAAGTTGTATTATAAAAGAATGCAAAAATTTTAGTTCTCGGTTTGGACTAAGTTTTTATACGGTTCCTGATCATTTAAAGTACCCCGAACTCGCGTCAAAATGGCTAAAATATGCTAAGGAAACAGTGAAAGCCGCGTATTATACTAAGCCTTTGCCTACGAAGAAGTTGGATTACAGAGTTTGTCAGGTGCAATTTTCTTTATCTGGTCTATGTCAATTAAATTTTCGATACCGTCATTATTATTCCGCTCTTCCTGTAGTCTATCTCTAATTAAAAGTTCTTCTTCCGTGTACACTGGTTCAACTTCAAACGGATCTATTCGCGGCATGACGATACTCTCCGAGAGTCCGAAACTCCGAATCGCCGACGGAGTTAGGCCTAGGCTACAGCTTACCGGGGTTAGATGCTCCTTCAGTCGGCGTCCCGTTCGTTAGACTGGCGAGCACTGCCGTTATAACCTGTCGTCGATTTAACGTTCAAGCGCGTAGTAGTCAACTTTACCATTGAGTAAAAGCTGAGCCAAGTTACTTTGGCCAATCAGATTATTGCCGAAATAAAAACCTTGAAGTGACGTATCGAATGCGCTCTTGCTTTACAGGAAAGCTTCATACGGGCGCCTATGTGCCCTCAATGTAATTTGTTTTAATTGTTTATTTAAAAATATACTTAATTTTAAATTTTTTTAACACTTGAAAAATTGGTTTTGAGTTTAACTAAAGGGTTTTCAGCAAAAATATTTTAACACCGCACCATTCCTTTAAACACACTACTCAAACTATGTGATAATAGGTGCGTTTTACCACCGCCTTAGGAACCAAGAGCCGTTGCCGAATCAACTAGGCAACACCGCTAGCGTGAAAGCCTAACGTGAACCTCTCCTCGCCCTACACAAGGTTATCATTGAGTGGGAAAAATGATAATCTCCCTTATTTATACCCCGAGAAGCGATGCAAAGTTAAAAAAAAAAAAATCTATCTAGTCTACTTTTTAACCAAAAATAGATAAAAAACAAAAGTATACAAATTGGTCTATAATGTTATTTAAATTCTTCAATCCACCCCGAGTTTGCAGAAAGCCAAAACCTATACTGCCCGTTATACCTCTGCTTTTTTTTACTAAATGATATATGGAAAATAGCTTAGCGCTTGCTGTCAACTCAAGCTGGTATTAGTATAGAAATTGGCTTAAATTTTTCAATCCACCCCGAGTTTGCAGCAAGCCTAAGCCTATACGGCCCTTTATACCTTTGCTATTTTAACTAAATGATATATGGAAAATAGCTTAGCGCGTGCTGTCAACTCAAGCTGCAATTAAACGGTCAAATATTTGGAGAATTTCTTAAATATCTTCAAAACTATCGCCAATTTAAAATTTAATTTTCAGCTACATTATTAATAAGATTAAGAGAAATAATTATAATATTTTGAATTATATTTTCAATTAATATTATGTTTCAATTCACTAAAAGATACCACGCCATAATGCTACATTGTACTATACTTCCAAAAGGTGACTATATAAGCGGATCGAATACCTTTATACAGTATCTGACTGTGAAAAAATCTGGTGAAGATCTCACCTTATCGATGCTCAGACGCTTATCGTAACCCTGAGTGCTCACGTGTCGGCCAATTTACCCTTGGGGGGCGATGCTTGGAGAGTGGAAGGTCAATGTGGACCATATTAGTGAGGGACGCCTCGCTCTGAGATCGGACACTGGAGGTTGGACCTTGATGTGGGGATGGTCGGAGGTGATTATAACAGTAGGACGTCCCATTGCGTATAATCGCCTTCAACTGTCCAGCATCGAGGTATGACCGTAAAGTGGATGGTGGAAGGTGATAATATGCAATTGGAGACGTCCTGTTGCATATCATTGCACGACACTTGAAACTTAATGTGGCAGCCACGATTAAAGGAGGTAATTCCGTTGTACGGGATTGAACGTTAAGCTGGCATGTAATGTCTCTAGACTTTTTGCTCTACGAGCTAGGTCACGTGATATCCGCGTACACAGGAAGTGACACACACACAGACACGACCAGTGTAAAACCTCCCCCTAAAGTTCAGTCGGGGAGGTAAAAAATTATAGTCGTGAAAACTCTCCTTGGACAGAAGTACAGTAGGTTTCCCGTGTTTAAAAAACAACAATTTTGAATAAAAAATGGACATCTGATGTTGGAAAAAAAATTGGCTTCAGTTTTCTCCACTATAAAACCAAGAAACATTTCCGATTATTTTCATAATCAAAAGCAGCCGTGTACAGTGAAGATCGCTAGGAGACGAGCCGAGACGAGCCGAGCCGAGCCGAGCCGAGCCCAGACGATAGAGAGCTATATTGACTTAAGTGAGAAAATCAACCAGCGCAGAATGTCATCACCATTTGAAGTCAACAGAGCAGCGACACGGCTTTCATTTATCACCAGAAAGAGAGGCCTGGCTACGAAGAATTGAAACATGCAAGCAGTGAGTGTTTTAGGACTCGACAAATGAGATACCTACAGTCAGTAAAAGCTCGATAGTTCTTCATACGGCCTCGTTATTCTAAACATAAAAAGAGCCGAGCATCAGTTTCGCTTCGCTGCTTTCGCCCTTACGCTTTACCAAGTCTTTTTTCTCTTTACCCGGTTCGTTTATTCGCTTTCCTCGGCTATCGTTTTCCGTCACCGTGCTTCGCTAAGCCTATGCAGGCTTTGCCTGCAGTTTCTCCCAGCGGCCCGCTGATAGTTTCCCGGCACGGCACTACCATGCCTCCACCAAGTTCCACGAGCACATCCCCGCCTCCACAGTTTCACCTACTTCACGGCCTCTCACGTCAAACGCCCTCGACCTTCCAATTCGGCCATTCCGCAATGGCCCACGAACAACTACCGACCAGACGCCACACCGCCGTTCCCTGGACTACCGGTTATCATCTCCCCGGCCCCAGATAAGCCCGATTTTTTCCGTTCAATGCCATTTTCTGACCTTTCTGATTTCATTCGTGCCCTCGCAGAAGGCGAGGTCTCAGAAGCTCGATGTCTGCCTAGTGGCGCCCTTTTCGTTGTCCCCAGCTCCGTTAATCAAAGCGACGTCCTAGTCTCCAAAAACGCCTCCCTCCCCGACTCCTGCCACTATACCATTAAAGCCATTCGTGACCCCACGGTCCCCAAAAACCAAGGCTTGATTAGAGGTGTGGATCAGTCTCTCGCTGCCGCTGACATACTTACCTACGTTCAAGCTAAAACCCCGCCGTTGGACCACCACCGTCTTTCTTGACTTCACACTCCCCGAACCACCAGCACGCGTTTTCTTAGACTTCATCAGTTACCCCGTCACTGTTTGCCAACCGAAACCCCGTCAATGTACAAACTACCATCGCTTCGGCCACCTCGCCAAATTCTGTCGCAGCTCCCCCGCTGCAAGGGCTGCGGGTTGAACGCCACCCAAGACCACTCCTGTCAACGCCCCCTCTGCCCCAACTGCAAGGGCCCCAACGAAACCCGCTCACGCAACTGCCCACACTACCTCCGCGAATGCACTGTCCTGGTCACTCAACGCCAAGAAGGAATATCGTTCCATGACGCTCGATAACGCGTACCCCGCCCTACCCCCGTCCCCGCTCACTGTCTCGCCCCCTCTCAACTCCCGCCTCTGCCCCAACACGATTACCCACTCCCCCAGTCGACCCCGCCTCGCGCCATAAACGCTATTCCACTCCTCGCCGCCGTCCTCCTCCGGATACCTGTGCCACTCTCTCTCCTACCGCATCAACGCCTCTCCGTGCTCCCGCTTTCACGACGCCACCACCCCTTTCACCCGCACCCAAGTCCTCTTTCTCTTGAAAGCTCTCACACCACTCCTCGCTCGCAGCACCCAACGCTCTGCTGCTTCCGCTACCCTCCAACTCCTCTCGGACGCCGCCACTCTGTTGGGCCACACAATCACCACGTCAGAAATTCATTCGTTCTCCCCCACTCCACCCCCACGGAAGACGCCTCCATCCACATGACCGATTCTCCACAGGATGACTAGCCCGTCACACCCGCATTCCCTACTCCAATGGAACATCCGTAGCGTCTCCGCCAACTTTGGGGAACTGGCCGCCCTTATTCTCGAGATACAGCCTTCGGTCATTGCCCTTCAGGAAACCTGCCTCAAACCCTCCTCCAATACCAGCCTCTCCTTCGGAGCCTATACTCCTTATCGCACAGACCGCACCACCCAACCTGGCGGGGGTGTGCCCTTCTAATCTCCTCTCACATTCCCCACACTCGTCTCCAACTATCTCAGCTGCCCCTCTCGAACTAGTGGCTATCCGCTGCTTCCTCCATGAAGACTGGATCACTATCCTATCACTCTACGATCCTCACGGCACAGTGACCACAGCAACTCTATACGCGCAACTCCCCCTCCTCCCCTTGCCCCTCCTTATTCTCGCCGCCTTGATTCCTGGATTCGAGACCACACCTCCCTGGTTCTTCTCAACGACGGTAGCCCCTCCCCCACGGGCGGCATTGTCCCCGATCTCTCCCTTGCCACCCCCGATATCGATTGTTCACTGGTCCTCAGTCAGCGCTGGAGGCAGTGACCACCACGCCATCTGCATCACTCTCCCGTCCACTCCCCTCCCACCACCCGCCTCCACATTCCGTTGGGACTGGCCATATTTCCGCACAGTCATAACTGCCACCCCGGTCCATTTCCCGGACTCTGTTGACGCGCTTAAAATGGACCTGCAAGCCGCCGCAGCCATTCCTTCCACGGGCTCCTCTGCCTCCTCCCCGCTCCCCACTCCACCGCCCTGGTGGAACACCCACTACCGCGCCGCTCGAGCTTCCGCCCGCCGTCTCTTCCGCAGCCTCAAGCAAAAAAGCTGTCACATGTTCTGCGCCCGCCTTAATCACTCCACTCCCCTTCCGCAAGTCTGGCATCGAGTTCGCTGGTTCAGCATGTCAAAGAAACTCAAACGCACTCCAGTTGTTCTTCACCATCAAGGCAGGATTCTTACCCATCCGCAGGAAGTGGGCACGATACTCTGAGACACCATCCTCTCCACCTCTACCACTCCTCTACTCCCACTCACCCCACCTGACCCACAGCTCTGGGGCGCCCTGGCCGACACATCCGCCTACAACGCTCCGTTCACGCCCTCGGACCTCGACTCCGCTATAGCCTCCCTCTCCCCCACTGCGCCTGGCCCAGACACTCTCTCCAACGAGATTCTACGCCAACTCCCTCCTTCCGCCTGAACCCGTCTACTCAGCCTCTATAACGCGCTCTGGGAGCAGGGCTCGATGCCGGCCCAAAGGAAACGGGCCATAATTCTCCCCTTCCTCAAACCTGGCAAACATTCCCACCTTCCTGAGTCATACCGCCCCATCGCTCTACTCGACGCCCTCGGTAAACTTTTCGAACGCCTCATCCTCCACCGCCTCGCTTCTTGGGCAGAAACCAGTCATATTCTTCCGGACACCCAATCGGGCTTTCGAAAAAACAGGCAAACGGCAGACAACATAGTGGCCATTGTTACAGCGGCCCAAACAGCCATAGCCACCAACCAATATTGCACCGCAGTATTTCTCGACATCAAAGACGCCTTCGGAAGCATACACCCCGACACCCTCCTATGAAAACTGCTCAACATCGGTCTAAAGTGTCGCCTACTCATATGGCTTCGCAGCTACCTCCACCATCATACGGTAGCCGTTCGCACAGGTAACGCTACCACGCCCTACGTCCACACCACCAGAGGAGTTCCTCAAGGCAGTGTCCTCAGCCCCCTCCTATTCACCGTCTTCATTGTCGATCTCCACATCCCCAGTTCCAATGGTGTCCAGGATAGTTCCTTCGCCGATGATCTCCTCCTCTACATGCGCGACGCATCTCAATCCGAAATTGAAACCGCCCTCCAAGTAGACCTCGACATCGTCCATGACTACTCCCTCCTCTGGGGCCTCACCTTCCAACCTCACAAATGTAAAATTCTGACCTTCGCCAGACCCGGACTCCCTAGACTCGGTGATACTACGCCTGGGACCTCACTACCTTGACGAAGTGGTCACCTACCGCTACCTCGGTGTCCTCCTCGACCAAACGCTCACTTGGGCCCCGCACATAACTTCGCTGCTCCAAACTACCCACCGTCGACTCCACCTCCTTCGCAGTATCTCAGGCCAGAGCTGGGGGGGGGGGGGCATCAGGTCCTCGCTCAAGCTACTGTACTCTTAATACATCCGAACCCTCTTCAACTACAGCTCACTCTTCTACGCTTCGGCCCTCCTACGACGCCTCGACCTCTTCGAACACTCCGCCTTCCGCACCATCCTCGGCGTCCCACGATCGACGTCCATCGGAGCCATGTACGTCGAATCCTGGATCATTCCTCTACCCCTCAAACGCCAGGAAATAGATACGCGGTACCTGGCCCGATGTGCCACCTCAGACCCACACAACCAATTTCGCGCAGCCCTTTGAACCCTCACCGCTATCCCAGCCGCTCTCCCTCCCCACTCTCTCCCCTCCCATGCTCTCCACTTCCTTACATCCCATAATCTCAACTGACTTTTCGAAGAACTCGCTACGGCCCTGAAACCCCTTCCCCACCGCATCCCACCGCCACCCAATCTGCACTACCACGATCAATGGCTCCCTCAAGCCAAACGCCACTACTCCACCGCCGATGTGCCACCTCAGACCCACACAACCAATTTCGCGCAGCCCTTTGAACCCTCACCGCTATCCCAGCCGCTCTCCCTCCCCACTCTCTCCCCTCCCATGCTCTCCACTTCCTTACATCCCATAATCTCAACTGACTTTTCGAAGAACTCGCTACGGCCCTGAAACCCCTTCCCCACCCCATCCCACCGCCACCCAATCTGCACTACCACGATCAATGGCTCCCTCAAGCCAAACGCCACTACTCCACCGCCGAACTCAACCAGCTCTTCTACGCCCAGCTCCAAACCATTGCCCCGTCGTCCTTCCCCATCTACACCGATGGCTCCGTTGACCCCTCCGCCACAGCCTCCGGCGCGGCTTTCTTCTCCCCCCAAGTAGCTTACCGCCGCTCCTATGCCATCCTTCCCGGCCATGCCATCAGCAGAGTGGAACTATTAGCCATCTATAGCGCCGTCCACTGGGGCCTGGCCGCCAACCCCCGTTCTCTCTGCATCTGCACTGATTTTCGTGCAGCGATAGCCACCCTCCGCAACCCCACCTCCCTAGATCCCCTCGTCTCCGAAACCCGCAAACTACTCCACCAACACCCCCGCCAAGTCCTCCTCTTCTGGACCCCTAGCCATTCCTCCATACTCCCGAACGACATAGCCGACTCCCTTGCCACTTCGATCCTGGCCGCTCGCCCCCCACTAATCACAGCCTCGATACCTTACGTCTCAAGCGAAATTAAAACCTTACTCCGCCGTGCCACCCTCCAATCCTGGAATTCCTCCTGGGCTCAAGACGCCGGTGGTCGCCTCCTCTACCCATATCGTCCAGCTGTTTCAGTCTCACCCCCGCTCCATCGCTTCACAGACAGGCGCAACGACACATTCCTCTCCCTACTCCACTGCAATCGCCTCCCCACCAACGCCACGCTACACCGCTTTGGCCTATCCCTGACGTCATTCTGCCCCACCCTAGTGACCCTACCAGAAACAGTCACACACCGCCTTTTCCACTGCCCTCAACGGACCCCCACACTCTCCCGCTCCGTACTGCGCTCACCCACGCTCCACCCCCCACACCCTCCATCATCTCCACACCACCTCCGGTGACCCTGCGTTGCCAGATCAAAAGTCTAAAATTATAGTACCAGGGAGGCTATTCTCTAAGCTTCGAGTCCAATATGTCGATCGACATCTCTCTCGATCTCGAACGGAGATCTCGAAAACGACCAAAATGGTATTCTGTAAGGAAGTTGTCGAATAATATGATCTCGAATATCGAGATCGCTCTCGAAGACGAAGTCGACAGGGTAGTAGCTGTCGAGATAGCTTTCGACTAGCTCTCCTCCAATGAGATTCCGCTCGAAAGGGGATATAAAGAGCCGGCGTCTGCTAGGGAAAAGTTCTTAAGAAAATGGCCGGTGTGGTTAATTTAGCTCACCTTGAACTAATTAATCTGGCAAGGGAAATTGATCGTCGTGATTTAAGAAAACAGCGTGTTATTAGAGATAGATCTAAAGCTTTTGATTTGTCTGATCAAAACTTTCGCCGCTTATATCGATTAACACTTCCCACATTCGTTCATAATCCTCACAAGTAAAACCGGCTGATAATTTTCTAGTTTTAAACCTTTCGTTTTCTTCCAAATAATCAATCATTGTCTGCTGTTGAGAGGTCGATACGCGCTTCTTACACCCGGCCATTTTCGTAAAATATGAAGACCAAATGGGGTTAGACTAGCTCACACGTGTTCAAAAAAACTTATGTTATGTCGTCTACTTATATTATTCTGCCTCACGCGTCTCCCATTTGTCTTTGTGCTCTCGTGGTTTATCACGTGTACAGAGAGGCCCCGCCCCTACGTCAGTCTATCGACAGCGATCTTGTTGTCGAAGATCGACAACTCCGGTGTCGAACTCGAACGAAACAAGTTATAGAATAGCATTTTCCTTTCGAGTTGGATCTCGATCGATAAGAGAGCCTTCGAGATCGTCTTCGAGTTCGACATCTCAAAAAATTAGAGAATAGCCTCCCTGGTTCCAAAAATTATCGATTTTTCTAAAAAATTATAGTACGCTATATTTTTGGCGCGAATTTTGAATTCAAATGCAAATATATATGACGTCACCCACGCGGGGAACCTAGCGGCAGTTAAAACACAACTTATATCCCTATTGCCAAGGCAACTCGGAGCTCTCGGGCTAGCCTATCACACGCTTTGCCTCTATGGAAATACAAAAGCAGTGGGCTGTGGATCCCTAAGAGGGGAGTAATACTAAGAGTGGGCCATGTGACCAAGAAGGATCAGATAAGGAGAGGAAAAGTGGGCTCCTACTGCGTCGGCCTAAACTCCCACTCTGGGAGAACGGGGGACAGACGGGGGTAGAGATGCTTCGTGGTAAATTGTTGTCACGTGTGTAAAACGAATCCTATATGAGACGCGCTAGCTAGCGACCACGTGACAACAGTTTACCTCGAGAATTTCCTATCCCCCCTTTCCACCCGAGTGGGAGGTTGGCTCTTCTCTCTCTAACTCAACGCAGCCCCACTTTTCCTCTCCTTATCTGATCCTTCTTGATGTGACGAAGCACAAAGTTGACTAAAATTAAAGTTTTCGATAGAAAATCTACTATTTAAAAATTATCGCACAATTATCGGAAAAATGCACAAATTATCGCAAAAAGCGTACTATATAGTACGCCGTTGAAATTATAGTACGCCCAGAATTTTTTCTTGAAATTATCGAAATGTACTATAATTATAGTACGTCTGGCAACGCTGATTAATACTCGTGCCTCTGGAACAGAAAATTGTGCTCCCCCAACACGAGCTGCGCGATTCATCTACGGCTGACTCGGCCGAGCCAAAATCGACGGACATAGTAGGTAGCGCCATCATATGATAGGCGTAAGAAGCTCGAAATATAAAATAAAATATATAACATGTAATAAAATTAGTCTGCTATACAGTATTTCAAATTAAAATGAGGATATATTGCTGTTTCGATAATTGTCGTAGCGATTTTAGCTGCCAGAAGAATTTAGCTTTTCATAAAGTTTAAAAACCTGTACGAAAATAGTAATATAGTTTCTAAATTTTTCCGTTAGGTGGCAGTCTATAGTTATGTCACGCACATTTCAGTATGCCGTTCATGCAACGCATGCTTTCTTCTCCAGAGGTCCCCCTTCATCCTCCTAGACTGCACTACATTACATCAAGAAGGATCAGACAAGGAGAGGAAAAGTGGGGACGGCGCTGTTCTTACTGCGTCGGCCTAAACTCCCACTCTGGGAGAACGGGGGTAGAGATGTTTCGTGGTAAAATGTTGTCACGTGGGTAAAACGGATCCTTTATCAGCTTCGTAGTAGCCAACGACGCTAGTGACCACGTGACAACAGTTTACCTCGAGAATTTCCTATCCCACTTTCCACCCGAGTGGGAGGTTGGCTCTTCTCTCTCTAACTCAACGCAGCCCTACTTTTCCTCTCCTTGTCTGATCCTTCTTGATTACATCTTCCCCCCTCCCAAACGTTAGCGGCTGCTAAACCAACACCCTGCAGGGTGCAAAAACTACCTAGCTAAGCACCGGAATGTTTATTTTTCGCCGGGAGTGGTAGCACACTCCTGTAAACTGGCGTCTCAGTGGCAAGGTCTGGGTGTTGTCCTGCTCGAATCGCAGGTCCCTTGCCCAATGCCCATAGGGAGTGTTGCGAATGGTCCGCGACGGAATGGTCCTTCCTCTTCCCCATTCCCATCTCCTTCCGTCGCGTGGGCAATTCCCAGTCGTCATCCCTGCGTAGTTACTTACCATAACTGAGTAGCTCAAGGCCTTACGCCTTGGCGCCACACCTGGTTCGCAATCGCGGCCGCTGTCCGGGCGTAAAGACGTTACTTTACACGCCGAAAAAAAAAAAAAAAAAAAAAAAAAAAATGTTTATTTTTCTTTAGATGCCCGTAAAGGTTTTGATTGAGTTTATGAAAATTATATTTGTACATACTTTATAATCAGTAATTTTAATTACCGAAACTTCCCTTAATTCGGGATTCGAGCTTTATGTCGTAACGGTAAGAAACTTACGATCCGAACGTTTTAATTGACCTCGTCAATTACCACTCAACTACTCTACCACCCACCCAAATACCCGATTAAAAAGAAACGCCTTTTTTCCTCTATTATAGGCCAACGATGACGATATATCGTGGCCTTTTTACCACGACTGATGATCAAAATTGATCAATAATCCGTCTAAAATGGCAAGTTTGTGTCCGGACGATTCGGTCTACGACTCTGAAAGCGATTGCAGCAGCGTGATCACCGCTTACAGCGGCTGTACACCGGATAAATACGGCTTCATCGGTGGCGCCCAGTACACTGAACCCGGAGGGTGGGTCCTATATATAATATATAAAATGAAAACAATTATTCCCCCCCACAAAATTAATCGTTCGACTCTGAATATTTAGCGAAAAAGAAATACCTGTGGAAGTATTACGTCGACGAGAGCTGAAATGGCTCCATATGTTGGAAAACTGGGACCATTTTATGTTGAAGAAATATAAAAAGGTAAATTATTTTTATCCAACCTTGGCCTCGTCCAAACTAACGCAGATTCTCCCTAGGTGCGAGACCGATGCAGAAAAGGTAAGGTAACCTTACCATGAAAATGTGGGTGGCTAAAACTTATCGAAAAAAATCTTTAGGAATCCCCCCGTCTCTTCGAGCCAGAGCTTGGCAGTATTTATGCGGAGCAAAGTTTTATAACGCTACTTACCGCCATAAATTTTTGGTACTACAGACTATTTTTAAAAATAATAACTAGAAAAATTTTAATGTAAATTACGGACAAATAGGAATTTGATTCCCAACCTGGTGATCCGAAGATTGTGGAAGAAATAAAAAAGGATCTTCATAGGCAATTTCCATTGCACGAAATGTTCGCAAATCAGGAAGGCCACGGTCAAGCGGACTTGTACCGCATTTTAAAAGCTTTTTCCGTCTTTAATCCGGCTGTGGGTTATTGTCAGGTAAAAATGCGAGATATGACGTCATTCCCCATAGAATTAACCATGATTGGTTAGATTTTCATAGAATTAGAATAAGCCAAAACCGCTAAATATATGCTCAGGCATACCATAAATCTCTATAACACTGGCTTCAATGGAAAATTTGAGAATTTTTAAAAATTTATAACTCATCACGTGATCGTTTCAAAATTAAATGTGTAATATGACGTCTGTCCCCATAGAATGAACCATGATTGGTTAGATTTTCATAGAATTACGATAAGCCAAAAACGAGAACTTGTAATATACGCCGTACCTGAATGAAGTGTTTTTGTCAGGCTCAAGCTCCCATCGCGGCAGTCTTATTGATGCATATGCCCGCCGAACAAGGGTTCTGGTGTTTGGTGGCCATTTGCGAGAAGTATCTGCCAGGATATTACAGTCCAGGATTGGTGGGCGCCTCTTCGTAAGTTCGTATCGTATGTATATTAACAAGTCTGTGTTTTTTTTTTTTTTTTTTTTAGGAAGCGGTCCAAATGGACGGGGAGATCCTGTTCGGTTTACTTCGTGGCATTTCTTATCCTACTTATAAACATTTCGTAAGACGGAGTGTATTTAGTATTTGCCTTTTTTAATTTAATTAACTGATAAAAAATTACCGTCACTTTAAAAAAAACCCAAAAAAAGTGAAAAGCTATTTTTGGGAAATTGGAAATAAATCCCCAAGATGGTTTTTTACGTACTTTGATTTAACTATTCATTTCAACGTTCGAACCGTATGACGAAAAATCGCCTAATATAGTCCAAATAGCTTGAATGGAAACCCAATTTTAACCGGAAGTGGACCAATATGGGTTATTGAGTTTGGTCTATTTGGCAAAATTTTACCAATTTGGATCACTTTTGATCAAATTAGGTGTCTTTTTTTTAATCTTTTGGACGAAAGATTTCTTCGGTTATTCTACGGAGAGTAAAGATCTTCGGACGTCGCGATTAAATTGAAAAGCGTGACGCGAGATTAATTTCGCAAGCTGCTATAATCGAGTCTGCAGTTAATTTCTACTACTAAAATCTTAAAATGGCTTTTTTTTGGTCCCTGCTCCAAGTGCCTATGGACGTTGCATTCAAAACTTTGGTTTTTTATCAGTCTACGTAATTATTGTTTGTTCCCATTTTTGTTTCGCAGAAGAAACAAAAGATCGAGCCGATATTGTACATGACTGAATGGTTCATGTGCGTTTTTTCTCGGACCCTGCCTTGGAGTACAGTTCTACGAGTTTGGGATATGTTTTTATGTGAAGGTTGGCCGTTAATGGAGAAAAATCTACCCTATAAAAGAGAAAGTAACTTTTCCCGATTTCTAGGGGTGAAAGTTCTGTTCCGCGTGGGTCTAGTCTTGATTAAGCGGCTTCTGGGTCGACCCGAAGTCTTGAAGAAATGTCCCGGCATTTACGAAACTTTAGAAGTTTTAAAACATCTTCCGCCCGACGTTTGTCACGAAAATTTTATCGTTGTACAAGTCAGTATACAAGCTTTCCTTCGCTTTTTGGCCCTTATGTTCGAAAGACTTTTCCATTACCTTCTAACCTAATTTTAAGTTCTCATCTTTTCCCCTAGTTTCAATATTTCCAAGATACAATCTGATCGTAACATTTTTAAATTTCAGTGTTTGAGATTGCCATTATCGGATGCGGACATGGAGAAAGAGCATCAAAAGCAAGTGGCGAAACGCAGGCAACTCGCAGATCAAAAAGAACGTAACCAAAGTTCCGCTCGATAAAAAAGCGTTTTAACTTTTAAACTAATTTAAGAAAACTAACGTGCCTTGAAGAGTCCGACCGATCCTAACTAAAGAACGCCCGTGCGAGGAACTAAAAAAACAAAACGGACTCTACGTCTCTACCCAAAATTGATTATCTCTACACAGAGGCGACATTCTAGGACTCGAACCTACGCAGTTTTTTCCCGCAAAATATATAAAAGCAAACGCATTCCTGAAAAAATTGTGACAATTAAGTAGAAAATTTTGTTCAGCGTTTAATTAACTTGTTGTTTTGAAACTAATGATTTTGCCATCGATTAAAGGCCCTATCTGCTCTGAAACTTGTCCCTTTAAAATGCTCTTCCCTCACGCACGCAGCCTAGCTTTGACTGTACAATTTGTTTTATACAACGTCGTCTGCTAAGCTAGAAAAGAAGGCGACTTTAAAGGGGATTTTAAAATCGCGGATAGTCCCTTTAGTATAAAGCTTAAAAATTGTTTTTGGCAGCTGAGATTACGTTCGGAGACGAACATTGACAATTTAGGCGCAAAAATTAAAGTTTTTTTTGCTTAGAAAATTTAGGCCCAAATAAAAACGGCATTATAAAAAACGCTCCTATTTTAGGATCGTAATTAGTCCACCTAGCTAATTAAGGGTCTAAAATTGCGCCTAAAATATCTATTAATTGGATTAACCACCATTGAGCATTAGATATACTGAATAACAACTTATAAAAATTTGTTTGAAAGTCACTGGTTATAAAGAAAAAGTCGAGATTTAAGTTTAATTTCGTTATAATCAACGATCGTCTGCTAAAACCAGCCGGAAATCTACCTGGATATAACAAAATAGGTCTTCAAAATGTTCGTTTTAAGCGATATTTCGTTATAACCAAATTTCGTTATAATTGTTTGCTTTTTTTTCAGGAAGGCCTAATGAATTTTTGGCGGGGATTTTGAAAAATTTCGTTATAAGCGATATTTCGTTATAACTCGTTTCGTAATTACGAGGTTTTACTGTATTATCAGGGCGTCGCTAACTAGTTTTGAAGTTTGTCTCTTATTATTTTACTACTTTAACACTAACATTTGGTAATTTATATATCGTACAAAATGGCGCGCTTTTATTAACCGCTTAAAAGCGCTCGTTTAATCCTAGTAACTACCATTAAAAACGAAAATTAGACAATTTGCTCGTACATTTACTCAAAAACACTCCATTAATATTCTAGGTTAAGGGCGGTCGCGAGATAAAGAGCTTTCGTTCGCAGACAAAAATCAGTTCCTTCTAAGGCTTTAAATAAGATAGAGCCATATTAAAAGAGTTTACGTTTCTAGCTATTTGCGCTAACTAATTGAAAATTCTCCCCTTAGCGGGGCTTCCAGAGGGCCTAGTTCCCGGCTGCTTCTATAATAACCTAGAATTCTTATTTTTATCCTATAAATACCTATATTTTTCTTATTTTGGTTAAATTTCTACGAGAAAGTAAAATAAAAAACATTAGTTTCCAATAAAAAACCCTCGCAAATATTTCCGTGGGCACCCGTGGTTAAAAGTACCCGATCTTTTCAAATTAAGAAAATTTAAAATAATTAACAATAAAAATTTCGAGTAAAATCCTTTAATTAATCGCTATACTATTTACTACAAAGTACCCAAATTAAATAATTATCAAAACAATAAAAATAAATATATAGGGTTATTCCATATGGTTTCACCGAGGCACGCCACCATGGGGTCGGCGAATCCTTTTGAAATTTAACACGCTTGTTGGTTCGCTTGAAAAAAATACTATTTCCAGATTTTCACGTGACAATAATAAAAAATTAATTTTTGGCAAGGTTTTGAGTGGAACCCCACCGTTTCAATGTTGTCCTTGAAATATTTTTTAGCCCTTACAAAAATAATAACTCGCTCGTTTTTAGGGTTATTCTCGTGAAATTTTACCCAGTTATGGAGTAAAAGACCAGGAATCCGACGGTCAACTCGAAAAAAGGCCATCTCTTTCTCAAGATTAGTGTTTGTACAGGGTCAAAATAAAGTCGGGGTCGGGGTGGGTCGAACCCTGCGGAAAACAAGTCAGGGTTGGGGATGGAAAATTCTTTGTATTTATCAGGGTTGCCACAGACCTGGAAAAGTCAGTGAATTTCAAAATTGGTCTAAAAAGTTAGGGAAAAGTCGGGGAATTTTAAAATTAAGCGCTAACTAGGGGTGGCGATTAACAATTAATGCCCAAAAAGGTCCACCTCGAATTTTAATGAAATTTTTAGGGAATCACCTACGAATACATTTAGAATAAATTCTAAAATTTGGTTTCGCAGAAACCACTATTTCTGTCGAAAAAAAATAAATTATACTTCAGGATTTTTAAAGGCCTAGGATTTCTTCCTCCTGTCACCTGCCTGTTTCACTATAAGTGTTCTCTTCTTCTGAGCTTCCCCTTTGGGTAGCGAGGCTCCTCCCTGATACAAAAGGGATTCCTCAGGGAAAAGTAAATAAACCATTCATTCATTCATTCATTCATTCAAGAGAAAGCCTGGAGGGTGAGTTTGTTTCCAGGGTGACAGGCAGAAGTAATTCTAGGCCTTTAAGCTGTTTTTGGGAGTGATTTTTGGTATTTAAGCAGACAACTCGTCGTGACTGGAATAGATTTTATATACTTTTGAGTAGAATCAACACGCTCAATTAGATTTAAAAAAAAAGTAAAAATATAAAATATATATATATTTTTTTTTTTTTCAACAGAAATAGTGGTTGCAGCGAAACCAAATTTTAGGATTTATTCTAAATCAGAAGCCGATGAAACCCTCCTTGGAAGTCTACTACTCTAATGTTCCATATAGCGCTCCAATTTTACGAGATCGGAGGGGTCCTACTTCATACCCCCTGTCTACGGAAATTGGTAAAGATGCAAAACCTCTAAAAGCAAAACTTCTAAAGGGCAGAACCTCTAAAAGGGCGGAAATTTTAGAAGTTTTGTCCTGCAGGAAAAATAGCGTAACCTCTAAAATCAGAAACTCTAAACCCCAGAACAACATAGGCAAAACTTCTAAGAGCAAAGCCTATAAGAGCAGAGCTAAAAAAAAGAAGAATAGAAGTTCTGCTCTTAGAAGTTTTGCTTTTAATGGTTTTGCTTATAAATTAATATGGTTATTTTCTGTACAGCCCCCTTTTAGAGTAATAGAATTCAAAGGAGGATTTCATCGGCTTCTGATATTATTCAACGCTGCAAATAGTATTGGAAAAAGCATGGAGCTGAACTTTATTTTAGTGAACTTTGCCCGGGTATACGCGGCAGGGTTGCCACAGACCTGGAAAAGTCTGGGAATTTTAAAATTGTCGAAAGGTCAGGGAAAACTCTGGAAATTTTGATATTATCCAAAAATAAAATTGTGGAATCTCATAGTATGGATTCAGTTAGACCAGGGAGGCTTCCATAAATATTTGTAAAAATGTATTATATGGGATCAGAGCCTTCAAAACATTTATGGAAAGTCCCTATTGAGAAAAGCACGTTTTTTTCCAAATACTTTCTCACAGTATACTGTCTAACAAAACACCTATTTTTGGGGAGAAGTGATTCACACAAGGAAAGGAAGAGCTCCCACGCCGATTTCTAGCAACCTTGGACTTCCCATCCAACGCAGTAAGGGGTTTATATAGTCTTCAAGTGAGTTATTGATGAATAAAAAATGTTTTACACTTGAAATTGTGCATTACTACTTACTTAAAGATTTTAATTGGTCAGGGAAAAAGTTGGGGGTGGGGGATTGAAACGCTCAATTTAAACATAAATATTGACGTAAATAAGCGGAGTAAAAAATTGTATTTGACTGCAGGAGGAAGTGACTTTTTAATACTTTATTACTGTTTTATCAACAAAATAGGGCACACGATTTTTACTTCAGGCTCCCTTTACGTTTTTGAAAGAAAGTAAAACCTTTCTCCGAACTTTATTCAAGTTAAAAAATTTCAAGGTCATTTCCCACGATTTTAATTTTCCTTTTTGATTGCCAAGATTTTTGATAGCTTTAGAATGTGACAAACCCTTTAACAATCAGTCCTTGATTATCAAAGTTATTAATTTTATAAGATGATTTTCTGGTCAAAAGATTGTGCAGAAAATAACTATGTGGAAATTTAAACGGTTTTTAGTACGATTAAAGGCCCTATCTGCTCAGAAATTAGCCCCTTACGCTTCACTTTGACTGCACAACTTTTAAGGACAACGTCGTCTGCTAAGCTAGAAAAGAAGGCAACTTTAAAGGGGATTTAAAATCGTGGATAGTCCTTTTAAAACAACTTTTGTACCGTTAAAATGGCCATAAAGCAGAATAAATCATCATCGTAATATGTCACCCTTTAAACGCGTCACCCCTCGGAAAAAGTCTCCCTTCGGTAACAGTCACCCCTCGGGAAAAATCACCCCTCGGAAACAGTCACCCCTCGGAAACAGTTACCCCTCGGAAACAGTTACCCCTCGGAAACAGTCACCCCTCGGAAACAGTCACCCCTCGGAAACAGTCACCCCTCGGAAACAGTCACCCCTCGGAAACAGTCACCCCTCGGAAACAGTCACCCCTCGGAAACAGTCACCCCTCGGAAACAGTCACCCCTCGGAAACAGTCACCCCTCGGAAACAGTCACCCCTCGGAAACAGTCACCCCTCGGAAACAGTCACCCCTCGGAAACAGTCACCCCTCGGAAATAGTCACCCCTCGGAAACAGTCACCCCTCGGAAACAGTCACCCCTCGGAAACAGTCACCCCTCGGAAACAGTCACCCCTCGGAAACAGTCACCCCTCGGAAACAGTCACCCCTCGGAAACAGTCACCCCTCGGAAACAGTCACCCCTCGGAAACAGTCACCCCTCGGAAACAGTCACCCCTCGGAAATAGTCACCCCTCGGAAACAGTCACCCCTCGGAAACAGTCACCCCTCGGAAACAGTCACCCCTCGGAAACAGTCACCCCTCGGAAACAGCCACCCCTCGGAAACAGTCACCCCTCGGAAACAGTCACCCCTCGGAAACAGTCACCCCTCGGAAACAGTCACCCCTCGGAAACAGTCACCCCTCGGAAACAATCGCCCCTCGGAAACAATCACCCCTCAGAAAAAGTCACCCTTCGGAAAAAGTCATAATCCATTCCATGAGCAGTCCCAAAACTTCACTATCTTCTAGTAGATTACTAGGTAGTCGAAATTTGTCGAAGCCTGTAAACTTAATAATAACAACACAAAAAAGTGTTATCAATTTATTTGAGATAACAGTCCCCTTTTTAATCCAACTGGATCCAAAAACTTTCTCGAACGATGGGGTGTCATACGCGTAACCACCCACTGTCCGCGGTACAAAACTATGACTGAACCAATACACCATTTACCCATTACTTGGGGCGCTATAGCGGTATAGGGCGAACTTTCGCTTGGAAAAAACCTACATGGGGCAATGACTACGGAATTTTTAGAAGGCCTGTGCATGCTCATTTCAAACCGGGCGATAGGAAGAACACTTAGCCGGCTTGTTTTCGCGCAATTGTAATCATAGATGGCGATTTCCAATGTAGAGTTTTTTTAAACAGGCTAATAATTTCCCGCCAAAGATTCTGAAGGCTATTTCCCTTGCAAAAACCTTACTTACGTAGAGTAGCGTTAATTTTGAAATCTAGCGTTTATTTGGAAATTTTGCCTTCAAAAGTACCAATTAGTAATGAATTACAATGAATATTTTCCAATTAATAACGCTCAAGTCGAAAAGCGGTAAAGAAAACAAGGTTTGAAAAACTCACGACTCCCTGTTTACGAGGTGCCTGCGCCAACTTTTAAGCCAATCAGAGGCAAGATAGGTTTTCAGTTTAAGCGCTAATGATTGTAAGATCGTTGTTTGAAGTCAGGCCCGAAATTAAGGTTTAATTTATTATTTCAACGGAGCAAAACAATAAATTGTAAATAAGTTCTTTAACTCGTTACAAATTCAACCAGTGTTTCATCGAAAAGCGATTTCGAAAACAGTTTCTTCGCTTAGCGAACTTAAGCCTAGCCCTCATACCGGACTCTCGCCGTAATGGGCACGGCATCTCCTATTCCCGTGCCCGTATAACAGCCCAGCGGCCCCGCAAGCGGAAGAGCTTCATGGCGCCTTGTTTCCCTCCTCTTTCTCTCACCCCCTTACAGCTGCGCTCTGGGAGTGTCGATCATGCGCACTGAAGGGAATTTTTGTCCGGGAAACGAAACTTCAAAAACGCTTTCACGTAAAACCCTACATTCGAAAGCGCCATTGTGGCAGAAAACGGCAACTTAAAATGTACCACAATAAATAAAAAAATCGGAGCATGCACAGGCCTTCTAAAAATTCCGTAGGCATTGCATGGGATAATGCGCGAGCCTCACCGAGCGAACTTTTTTTTTTCGCCACTAGTAGGCGTTTCGAGCGCGTTCATGCGTACAGTGAAAGAGCTAAATGTGTATTATTTGTACGAATATATTTTTTTACCTCACCGACTGAACTTTAGTTCAGGGGGAGGTTTTACACTGGTCGTATCTATGTGTGTGTGTCTGTCTGTGTGTGTGTCACTTACTGTGTAACCGGATATCCTCTGTACGCGGATATCACGTGACCTAGCTCGTAGAGCAAAAAGTCTAGAGACATTACATGCCAGCTTAACGTTCAATCCCGTACAACGGAATTACCTCCTTTAAGCGTGGCTGCCACATTAAGTTTCAAGTGTCGTGCAATGATATGCAACAGGACGTCTCCAATTGCATATTATCACCTTCCACCATCCACTTTACGGTCATACCTCGATGCTGGACAGTTGAAGGCGATTATACGCAATGGGACGTCTCCCACTGTTATAATCACCTCCGACCATCCCCACATCAAGGTCCAACCTCCAGTGTCCGATCTCAGCGGGCCATACTAGCGAGGCGTCCCTCACTATTATGGTCCACATCGACCTTCCACTCTCCAAACATCGCCCCCCCCCCCCCCCCATGGGTAAATTGGCCGACACGTGAGCACTCAGGGTTACGATAAACGTCTGAGCATCGATAAGGTGAGATCTTCACCAGATCTTTTCACAGTCAGATACTGTATAAAGGTATTCGATCCGCTTATATAGTCACCTTTTGGAAGTATAGTACAATGTAGCATTATGGCGTGATATCTTTTAAAACATAATATTAATTTAAAATATAATTCAAAATATTATAATTATTTCTCTTAATCTTATTAATAATGTAGCTGAAAATTAAATTTTAAATTGGCGATAGTTTTGAAGATATTTAAGAAATTCTCCAAATATTTGACCGTTTAATTGCAGCTTGAGTTGACAGCACGCGCTAAGCTATTTTCCATATATCATTTAGTTAAAATAGCAAAGGTATAAAGGGCCGTATAGGCTTAGGCTTGCTGCAAACTCGGGGTGGATTGAAAAATTTAAGCCAATTTCTATACTAATACCAGCTTGAGTTGACAGCAAGCGCTAAGCTATTTTCCATATATCATTTAGTAAAAAAAGCAGAGGTATAACGGGCAGTATAGGTTTTGGCTTTCTGCAAACTCGGGGTGGATTGAAGAATTTAAATAACATTATAGACCAATTTGTATACTTTTGTTTTTTATCTATTTTTGGTTAAAAAGTAGACTAGATAGATTTTTTTTTTTAACTTTGTATAAGCATCGCTTCTCGGGGTATAAATAAGCGAGATTATCATTTTTCCCACTCAATGATAACCTTGTGTAGGGAGAGGAGAGGTTCACGTTAGGCTTTCACGCTAGCGGTGTTGCCTAGTTGATTCGGCAACGGCTCTTGGTTGCTAAGGCGGTGGTAAAACGCACCTATTATCACATATTTTGAGTAGTGTGTTTAAATAAGGCACGTACTTCTTGCAAGAACCCTCTGCAAGTACCTATTTTTCGGCGACTTGATTCGCAATTCTTAGACTGTAAGGCAAGTATGACTTTACAATAGGGAAAAAAAAAATACGATCAAGTTGGACATCCTACACCAAGTGCTCAATTATACTTAAAATCCTAATCTCTACTTTATTTATAAATGTATTTGAGTCCCGCGACTAGGATGTGCTATAGAGTATAGACCCAGACTTTAATAAATGGACAAGTACTCAATAGCAGCCCCATTCCTACTACTAGGATAGGCTATACGGTAATTAAGGTAGGCAAGTTCAATAAGCCGCCACACACTTCCGGTCTGCAATTAGTTCACTAGAGTACTTGTTCGATTTGCGAACTTGCTTTAAGTTGTACAAACTTCGCAACTGTGATCCCGCGAAAAGATCGAGCCGGTTTACACTCGACAAGTTGCAAAAATTCTATAAGCGGATGCACATTGAAGTTGTTCGAGAAATCAAATATGCTTGAAACTCGCGCGAGGGTTTAAATTTCGCGTGTGTCAGGAGAAGCGCTGGATTTGCAGTATAGTCCTGGTCGATTTCCAAAACCGGAAGTCTAGAGACCCTCGCGAAAATTTTGGCGGGGAAAACTTTTGTCACGTGATCGTCCGCCATCTTTTTGTAGTGTGAATATAGCGACAGACTAACCAACGCCAAGGAGGATCAGAGAAGGAGAGGAAATGTGGGGCTGCGTTGAGTTAGAGAGAGAAGAGCCAACCTCCCACTCGGTTGGAAAGGGGGGATAGGAAATTCTCGAGGTAAACTGTTGTCACGTGGTCGCTAGCTAGCGCGTCTCATAAAGGATTCGTTTTACCCACGCGACAACATTTTACCACGAAACGTCTCTACCCCCGTTCTCCCAGAGTGGGAGTTTAGGCCGACGCAGTAGGAACCGCGCCGTCCCCACATTTCCTCTCCTTCTCTGATCCTCCTTGCCAACGCCTCCTATATTTTATCATATCGGAGGTGTTGGACTAACAACTTGAATTTGGTTTGTGGGAAATAAAATTAGAAATAGTCTGGCAACCTGTTACTGCAAAAAGATGGCGGCGCGGCTACGAGACAAGCGCCCATTTCCGGCAAATCGACGAAAGTCGCGCGAAGAACCAGGCCTTAAATATTTTGAAAAATATTCTAGTTAGTTTGTCGTCATATTACGTTGTTTCCCAACTTGGTGTAATTTTACTCTGGTCTGTCCTGCCTTAAAAGAATATATTTTATTCTTCACTCACAGCCTTAATCCACAAAGAAGGTTAACTTAAAAAAAGGTTACTTAAAACTTTCTGTACAGACAAGTAGAGTATATGTAGACCGAGTAGCGCAAATAAGCGAAATTTTACATCGTAATTTTTAGTTTAACCTGATATACGGAAAGCCAATGCGTTAGTTGTTTATTGATAGGTTTGTTAGGGTTGTGTTGTATACTGAAGCCATGTATAGGTACAATGTGATATAACATTTTGCCTTTTCACGTTACTTGATCTACCGTCAAAATTCTGATATGGTTTTAAAAGAAGAACCTTGACCTTGTGTATTTAATCTCATATCGAGATTAAATGTTTTTACCTCCCCGAGTGAACTTGTTCACGGGGAGGTTTTACGTTCGTCGTGTCTGTGTGTCTGTGTGTGTGTGTCTGTCACTCCCGGTGTAAGCGGATATCCTGTGTACACTATTTCCGGTGTAACCGGATATCTTGGGACTCAAGACGTAAACATGCCATCTTATCGTTCAATTCCGTTCAACGGGAATTCCTATAATCAGGCTGCCACATGGATAAGCTTCAGGTGTCGTGCGATTTTATGCAACCGTGGACGTCTCCCATTGCATATTATCGTCTTCCACCATCCACATCAAACACAATTATACACAATGGGACGTCTCCCACTGTTATAATCACCTCCGACCATCCAAACGCACCAAGGTCCAACCTCCAGTTTCCGATCTCAGCGGGCCATATTAGCGAGGCGTCCCTCACTAATATGGTCCACATCAACCATCAACTCGCCCCCTCTACGGGTCAGATTTGCGTTCGCAGCTACACTGAGCGCCTGGTGTAATAACTACCTCCAGACATTGAACAGGGGGTGGGTTCCCCTTTCTTCACAGCTTTAAGTTACAGATACCTAATAATGTTTTTCGATCGCCTTATATACCACTTTTTTCACACTAACGCGTTGTATCTTTCAGTGAATTGAAACGAAATGTTCATTTAAACTATAATTAAAATTTCTTAAATTACTTAACTTAGTCTAATTAATAATTTCGCTGAAAATTAAATTAAAATTAAATGTTATTTTAGAAGATATTTAAGAAATTGTCTAAGAATTTTGTGAAATTTGTGTGTTCAATACCAGCTCGAGTTGGCAGCACGCGTTAAGCTATTTTCGATGTACCATTTAGTCCAAAAACATAGGTATAAAGGTATGGTAGGCTTGCTGCAAACTCAGGGTGGATTGGAAAACTAATACAGTTCAACTTCTACGCATATGGAAGTAGTCTTGTTTTTTATCTATTTTAATTGATTGATTTAATTTTTTAGCTTAGCCTCAGTTATTAAAATGTGTAGGTGTTTTTTTTTATTTTGTTTATCGCATATATAAAAGCGTGAAATACTATTTCGGCCGTCAGAGAAAAAGCTGGGATCGAAGAGCTGGTTACCTTTTCGCTCGCCGTACCAATTCATTAGTGTGATGGTAATTCGACAGCGGCTCTTAGCTGCTTCGGCTGGCGTTTCTCTCCGTGGAGTGATACCTCCTTTACCTCGGTGTCGAGGAGAGCTAATACACGTGTGTTTGGGCTTCGTACTTGTACATAACCTTAAGGCCTGCGTATAAGCCTCATATAATGTAAGGTCTTATGGGTGATTTGCACTTGACTTTTGGAGCGAATGTACCCGTACATCTAACTTAAACTTCTCCATTACCTACTTTGATTTTCATGTACTTGAGTTCCTTGACTGGAATGTGCTTTAAACCCAATCTTTAATAATTCGCCATTGAATAACAAACCAACTATTACCACGTAGGATAGGAGACATGATAATTGAGGTCTACATGTTGAATAACCTGCCACAAACTTGTATTTAATAGAATAACCGGCCGAGTACAGGGACTGGAAGTCTGCAACAGACTTCTAGTCCGATATTGGCTACGTTTGACTTCATTTACTGATAATCATGTGATTTAAATCTAAGATCGACGACTATAATAACGATAGTCAAATAAATTTGGTCTTCGACCTATTAATCAGTTTAGGTCCTTGATTTGGAACAGCGAATTGGTTTAGGCCTACCGGGATAATGTTAAAAATATTTGCCAATAAGAGTTCATATCCTTTCGCCGATTTAAAGATAATGAAGTAAATATTTGTCAATAAAAATTTTAATTAGAGGAATAGCTGCTACGATCGCTGGAAAAGAACCCGCGCATTCTGGGTGGAAGCCAGATGTCCTTTACCCTAGACCATATCGGACGACGGACTAGCTTATTACACGAAGATAATAAAGAAAATATTTGTCAATATAATTTTAAAAATTTAAAATTCCTACGCCGATACCAGGAATCGAACCCAGGCATTATGGGTGTAAGCCAGATATCCTTGCCTCTAGACCAAATCGGATGTGATTACTACTCGAAGATAATGAAGAAAATATTTGTCAATACAATTTTAAAAATATTAAATCCCTTCGGGAATCGAACCCGGGCGTTTTGGGTGTAAGCCCGATATCCTTGCCCCTAGACTTTTTAGCTGTGCCTACTACTCGTAGATAATTAAGAAAATATTTTTTTAGTAAAAATTTTAATTAGAGGAATAGCTGGACCAATACCGGGAATCGAACCCGCGCATTCTGGGTGGAAGCCAGATGTCTTTTACCCTAGACCATATCGGACCTGATTATAAGCCGAAGATAATGAAGAGATATTGATTAATAAGATAGACGAGTCACGACACGGTAATTGAGATCCGCAAGTTGAATAAGCGGCCACAAACTTCTGGTCTGCAACTAGAATAACCGGCCGAGTACATGTACTAACAATAATTGAAGACCAATATTGGCTACCATTTAATGATCAAGGGACTTAGAACCCCAATTTGAGTTTTTATCAATCAATTATTTAAGATAGACTCCTATAAGAAGAAAATCACCCAAGGGTTTCTAGCCTTGAAACGATGGATTTGCAGTTTAAGGCGGAGGTGGATGCACTCAGACACATTTTTCGCGCGTTTCAAATTCGTGCGCGAGCTTGAAACAGGCGAATAGTACTTCAATGAGCGCACGAGCTTGAAACGCTCGAAAAATGTGTCTGTGTGCAGTCGGCTTAACAATTAGCACACGAATTAGAGAGATTGGGGATCGACAATGTTTGCAATTTGTCACGTGAACGCGTATAGCGAGAGTTTCTAGCGAAAAATATAATTGTTTCCGCACGAATAAGAAAATTGTCAGTTTCTGAGAAAGTAAAATACCAGAGCTCGATAATTGGTAATCGTGATTTCAAAATCAGAATTTGCATACATTATATCTTTTATTCTTACGCAATGAGAATGTTCACAATTGGCAAAGTAGAGGCGGATCGATACAATATATAGGGAAAATGTAGCAGATTTGCAGTTTAAAATTTTCGCCGACACTGTTTTATAAAAATATATTGTCTAGCACTTTTTTTAGTCAGCGGCTACCCAACAAAATGTACCCTGCGTCTTATTACTTATTTCCAAAGGTTACAAAAAACTATAACCGTATGATATAATATTTTTATGGATTTTTTTCGAGAATGTTCACAATTGGCAAAGTAGAGGCGGATCGATACAATATATAGGGAAAATGTAGCAGATTTGCAGTTTAAAATTTTCGCCGACACTGTTTTATAAAAATATATTGTTTAGCACTTTTTTAGTCAGCGGCTACCCAACAAAATGTACCCTGCGTGTTATTACTTATTTCCCAAGGTTACAAAAAACTATAACCGTATGATATAATATTTTTATGGATTTTTTTTCAAGCTGATGAATTTTGAAATTCGTTACTGATCGTTTTCTTTAGTTTTATTTCTTATCGTGATTTCGTGGTATCAAGTTAACCTTGGTAGACGTATTTGGTGAGAAGGATTTTGAATTATTTGCTTGATGAATTTAGTGTAGATTGGATTAATTTAGTGTTTAATTGATGAATTTAGTTTAATTAATGAATTTAGTGTGTGTGTCTGTGTCTGTGTGTCACTTCCTGTGTAAGCGGATATCACGTGACCGAGCTCGTGGAGCCAAAAGTCTAGAGACATTATCATACCCGCTTATCGTTCAATTCCGTTTAACGGGAATTGCCTCCTTTAAATTACCTCCTTTAAGCGTGGCTGCCACATTAAGTTTCAAGTGTCGTGCACTGATATGCAACAGGACCACCATCCATTTAATTACGGTCAAACCTCGATGCTGGACAGTTGAAGGCGATTATACGCAATGGGACGTCTCCACACCAAGGTCCAACCTCCAGTGTCCGATCTCAGCGGGCCATACTAGCGAGGCGTCCCTCACTAATATGATCCACATCGATCTTCCACTCTCCAAACATCGCCCCACCAATGGGTAAATTAACATTGCGAACCAAGCGCCTAGAGATCAAGAATCGTCTAGACATTGAAGGGAGGGGGTTTCCCTCCCAGCTTCATGGCCACTTCGCTCGACTAATAAAGGATTTCGATCGGTTTATATACTACCTTTTTGGAGTGAATGCAAATGAGCCTTATGGTGTGATATCGTTTAGGGAAATGAAACGCAATATTAATTTATTTTATAATTAAAAATATCAAAATGGTTAAACTTAATCTAATTAATAATTCAGTTGAAAAATATATTTAAAATTCGAGATAGTTTAGAAGATATTTAAGAAATTGTCCAAAAATTTGTGAAATTTGACCGTTTAATACCAGCTTGAGTTGGCAACACGCGCTTAGCTGTTTTCCATATATCATTTAGTCCAAAAAGCAAAGGTATAACGGGCAGAATAGGCTAAGGCTTTCTGCAAACTTGGGGTGGATTGAAGAATCTAAATAAAGGTACGTTTACACGGGCATCCAAGATAGAAATGATATAAGATTTAAAGCTGAGGCGGATTGATACAAAATGTTAAACCTCTTAAGAAAAATGATAGTGGTGAAAACTCTCCTTGAACAAAAGTACAGTAGGTTTCCCGTGATTAAAAAACAACAATTTTGAAGAAAAAATGGATATCTGATGTTGGAAAAAAAAATAGGCTTCAGTTTTCTCCAATATAAAACCAAGAAACATTTCCGATTATTTTCATAATCGAAATAAGCCATGTACTGTGAACTTTGAGACCAGGAGACGAGACGAGACGAACGAGAGGAGACGAGGCCAGACCAGACGAAAGAGCTATAATGACTTAAGAGAGATAATCAACCAGCATAGAATGTTATCACCATTTGAAGTCAACAGAGCAGCGACACGGCTTTCATTTATCACCAGAAAGAGACGGCCCGGCTACGAAGAATTGTTCGGACTCGACATATGAGATACCTACAGTAAGTAAAAGCTCGGCAGTTCTTCATACGGCCTCGTAATTGTAAACATAAAAGGAGCTATTCAAATATAAGTACTAACGGTATGGAAATTAGTCTACTTTCAGTCTTTTAAGATATTTTTTATCATAGGAGTGGAAGCTAACGTCTTGTAACCGGTTTGGAAAATAACCTCTCAACCAGCTCAATCCTTGGATTCTTCCATTGACTGGGATCACTTGTATGATGAGAATATCAGTAATGGTCCTCTATTAGCACGTCAAATCAAGAATTTCAGACGAAAATTGTACCGGAAGTAATTACCAATCATCTACCGACAATGGGTTGTAAATGGAACATTCAGTCTTCAATATTCCTTGGTTTGTCCAAGAGGAACTTGCTACCATATCTTCGTCGTTTTCATTCCTTGTCTTCCTTACCATCCCAGACTAAATTCTTCGTCTTTATCAAATCAGTGGATTATCAAAGATAATCACACAGTACAGCCTATACTCAAGTGTTAATTTATATTACAAGAACTTGTATTTTACATATTTATTTAGAAAATAAACATTTCATTTGGTGTGTCTATTAAGAAATCTAAGCCTGCCGCATATAATTATGGGTACCGCAGGACATTTCGTTTGGTGTGTATATTAAGAAGTCTACGACCTGCCGCAAACAATTATGGGTAACGCAGGACACTCTTTTGCATTCTCTGAATCCTTGAGGTTAAGGGAAAAAACTTATACTCCGTAACATAAATGGGAAATAGAGAAGTGTGATTGAAATGGACGCTGTATCTTCTACTCTTCCAATACTCTACATTTCTTTTCATCTTTTATTTTAGGCAAGGAGGATTAGACAAGGAGAAGAAATGTGGGGACGGCGCGGTTCCTACTGCGTCGGTCTAAACTCCCACTCTGGGAGAACGGGGGTAGAGACGTTTCGTGGTAAAATGTTGTCGCGTGGGTAAAACGAATCCTTTATGAGACGCGCTAGCTCGCGACCACGTGACAACAGTTTACCTCGAGAATTTCCTATCCCCCCTTTCCACCCGAGTGGGAGGTTGGCTCTTCTCTCTCTAACTCAACGCAGCCCCACATTTCCTCTCCTTGTCTAATCCTCCTTGTTTTAGGTAAGGTTAGGTTAGGTTATGTTACCTTAACGTCGGGGTCGGGGAGGTTATATTTTGGTTTCCCAACTTGTTCGCATCTAATTTTAATTGGTTTATCAATATGTTATTTGTTTATATATATTTTTTTAAGATTTTATATTTTTTAGATTAAAATAAATTTATTATTCAGGAAGATTTTGTAGAATCTAGTTCTAAAGATTACCGGTGTTGAAAATTTATTTTGCTAATGGTATCTTGATGTCTGTGTTTTCTGCCCGCTATTTGGTAGTGGTAAGATTAATATTTTTCATTTTAATTAATTGAGTTATTTGGCGTTTATTTGATAATTTGCTTTACTTAAATTGTTCGTGTAAGGGCTATTTTACATATTACCAAAGATTGCTAATTTCAGTTGTCTTAATTCTGATTTTTTTTTTGTTTTAATACTGAATTATGGACTGGATTATTTATCTTAATCTATGTGGTTATATCTTATTTATTTTCCTTTTTTTCTCTAGTTAGGTTTGGTTTTAAGTAGAGAATTATTTAGGGTTGTGTTGGTATACTGAAGAAATGCATATAGGTTCAATGTGATATAATATTTTGCCTATTGGCGTTACTTGGTCTGCAAATACTCTAGAGCCTTCAAAATTATTATATGGTTTTAAAAGAAGAACCTTGACCTTGCTTATTTTACTCGATACGCATTTATATTAAAATTAATTCATTATTCAGCAAATTTTTTTCCGACTCTGGTTCTCAAAATTTTATTTTGAATTAAGTTTGATTCTTTTGCATTCAAATTTATCTTGATAAGAAGTATATTTTTGATCTGAATTATTGGTTTAATATATTTAGTGTTTAATTGAGATATTATTTCATTTTGCTTTCAATCTTCGTCTTCCACAAATGCCATAAATTTTAATATTTTTGGTAAGGTTAGGTTAGTTAACATCACGTGGTTGTCGGGGAGGTATTATTTTGGTTTCCCAACTTGTCTTAAGAGCTTTAACATATTGTATCAATCTTGGATACCCTTTATTAAGATTCTTCAATCCACCCCAAGATTGCAACAAGCCTTAGCCTATACTGCCCGTTATACCTTTGCTTTTTGGACTAAATGATATATGGAAAACAGCTTAGCGTGTGCTGCCAGCTCAAACTGGTATTAAACGGTCACATTTCTTTAAATTTTTGGACAATTTCATAAATATCTTCTAAACTATCTAGAATTTTAAATTGATTTTTCAGCTTAGTTATTAATTAGATTCAGTTAAGCAATATTATTATTTTTAAATTAAAATTTAAATGCAATATACACTTCAATTCACTAAAATAATCGCGGCATAAGGCCAAAATAGAGCATGGAAAAGGGGTATATATAGCTTTCGCGGACCTTTATTCATCGAGCGAGTAACCGAGAAGAGTTGGAGAAAAAAACCCCTTCTCAACGTATAGACGATTATCGTAACCCTCGGCATTCGTTAACTGCACCACAAAGACCCGTAAAGGGAGGAGTTGAGTGGAGTGGAAGGTTGATGCGTCCCTCATATTAGTGAGGGACGCCTCGCTAATATGGCCCGCTGAGATCGGAAACTAGAGGTTGGACCTTGGTTTGAGGATAGTCGGAGGTGATTATAACAGTGGGAGACGTCCCATTGCATATAATCGCCTTCAACTGTCCAGCATCGAGGTTTGACCGTAAAGTGGATGGTGGAATGTGATAATATGCAATTGGAGACGTCCTGTTGTATATTGGTAATTGAACGATAAATTATCATGATAATGTTGCTAGACCTTTGGCTCCACGAGCTAGGTCACGTGATTTCCGGTCACACAGGAAGTGACACACACACAGACATACAGAAACCACCAGTGTAAAACCTCCCCTTAACTAAAGTTCAGTCGGGGAAGTAAAAATTTATTATTTTTACTTCTTAAAGAAAAACTAACAATAATATTATTAACCTAAACCTACAACTGAATTTTAATTGAGATATTATTTCTTTTTGCTTTCAATCTTCGTCTTCCACAAATGCCATAAATTTTAATATTTTAGGTAAGGTTAGGTTAGTTAACATCACGTGGTTGTCGGGGAGGTAATATTTTGGTTACCCAACTTGTTTTCCTTTGTTTGACGAGCTAGGGTATTAAACACCTTACAGCTCCATTAGTTAAGTTAATTAAATTTTATACAATAAAAAAGTGGGAGACTAGGTAAAAAACGGGTAACATAGGTCAAGTAAATTGAGGACAAAAATTAAATAAAGATTATAAATTTAAGTGTACCCGGAGTTTAGCTTTAAATTGGTTAACCGTGTGAACCATGACGACATAAATAGGAAGCGCATTCCACAAAGGAATAACACGAGAAAAAAATGAGTGCTTTAGGGGATCTTTCCGTGAGAAACGGTGTAAAAGCTTTTTGCAATGCCCACGTGTGCCATGGGAAGAAGGAGCACGGGTAAAAAGGGGTTGGTTGGGATTATATAGGAATTTGAAGTGTGTGATTAGGTCTAGATACGTAGGCCTAAGGGGTAGGGAGGACCAAGAGAGGCTGGTCAACCTGGCCTGACGAGGGAGATGACGTAGAGAGAAGGCGATACGGGAGGCCCGACCCTGAACTTTGTCTAGGAGCTGAATATCTTGGGCCATATAGGGGTTCCATATTGAAGAACCAAATTCAAGTATAGGGCGGACATAACAGTTAAAAAGACGGGTTAGAAGAGGGGGAGCAATTCCTGGGAAATTGGCTTTAATAGTGGCCAGAAGGCCAAAAGCTCGATTGCAGGATATACGGATATGTTCATGAAATTTGAGGTTGTGAGTAATGTAGACCCCTAAATCTCTACAGGAATTGACCCGCTGGATATTTTGCCCCCCCCCCCCCCCAAAATATGGACTTGGTAGTAGAGGATCTGATTTATGACTTTGGATGGATAAAAGCTGAGACTTAGCTGATTAAAAGGAGAGACCATTGAGTTTCGACCAGGCTTCAAGTAGTAGGAGATCACTTTGGAGGGTACTAACATCGTCATAGGTGTTGATAGGTCGAAATAACTTAAGGTCATCAGCAAAAAGACAGAGGGAGGTGGAAAGGCCAGTAGGTAGGTCATTAATATAGAGGATGAATAAGAGAGGCCCCAGGATGTAGCGAATAATTTTAGTCCCATATACCAGAAGTAGATTATACTTCATACATATATACTTCTGGCAGTATTTCATTATGTGTTTGTAATTGTATCGCATCTTTGAAGGGAATTTTTCGCTCTCCGCTAAATAGTAGAAAAGCCAAGTTTCGGGAAAACTACTGACAGATTCTTTCAAATAGATTCCATTCTTGCCCAACCTTATTTATGACCCTTAAGTGAAACGTCCTACCTATTGGTAATTATCTGAAAGCCCGCGCGCATATTTTTTACTTTTCCTTATCTTCCTTTTTAACAAAATAAAAACGGTTGCCACGCCGTGAGTCAAGAAATAGCCCGATATATAAAGGGGCGATTTAGAATATAGTATTGTTCGTATTTTTTAAAAAGTGCATGTGTATATATTTTTCCGATGCCAGTATAATTTTAAATCGGCCGATGCTTTTAGTCATAATGATAGTATAGATACTTTACGGATTCTTGTTAAAAATGTAACAATGGTGTATTGCACCATTTTAGAAATAACGCGAGTGCGCGCCATAAATCAGCGAATGCTTTTAGGCATTCTGCCGATACCTTTCATATCATCGATAATTGGAACAATGGCGCAAACTAAAATAAGATTGCACCACTTTTGAAATAACGCGGGTGCGCGTCCTAAAACGACGTCATTTTAACGGTCCGTGATTGGCTCCCTGAACCATCCGGAGGTTCATGCCATCACGTGACCATGTCAACAAAACTGGGCTGCACTGACTTGGAAGAGGGACAACTCTTGATTTTTGGAAACTCCGAGGAAGCCCAACTAAGCTCGCCTGCCAACCTCGCCAGGAGCCGATATTTTGGCTATGTCGAATTCCGAACTTTGAAGTTCCGCGCTGGCCGCGATGAACTGAAGCTTGGGGAGAAACTAAGTCCATTTTTGGATCCTGATGGCTGGTATTCACTATTCCAGCCATAGGCGATATCTTCATCAATCGGAGTCAGTGTAGCCGAAGCTACGTCATCAATAGAAGCACCTCGCCTCGCAACCATCGGACTCTCGCGATAAGTGATGAGTACATTTAATAGTAGCGTGTATAAATAGTAGAACTTAATTCGTGTATATATATAAATAGTTATAGTAGTAGACTGGCATCGGTCGTTGCATGATGCACGATATTTTGGGGGTGGTTGTATTATAGTTTATTTGTTTATAGTAGTTATGTTAATTTGTTTATAGTTGTAGTGTATTGTAATTATCATGTGTTTATATTAGTTATGTTTTGTAGTAGTTATATTATGGTATCATCATTTGCCATAATTAATAGTATGGATCGTAATCCAAGAAGGCTAATAGAATGCCAATAATAAGTAGTAGTTATATTTTGTTTGTGATTAAATCTGACTCATGGTATGGCAACAAAGTTTCTTTAATTATACTTATCGTTCATTATAAGCCATATTTATAGTCCATAGTAGTAGATAGTAGTAGCTATGTCAACGCTAACCAGTAGTAGTAGAAAATAGCGTTACAAGGACACTACCCTGGAGAACACCACTGGTTACTGGAAGATAATGGCTGAGAGACTAGGCACCGTGATTTAGAGGCCCCCCCTCATCAGGTTTTTCCTTGTCATTTTCAAGCTAATGTTACATTATAAAAAGGTTGTAAGGAGATAGTTTCTAGGAGGGATCTAGGATAGTTCGGTGCAGGATAATTGGCTGCCGGAATATTGGCTGCTGAGAATATTCGGTGTGGGGAAAATTGGGTGCACGGAAAACTCGGTGTTTCAAAAAATTTTAATTTCAATTTAATTTTACAATTAATTTTAAAATTTTAAAAAGAAGCGTGGTGTGCTAAACCAAAAATATACACCTTTCCCACATTTCACTATTTTGCTTTATAGGTCTTTTCAACCTTAATTCTTACTAATGCTCAATAAAAATTATAGCATTTAATTGAGGCTTCAATCTATTTGTAATATTATAGATAGCCCGAGCTAAGGATTAACTAGTTGGAGGGATTTGCTAATTAGAAGGATTAACTAACCTAACCTTACCTTAAAGATTACCAGATGGACGGGGTTGCTCGAGGAATTATCTAGTTGGAGGTATGGGCTAATTCGAGGGATTAACTAACCTAACCTTATCTAAAATATTATTTTGCACCGAATTTTCCGCCCAAACCGCACCAAATATTCTCGCTCCCAATATTCCTAACACCAAATTTTCCGGCAGCCAATTTTCCTGCACCGAACTATCCGTATACGGCTAGGAGATAGTAACTTGTTCCCTCTGCTCTACAAGATGATATGGAAAAAAAGAATTTTCAGAATCACAAGTACTTTTCATAAAAATAAATACTCCAAATAATTTAAAATACACCCAGAGATTTCACCATGGGCAACTATCTTTCACAAGCAGATCTCAGCGATATAATAGCACTTGAAAGCGTAAAGACTTTTCCGGGTGCCATTCCGCCTTAATGTTTTGAAAAAAGTCAACAAACCCAAATCACCCCCTATAGAGTGCCAAAACCAGTGCTTGCCACAAATTCCTTACTACAATAGTTTGCACAAAGGTTAGAATTATCAAAAATTAAAAGGAATCTCATGGCTATGAGCACAATACTGCACCGGTTTTCCTCTTGAAAACATTTTACCAGGTGGCAAACCTTTTTATTATATCCCACCTTAAATAGGCAGCACGTACAAAGCTATCCTATTCGTTATCTCTAGACCTTTTTTTACTTTAAGGAGCCTTTCTTTGTGCTTGCTTAAAATTTAGAGTGGATCAGTAAATATTTTATTAAGGAATGAAGAGATACCGTTAAACGCCCCCTATGGTGAGACTAATATTCATGTTTTTGTCACTTGACACTATAAGGAGGGAAGTAAGAAGGTCTGTGAGCCTTTGGCAGTGATCTTTACACTTAAGTCTTTTTAACTTCTGGAGCTGTCTCTACAGTCAAAGCACCCCTTTACAGATGATTATTTACAAGAAATATAAATTTATTTAACAAAGCCCACCTAAGCACTAAAAATTTAAAAGCCCTTTAGGCACCAGTTTCAAAATTCCGAGGCCCCCATAGGCACTAATTTCAAATTTTGGAGGCCCCCTAATTAGGCTCTAAATTTTTAAACGTAGGCACGTGCCTACGTGTGCCTATTGCTGGCGGCGCTACTGTGAGAGAGTCCCCTACTCTAACCGCTTGAGACCGACCATGGAGGTAGTTAGCTATACAAGAAAGGATATTGTTTGAGATACCATATGACTGAAGTTTGGCCAGAAGTCTATGGTGGGGTACTGAGTCGAACGCTTTGGCGATATCGAGGTAAATTATGTCAACGCGAATGATATTATCAAAGGCAGTAAGCCATTGGTAAAGGGCGGATAGTAACTCGCTTATTAAAGCGAAACAAGACGGTAAAGACCTTTCCTATACGCCCTAAAGAAATATCGGTCTACGCGAAAAGGACCCACAGTGTCGGTTATAGCCTAGGTGTAAATTTTAAAAGGGGCCCAAAATCCACTCAAAGAGGCTTAGAAAACAACGAAATGAGCCTCAAAATCCTCTCAAAATGGGCCTCTAATTACTGTTGAACGAAAAGATCAGGTACGACGAAAATTGGAACTTCTAAAATTTATCAGCCTACGTGCGAAAACAAACCTTGGCCCAAGTTAAGTATAGCGGTTGAAATATTGGGATAGAAGAAATTTAAGTTTCATATAAAAGTTGCTTCAGTCGGTAATATTATATCTTCTGATTAAATATAAAGTATACAAATTTACGCGAAGAAAGTAGATGGAACCCCGCAAAATTACACTCAATTATCAACCGTGCATGGGTATTAAATTATTAGATCTCAATATGTAAATAACTACGATAAAAGGTCACAACAACAAAAAAACACACGCAAACGCGATTCTGAAAAGAAATACTCAAGCACAACGCGAATTAACAACACACTGGTTGTGGGAAGATACTAGAGCTCATTGGTAACCTTTGCCGTACTTTCGGATCACTGTAGGGGTTGCATATATTTAGGCGAATGGCCTTTCAGACGCAAAATCGTTTGACCCTTGCTCCATCGACGTTGGCTACTCACGTCGATGACGGATGGCATTATTCCATCGTTCGTGCCATAACATAAATAGGCGTATTTTTGGTATAATACGAATACGAACAATTGTTTAGAAGCGTATCGGAATCCTTACCAATAAAATACTCGTTACGCCGGCGGACGAATTGACCTAGATTTCGGAGTCTACATGTCTACCGAGTTTGTATTAAGCCTTGGTGAAAAACAAACAAACAAAAACAGAACGCGAATGACTTTCTCGCACGCAGCACACTCGGAAAATGTTTGAAAGGATTAGATTAACTACCTCAAACCTTTAAGACTCGAAGGCTGAATCATAATCACGAATGAATAAACATTAAACATTTAAACTTATTTTTTCCACGGTATTAAAATACTATAGGAATATTTTAAATAAAGAGGGAGAGCGTGGAATGAATACTATTTATTGGGCCGGCAACAAAAACAGAGAGCTTTCGGCTCGAGAGCCTTTATCAATCTAACAATATAAACTTATAATCTGTAATTACCTCCCCGACTGAACTTTAGTTCGGTGGAAGGTTTTACTCTGATCGCATCTGTCTGTCTATCCGTTAACACTTCCGGTGTAGCCGGATGTCACGTGATTCGAAAAAGTCACCGTAGACACCGTACAGTGTCTAGTACCACACGAGAGGGTCGAGCGTGGGATGGAAGCAACTTAAGGTGTGTAGTAAACATAACCAACTTGGCCAAGATTGATCAGTTCACTACCACCAGTGACTAATTCGAAACCAATCGACCAATTTGATTCCAATTAACTAGACCACCACCTAACTTCCATGCGGAATCGACGATGGACGTCCATGCATGAAGCAGACAATAACTTCGAACCACCTGGCCGACAGTGATCCGAAATCAACTCCCACCACACAAACCATCCATCTTCCACTCCACTCCTCCCTCTACGGGTATTTGTGGTGCAGTTACCGAATGTATAATCTATTTACTACCTGTAGTCGTTGATATAGTGGGACCACCACCACTCTTCACGATTACTCGCTTGACTAACAAATCTCCACGGAGGCTATACATACTATCTTGTTGTTGTAATGGCAAATAAGCCTTATGGCGTAATATCTTTTAGTGAATTGAAATATAATATTCATTTACGTTTAACTTAATCTAATTAATAATATAGCTGAAAAATGTTATTAAATATTAATGATAATTTAGAAGATATTCAAGATTTGTATTTTAGATAAACGCAAAATTTAAGTAAAGGTTCTTCTACACGGATATCCACGATAACAAGACGGTCCGCAGGGGCCCGTAGTACTAATTCCACGCGCCTAATGACTTAAGCAATTTCGCAACCTAACCTAACCTTATAATTTTACAACTAAACAATTAACTAAAATTAAGCAATCACCTAAAACTAAAGATCACTTAAAAAATAAACAACGTACTAGCTATAACAAAAAAAACAAGTTGGGAAACCAAAATATAACCTCCCCGACCCCGACGTTAAGGTAATCTAACCTAACCTAACCCTACCTAAAATAAAAGATGAAAAGAAATGTAGAGTATTGGATGAGTAGAGGAAACAGCGTGCATTTCAATCATTATTCTCTATTTTACGGAGTATAAGTATTTTCCCTTAACCTCAAGGATACAGAGAATGCAAAAGAATGTCATGCGTTACCCATAATTATATGCGGCACACCAAATGAAATGTCCTGCGTTACCCATAATTATATGCGGCAGGTTGTAGACTCTTTTATATACACACCAAATGTAATGTCCTGCGTTACCCATAATTATATGCGGCAGGTCGTAGACTCTTTAATATACACACCAAATGAAATGTCCTGCGTTACCCATAATTATATGCGGCATGGCGTAGATTTCATAATTGACACACCAAATGAAATTTATTTTCTAAATAAATATGTAAAATACATGTTCTTATAATATAAATTATCATTAGAGCATAGGCTGTACTGTGTGATTATCTTTGAGATAATCCACTGATTTGATAAAGACGAAGGATTTAGTCTGGGATGGCAATGAAGACAAGGAATTAAAACGACGAAGATTTTGTAGCAAGTTCCTCTTAGACAAACCAAGAAATATTGTAGACTGAATGTTCCATTTACAACCCATTTTCGGTAGATGATCGGCAATTACTTCCGGTACAGTTTTCGTCTAAAATTCTTGTTTTGACGTGCTAATAGAGGACCATTACTGATATTTTCATAATGCAAGTGATCCCAGTCATTGGAAGAATCAAAGGATTGAGCTGGTCGAGAGGTTATTTTCCAAACCGGCTGACAAGACGTTAGCTTCCACTCCTATGATAAAAAAAAATATCTTGAATACTGAAATAGACTAATTTCCATACCGTTAATATTTATACTTGAATAGCTCCTTTTATGTTTAGAATAACGAGGCCGTATGAAGAATTGTTGAGCTTTTACTGACTGTAAGAATCTCATATGTCGAGTCCGAAAACACTCACTGCTTGCATGTTTCAATTCTTCGTACCGTCTCTTTCTGGTGATAAATGAAAGCCGTGTCGCTGCTCTGTTGACTTCAAATGGTGATGACATTCTGCGCTGGTTGATTTTCTCACTTAAGTCACTATAGCTCTCTTTCGTCTGGTCTCGTCTTGTCTCGTCTCCTGGTCTGCTAACGAAGTTCACTCTACACGGCTTCTTTTGATTATGAAAATAATCGGAAATGTTTCTTGGTTTTATAGTGGAGAAATCTGAAGCCTATTTTTTTCCAACATCAGATAACCATTTTTTATTCAAAACTGATGTTTTTTTAAACACGGGAAACCTACTGTACTTCTGTCCAAGGGGAGTTTTCACGACTATAATTTTTCTTAAGAGGTTTAACATTTTGTATCAATCCGCCTCAGCTTTAAATCTTATGTCGTTTCTATCTTGGATGCCCGTGTAAACGTACCTTTATTTAGATTCTTCAATCCACCCCAAGTTTGCAGCAAGCCTTAACCTATACTGCCCGTTATACCTTTGCTTTTTGGACTAAATGATATATGGAAAACAGCTTAGCGCGTGTTGCCAACTCAAGCTGGTATTAAACGGTCACATTTCATTAAATTTTTGGAAAATTTCTTAAATAGCTTATCTACAGTTTAATAAATTAAATTTTTGTTCATCAATTTAGAACCACTTAATAAAGATCGCTAGGTTTATGTTTTAACCTTTTCGTAACCCATTCAGCCACCTTTCTCTCTATTACTTCATATACCTTATCAATCTTTCATTATAGAAATCTTTGTTTAACTAAGAGAAGCACTCGTAAACAATAAACTATACTTTCTCTCTATTAGCTCGAATTCAATGGATATTCCTTATCATTCTACTGTTTAAGAAACAAGTTGGGAAACCAAAATAATACCTCCCCGACAACCACGTGATGTTAACTAACCTAACCTTACCTAAAATATTGAAATTTATGGCATTTGTGGAAGACGAAGATTGAAAGCAAAAAGAAATAATATCTCAATTAAACACTAAATATATTAAACCAATAATTCAGATCAAAAATATACTTCTTATCAAGATAAATTTGAATGCAAAAGAATCAAACTTAATTCAAAATAAAATTTTGAGAACCAGAGTCGGAAAAAAATTTGCTGAATAATGAATTAATTTTAATATAAATGCGTATCGAGTAAAATAAGCAAGGTCAAGGTTCTTCTTTTAAAACCATATAATAATTTTGAAGGCTCTAGAGTTTTTGCAGACCAAGTAACGCCAATAGGCAAAATATTATATCACATTGAACCTATAAGCATTTCTTCAGTATACCAACACAACCCTAAATAATTCTCTACTTAAAACCAAACCTAACTAGAGAAAAAAAGGAAAATAAATAAGATATAACCACATAGATTTCAAGATAAATAATCCAGTCCATAATTCAGTATTAAAACAAAAAAGTCAGAATTAAGACAACTGAAATTAGCAACCTTTGGTAATATGTAAAATAGCCCTTACACGAACAACTTAAGTAAAGCAAATTATTAAATAAACGCCAAATAAGTCAATTAATTAAAATGAAAAATATTAATCTTACCACTACCAAATAGCGGGCAGAAAACACAGACATCAAGATAACATTAGCAAAATAAATTTTCAACACCGGTAATCCTGAGAACTAGGTTCTACAAAATCTTCCTGAATAATAAATTTATTTTAATCTAAAAAATATAAAATCTTAAAAAAATATATATACAAATAACATATTGATAAATCAATTAAAATTAGATGCGAAAAACATTTAATCTCGATATGAGATTAAATACACAAGGTCAAGGTTCTTCTTTTAAAACCACATCAGAATTTTGACGGTTGTAGAGTATTTGTAGACCAAGTAACGTGAAAAGGCAAAATGTTATATCACATTGAACCTATACATGGCTTCAGTATACAACACAACCCTAATAAACCTATCAATAAACAACTAACGCATTGGCTTTCCGTATATCAGGTTAAACTAAAAATTACGATGTAAAATTTCGCTTATTTGCGCTACTCGGTCTACATATACTCTACTTGTCTGTACAGAAAGTTTTAAGTAACCTTTTTTTAAGTTAACCTTCTTTGTGGATTAAGGCTGTGAGTGAAGAATAAAATATATTCTTTTAAGGCAGGACAGATCAGAGTAAAATTACACCAAGTTGGGAAACAACGTCATATGACGACAAACTAACTAGAATATTTTTCAAAATATTTAAGGCCTGGTTCTTCGCGCGACTTTCGTCGATTTGCCGGAAATGGGCGCTTGTCTCATAGCCGCGCCGCCATCTTTTTGCAGTAACAGGTTGCCAGACTATTTCTAATTTTATTTCCCACAAACCAAATTCAAGTTGTTAGTCCAACACCTCCGATATGATAAAATATAGGAGGCGTTGGTTAGTCTGTCGCTATATTCACACTACAAAAAGATGGCGGACGATCACGTGACAAAAGTTTTCCCCGCGAAAATTTTCGCGAGGGTCTCTAGACTTCCGGTTTTGGAAATCGACCAGGACTATACTGCAAATCCAGCGCTTCTCCTGACACACGCGAAATTTAAACCCTCGCGCGAGTTTCAAGCATATTTGATTTCTCGAACAACTTCAATGTGCATCCGCTTATAGAATTTTTGCAACTTGTCGAGTGTAAACCGGCTCGATCTTTTCGCGGGATCACATTTGCGAAGTTTGTACAACTTAAAGCAAGTTCGCAAATCGAACAAGTACTCTAGTGAACTAATTGCAGACCGGAAGTGTGTGGCGGCTTATTGAACTTGCCTACCTTAATTACCGTATAGCCTATCCTAGTAGTAGGAATGGGGCTGCTATTGAGTAGTTGTCCATTTATTAAAGTCTGGGTCTATACTCTATAGCACATCCTAGTCGCGGGACTCAAATACATTTATAAATAAAGTAGAGATTAGGATTTTAAGTATAATTGAGCACTTGGTGTAGGATGTCCAACTTGATCGTATTTTTTTTTCCCTATTGTAAAGTCATACTTGCCTTACAGTCTAAGAATTGCGAATCAAGTCGCCGAAAAATAGGTACTTGCAAAGGGTTCTTGCAAGAAGTACGTGCCTTATTTAAACACACTACTCAAAATATGTGATAATAGGTGCGTTTTACCACCGCCTTAGCAACCAAGAGCCGTTGCCGAATCAATGAGGCAACACCGCTAGCGTGAAAGCCTAACGTGAACCTCTCCTCGCCCTACACAAGGTTATCATTGAGTGGGAAAAATGATAATCTCGCTTATTTATACCCCGAGAAGCGATGCTTATACAAAGTTAAAAAATATATCTAGTCTACTTTTTAACCAAAAATAGATAAAAAACAAAAGTATACAAATTGGTCTATAATGTTATTTAAATTCTTCAATCCACCCCGAGTTTGCAGAAAGCCAAAACCTATACTGCCCGTTATACCTCGGCTTTTTTTACTAAATGATATATGGAAAATAGCTTAGCGCTTGCTGTCAACTCAAGCTGGTATTAGTATAGAAATTGGCTTAAATTTTTCAATCCACCCCGAGTTTGCAGCAAGCCTAAGCCTATACGGCCCTTTATACCTTTGCTATTTTAACTAAATGATATATGGAAAATAGCTTAGCGCGTGCTGTCAACTCAAGCTGCTATTAAACGGTCAAATATTTAGAGAATTTCTTAAATATCTTCAAAACTATCGCCAATTTAAAATTTAATTTTCAGCTACATTATTAATAAGATTAAGAGACATAATTATAATATTTTGAATTATATTTTAAATTAATATTATGTTTCAATTCACTAAAAGATATCACGCCATAATGCTACAATGTACTATACTTCCAAAGAGACTATATAAGCGAATCGAATGCCATTATACAGTATCCGATTGTGATAAGATCTGGTGGAGATCCCACCTTATCAATGCTCAGACGTTTGTCGTAACCCTGAGTGCTCACGTGTCGGCCAATTTACCCTTGGGGGGCGATGTTTGGAGAGTGGAGGGTCGATGTGGACCATATTAGTGAGGGACGCCTCGCTAGTATGGCCCGCTGAGATCCGACACTAGTGGTTGGACCTTGGTGCGTGATGGTCGGAGGTGATTATAACAGTGGGAGACGTCCCATTGCCTTCAACTGTCCAGCATCGAGGTTTGACCGTAAAGTGGATGGTGGCATGCGATAATATACAATTGGAGACGTCCTGTTGTATATAATTGCACGACACCTGAAAGCGTGGCAGCCACGCTTAAAGGAGGTAATTCCCGTTAAACGGAATTGAACGATAAGCTAGGTCACGTGATTTCCGGTTACACAGGATATCCGCTTACACAGGAAGTGACACACAGACACACACACACAGACACGACCAGTAAAACCTCCCCCTGAACTAAAGTTCAGTCGGGGAGGTAAAAAAAAAAATAAAATAAAATAAACATGAGCCAAATGTAAACCATTAACTATATCTGAAGGAAACATATATAATATAACTATATCTAAAAGGAAACATTAGCCAAAAATTAACCATAACCTACATCTAAACCATTATCTATACTTAAACAATCACCTAAAAGAAAAGGTCAGCTAAAAATAAACCCATATGTAAACCATTACCCGTATCTTAACCATTACCGGTATGCCAGTATTTAAAACTAAACATCAACTGAAAGTGTATAAATAGATTTGCGTCCGCTTTCGCAGTTTCCCTCTTGCGCATTTTCATTTGCGCAGTAGCCATTTGCGCGGTTCCCATTTGTAGTTTTCCATTTGCGCAGATTGCCAATAAATAACCAAACCTAACGTAACCTAACATAACCTGGAAATGAACACTGCGCAAATGAAAAAAAGCGCAAATGGAAACCTGCGGAAATGGAAAACTGCCCAAATGAAAAACTGCGCAAAAGAAAATGCGCTTGTGGGAACTGCGCAAAAGGGAACTGCGTAATTGGAACCTTACCTATAATTACTCCTCCAGTCAGAAATTGTCACTCGCAAACATAGCTGTGCGGGCTCACCTCAATTCGTTGAGCCCGAGCTCGATTTGAGCGAGGTACAAGCCCAGCAAAATTTTTTATGACAAAATGAGCAAGAGGTGAGGCGTATAAACGGACGAATAAATTGGTGGGCCCGAGGCGAGCTCTGGCTTATATATTTTTATTTCTCGATATCTAGGTGAGCCCAACATTTTCCAAATTATGTGAAGGAGCCGGGGCTCACACCATTGCAGGGCTATTAAGATTTATCTCGTTTCAACGAGGCGTCCCTCACTAATATGGTCCACATCAATCTTCCACTCTCCAAACATCGCCCCACCAATGGGTAAATTAGCGTTGCTTTACCAAGTGCCTAGGGTTACGATAAACGTCTAGACTTTGAAGAGAGGGGGTTTTACTCCCAACTTCATGGCCACATCACTCGATAAATAAAGGCATTCGAACGGTTTATATACTACCTTTTTGGAGTGAATGCAAATGAGCCTTATGGTGTGATATCGTTTAGGAAAATGAAACGCAATATTAATTTATTTTATAATTAAAAATATCAAATTGGTTAAACTTAATCTAATTAATAATTCAGTTGAAAAATCAGTTTAAAATTCGAGATAGTTTAGAAGATATTTAAGAAATTGTTCAAAAAATTAAAGAAATGTGACCGTTTAAAACCATCTTGAGTTTGCAGCACGCGCTAAGCTGTTTTCCATATATCATTTAGTCCAAAAAGCAAAGGTATAACGGGAAGTAAAGGCTTAGTCTTGCTGCAAACTTGGGGTGGATTGAAGAATCTATATAAAAGTGCGTTTACACGGGTATCCAATATCCCACCGTCCACTGAATTCGAATTTATAGAGACGAAGGTACTTTGACAAAATTTGATAAGACTTCTTTCGGGTATGAGATTATCTTTAGTTAAACACAGATTTAAATAATGAAATATTGATAAAGTTCATGAAGTAATAGAAAGTAAGGTGCCTGAATCAGTTACAAAAGGGTGAAATCATAAGCTTAGCTGAGCTTTATTAATTGCTTCAAAATGGTAAACAAAAATTTTATTTCTTAAACAGTAGAATGATAAGGAATATCCATTGAATTCGAGTTAATGGAGAGAAAGTATAGTTTATTGAGTCCGGGTGCTTCTCTTGGTTAAACAAAGATTTCAATAATGAAAGATTGATAAGGTATATGAAGTACTAGAGAGAAAGGTGGCTGAATGGGTTACGAAAAGGTTAAAACATAAACCTAGCCGAACTTTTTTAAGTGGTTCTAAATTGATGAACAAAAATTTAATTTATTAAACAGTAGATAAGCTATTTTTAAAGGTATTTTTTAACGATAACTGAAAATTACATTCACTGGGTTCTTCTACTCGGGTAGCCCTCTTCAGCCCTTTAATTTTGACTATTATATTATATCATGAGAATCCCATTAAATTGACCTTAAATGAAGGTGCGTTTACACGGGCATCCAAAATTTTCATAAGCAAAAGTAGCCGTGTACAGTGAACTTCGTTAGCAGACCCGGAGACGAGACGAAACCAGATCAGACGAAAGAACGCTACAATAACTTTAGTGAGATAATCAACTAGCGCAGAATGCCATCACCATTTGAAGTCAACAGAGCAAGGACACGGCTTTCATTTATCACAAGAAAGAGACGACCTGGCTACGAAGAATTGACACATGCAAGCAGTGAGTGTTTTCGGACTCGACTTATGAGTCAGTAAAAGTTCGACAGTTCTTCATAAAGCCTCGTTATTCTAAACATAAAAGGAGATATTCAAGTATAAATATTAACGGTAAGGAAATTAGTCTACATTCAGTCTTTAAGATATTTTTTTTTTATCATAGGAGTGGAAACTAACGTCTTGTCAGCCGGTTTGGAAAATAACCTCTCGACCAGCTCCATCCTTGGATTCTTCCAATGACTGGGATCTCTCGTATGATGATTATATCAATAATGGTCGTCAAACAAGAACTTCAGACGAAAACTGTACCGAAAGGAATTGCCAATCATCTACCAACAATGGGTTGTGAATGGAACATTCAGTCTATAATATTTTCTGGTTTGTCCAAGAGGAACTTGCTACCATATCTTCGACGTTTTAATTCCTTGTCTTCCTTGCCATCCCAGACTAAATCCTTCGTCTTTATCAAAGATAATCACACAGTACAGCCTATGCTCAAGTGTTAATTTATATTACAAGAATTTGTATTTTACATATTTACTTTGAAAATAAACAGTTCATTTAGTGTGTCTATTAAGAAATCTACGCCATGCCGCATATAATTATTGTTAACGTAGGACATATCATTTTGTGTGTCTATTAAAAAGTCTACGACCTGCCGCATATAATTATGGGTAATGCAGCACACTCTTTTGCATTTTCTGAATCCTTGAGGTTAAGGGAAAATACTTATACTCCGTAACGTGGATGGGAAATAAAGAAGTGTGAATCAAATGCACGCTGTTTCTTCTACTCTTTAACTACTCTACATTACTTTTCATCTTTTATTTTAGGTAGGATTAGGTTAGATTATATAACCTTAACGTCGGGGTTGGGGAGGTTATATTTTGGTTTCCCAAATTGTATGCATTACCATAATACCTAGGAAAGGGCTCTAACCTTTAACCCCCGTTATATAATTATTATATTGGTAATATTGTTCAATAAACTAAACATTTAGAATCTTTTATGCTTCAAAATAACATTGTTTAGAGGCTCGAAAATGAAGGGCGTGACATGGTGCATGGGATATCTTTGTAGAATAGTCGACAGACTCAAAATTAAACGAATGTTACGTAGCGACGTAAGTCACCCGCGGGACACTCCTCTTTCAAGTGTCGTTAGAACTTGACTATGCCTAGTTATTTTAACACTAATTTTTTTCGTATCAATTATGCTTATTATTACTCTTCTTCTATCATAATATCATATTTAAATTTAATTATATTTTGTAAATAAATACGCTGTAAACGTTCTACCTTGAGCCCGAGCCTGAGGTGAGTGTAGTAAAAAATTGATTTCTTGGAACCCGAGCTGAGCCCTCTTAATGTAAATTGAGCCTGAGATTTGCGTGAGCCCGAGCCCGAGCCGAGCTGTAGTAAAATTTTTTGGGGCGCGAGCTTGAGCTATCAATTAATAAAGCGATCACCCTGAGACTGAGGCGAGACTGTGCATATAAAATTGGAAGTGGCGAGCCCGATGTGAGGTCCAAGTAAAACGTGGTAAACTTTTGAGCCCGAGGTGAGCTCCATACCAATGTATATAAAGTAAGACGAGGTGAGCTGAGCCCGACCCTCGGCGCACAGCTATGATCAAATGCTAAAAACAGAAGCGGATCACATAGGAAGTTTACATCTCCGCTCCGCTTCAAATCCATAATCTAGATTTTTAGGTTACAACTCGCCACCTATGGGGGATTCAGTTTGAGTTTTACCCCCATGTCGTTTGCACATAACGGGGGATAGACTGCCGTCATCATTATTCCCATGGAATCGATGGCGATAAAAACAGCCAAAGAAACGAGTGGCAGTCCCAAATGTCCTTTCGGGCTCTCACTAGTTTAGAGTTCAATAATTTTTAGTACAAGTTAAAAAATACGAGGAGAGTACACCAATAAATTAGCCTACCCTATCATGCCTAACACCACAGAGAAACCCCGCGTGACGCCGGAGTCCGTCCCGGAATAAGTCCGGAGTCCACCCTCGACTAGGGTCAGTCCCTACCCGCGGAATAGGTCTCAATTAAAAGAGATACGAGACGTCGAATTGCGTTTCGGACCTCAGGGAGATCCAGGTACCCATCAGGGATATTATCCCGAGGGGGCCTACTGGGAAAAAATTCCGCAGCTAACGGACATTCTAATAGGAAGTGCATAGCGTCTGCAGAAGGCTCACCGCACGCGCACAGGGAATTATCTAAGTGCTGAAAACGGTTAAGATACTGAGGAAGCTGTCCATGACCACTGATGACCTGACTGGTCCAGTGGTCAGTTACCTCAGCTTCCTCTGTGGCCGAGCGTCTAAAAGCGTAAACCGACCTACCCTTTTCAGAGCAATACCAGCGAAGTCGACAACTCTCTAAACAGATATTTTTAAGCCTAGATCTAAACGCTAATTTTGAAAGGTGCACTAGCTGAGTAATGGTGGGAAGGGCGGAAGCTTCTTTCGCAAGAAGATCGGCGCGTTCGTTCCCGCGAATATCCTCATGAGCCCAATCCCACGAAAGGTTCACAAAGAACCCTCTGGACCTTAGTCCATTTAAAATATTGCGTACGTCGGATACTAGTTTGAGCTGGTTACTAGAACCAGTAATTGCTGCAATAGCAGCCCGACTGTCCGTGAAAATATAAATGCTAAAAACAGAAGCGGATCACAGGAAGTTTACATCTCCGCTCCGCTTCAAATCCATAATCTAGATTTTTAGGTTACAACTCGCCACCTATGGGGGATTCAGTTTGAGTTTTACCCCCATGTCGTTTGCACATAACGGGGGATAGACTGCCGTCATCATTATTCCCATGGAATCGATGGCGATAAAAACAGCCAAAGAAACGAGTGGCAGTCCCAAATGTCCTTTCGGGCTCTCACTAGTTTAAGATAATGACTCTCACACTAGAAAAGAATACGAGGAGGGTACTCCCAAGACACCCGAGTACACCAAAGAAATTGCCTAGACTATCATGCCTAAAACCACAGAGAAAACCCCGCGCGGCGCCGGAGTCCGCCCCGCAATAAGTCCGGAGGCCACCCTCGACTAGGTTCAATCCCTATCCGTGGAATAAGTCTCGATCAAAAGCGATACGAGACGACGAACAGCGTTTCGAACCTTAGGGAGCTCCAGGTACCCATCAGGGATATTATCCCGAGGGGGCCTATTAGGAAAAAATTCCGCAGCTAACGGACATTCTAGGAGGTAGTGCATAGCGTCGGCAGTTAACTCACCGCACGCGCACAGGGAATTATCAAGATGTTGAAAGCGGTTAAGATACTGGGGAAACTGACCATGACCACTGATGACCTGACTGGTCCAATGGTCGGTAACCTCAGCATCCTCTGTGGCCGAGGGTCTAAAAGCGTAAACCGGCCTACCCTTCTCAGAGCATTGCCAGTGAAGTCGCCAACTCTCTAAACAGATATTTTTAAGTCTCGATCTAAAAGCAAATCTCGAAAGGTGCACTAGCTGAGTAATGGTAGGAAGGGCTGCAGCTTCTTTCGCAAGAAGATCAGCGCGTTCATTCCCACGAGTACCCTCATGAGCCCGAACCCACGAAAGGTTCACTAAAAACCCCCGGGATCTAAATCCTTTTAACATATTACGTACGTCGGAAACTAATTTCAACTGGTTATTAGAACCAGTGATTGCTGCCATAGCAGCCCGACTATCAGAAAAAACGTAAAACGGCGTTTGAACGTTACAACGATCAAACCATAACAGGGCAGCATAAATTGCCCACACTTCCGCATGAAAAACGGTCGCGGAATCACTAAGCCTTAGAAGCTCGTAATGCACCTCAACCCCTCGAGAAAAGACTACAAACGCGGATCCTACCAAGTCATTAACTCTCGACCCATCAGTAAAAGCCTCTAAATCGTGCGTATGGGGTATACATTGATCGAAATAAGTAATGTGCCTATATGCCGGGTGAGTGTCCCACCTATCAGCTAATTCCTCAAAAAGAGGAGGGTCAATTACTTCGTCGACAATACGAGCCGACATCCCACGATTAACCACCCTATAAACGGAAGCCTCGGCAGCTATCGTTAACTCTAACGGGAGAATACCAGCCATGACGCATAAAGCGTCATTTGAAACGGTACGATAAGCAGACGTGATTCGGAGAAGCGGGATGCGCTGGATGGAAGCGAGCTTCTTCCGCATAACGGAGTTCTCACTCTGCTTCCACCAGGCACCACACGCATAGACAATAACTCTCTCAATACACGCCTTATAAATTAATTTAAGGTCGGGACCCTTTATTCCCCACGTACTACGAGCTACCCTAGATAGCTTAGCCGTAATGCTAGCTGTTTTAATCTTTAATTCCCTCAGGTGCGGGATAAACGAGAGCCTATCGTCTAAGACGACTCCCAAAATGGTCATCTCCTCCACATTACGAACCCCTTTACCCTGGAGCTTGAAAATAGGCTTCCTACTCATACGGGCCTTACACGCTATGGGGGATTTCGCAAAATTCGGCACCGATTTCTAGGGTTGCCAGCTAGCGAGAGAAACGAGAACTAAATCAAGGCGTGTCTTAATTCTATAAGCCAATCATACTGTAACTAAAATTTAACCCCCCCCCCCCCTTAGAGGAAACGAGACTCTAGCTGAAAATAGACTGCTGCGACGCGGCGGCCGTGTGTTTTCAGTTTAGACGGTGGTACGCCGAGTTTTTTACTAGACGACGGCGCAAGCCATGAACTGCGGGGTTTATCGGGGTTTATCGGCGTATGTCGCGTCTCTCAGCTCTCCCATGAACGAGCCTGGGCAGAATACAGACTTCAGGTCTCCCACCGCGTAACTGAACTTCGTGGCCAGTCGACAGCCGCTTACCACTGTTGGCATATTCACGCTCAACTTTTTTAAGTCTTACGGATCATATAGAAAAGTTAAAACTGCGCGTAATCGGCGGTGTCGGGAGTCTACACCGGAAAACAAGTCACATGCTCAAACTGCTAGTCATTGGCCGATATATATGTGGGCTGGCCTTATATGCCCCTATGCAATTCCCCCTACTTTAGAATTTCACGAGGAAAAACGAAAAATGAAAATTTTGTATGGGTGCTGGAAATTTAAACCCCTTCCCGCAAATCTTTCGGTCAAAGATGGTTATTATAGAAAGCATTACAGATGTAAATTTCCTATGTGATCCGTTTCTGCTAAAAAGGAGATAAATTCAGCCAACACGAAGTGATTTAAAAAGTGAACTTCAGCTTTTCAGATAACTCTTTTTGGCGGATAACGTTACTTTTTTATAGTGTCCAAAACTAGTCTCGTCCAAATTTACATCAATATTGTCGTAATTAAAATATTTATTAGATAATTAATCCATTTCGTTGTTACACGCTTATAGTTCTAAAGATATTAAAGCCAGTTTGCGCGGTGGTAATGAGAACTCCAGGCATTTGTCGATGCCAATGAATTTCTTTAATATGTTTTTGTCCTTGATGAATGAATAGCAACTGCGGCGGTAAGTTGGAGAGATTACTTTCGTCTTTCGAGGTAGATTCTTCCGCGCTTTTTTCCGCTTCGGGATCTTTTTCCAATGCTAAATCCCATAAGGTAACCTGATCATCTTCTCCGGAAGCGGCGAATACGGTAGAATCAGTCGGGTGCCATTCCACCGAAGTTATTGGTCCAAAATGATGTTTGAATAAGCACAGAGGCTTGTTCTTCTATCATATTTACACGAATCAGATTAGAAGGCGTTGAATCATTAATCAGATAAACGACGGTAAGATGAGAAAATATCTTAAGAGTATCGAGACGAATAATCGATCGAATAAAGCGAAAAATCGATCGAATACAGCGAAAAATCGATCGAATACAGCGCAGAATCGATCGAATACAGCGCAGAATCGATCGAATACAGCGCAGAATCGATCGAATACAGCGAAGAATCGATCGAATACAGCGAAGAATCGATCGAATACAGCGAAGAATCGATCGAATACAGCGAAGAATCGATCGAATACAGCGAAGAATCGATCGAATACAGCGAAGAATCGATCGAATACAGCGAAGAATCGATCGAATACAGCGAAGAATCGATCGAATACAGCGAAGAATCGATCGAATACAGCGAAGAATCGATCGAATACAGCGAAGAATCGATCGAATACAGCGAAGAATCGATCGAATACAGCGAAGAATCGATCGAATACAGCGAAGAATCGATCGAATACAGCGAAGAATCGATCGAATACAGCGAAGAATCGATCGAATACAGCGAAGAATCGATCGAATACAGCGAAGAATCGATCGAATACAGCGAAGAATCGATCGAATACAGCGAAGAATCGATCGAATACAGCGAAGAATCGATCGAATACAGCGAGGAATCGATCGAATACAGCGAGGAATCGATCGAATACAGCGAGGAATCGATCGAATACAGCGAGGAATCGATCGAATACAGCGAGGAATCGATCGAATACAGCGAGGAATCGATCGAATACAGCGAAGAATCGATCGAATACAGCGAAGAATCGATCGAATACAGCGAAGAATCGATCGAATACAGCGAAGAATCGATCGAATACAGCGAAGAATCGATCGAATACAGCGAAGAATCGATCGAATACAGCGAAGAATCGATCGAATACAGCGAAGAATCGATCGAATACAGCGAGGAATCGATCGAATACAGCGAGGAATCGATCGAATACAGCGAGGAATCGATCGAATACAGCGAGGAATCGATCGAATACAGCGAGGAATCGATCGAATACAGCGAGGAATCGATCGAATTCAGCGAGGAATCGATCGAATTCAGCGAGGAATCGATCGAATTCAGCGAGGAATCGATCGAATTCAGCGAGGAATCGATCGAATACAGCGAGGAATCGATCGAATACAGCGAGGAATCGATCGAATACAGCGAGGAATCGATCGAATACAGCGAGGAATCGATCGAATACAGCGAGGAATCGATCGAATACAGCGAGGAATCGATCGAATACAGCGAGGAATCGATCGAATACAGCGAGGAATCGATCGAATACAGCGAGGAATCGATCGAATACAGCGAGGAATCGATCGAATACAGCGAGGAATCGATCGAATACAGCGAGGAATCGATCGAATACAGCGAGGAATCGATCGAATACAGCGAGGAATCGATCGAATACAGCGAGGAATCGATCGAATACAGCGAGGAATCGATCGAATACAGCGAGGAATCGATCGAATACAGCGAGGAATCGATCGAATACAGCGAGGAATCGATCGAATACAGCGAGGAATCGATCGAATACAGCGAGGAATCGATCGAATACAGCGAGGAATCGATCGAATACAGCGAGGAATCGATCGAATACAGCGAGGAATCGATCGAATACAGCGAGGAATCGATCGAATACAGCGAGGAATCGATCGAATACAGCGAGGAATCGATCGAATACAGCGAGGAATCGATCGAATACAGCGAGGAATCGATCGAATACAGCGAGGAATCGATCGAATACAGCGAGGAATCGATCGAATACAGCGAGGAATCGATCGAATAAAGCGAGGAATCGATCGAATAAAGCGAGGAATCGATCGAATAAATAAAGGATTAAATTCTATGAAATGTTGCAGACTATCCTAATGATAAAGGGGGAGGTAATCTGTACCGAAAATTTTGAATTACCGGACTCGCTAGTTAAAGTATTGGAGATTACAAGAATAAAAAAGTAACTGTGGTCACCCTCTATTTATAGACAATGTTTTGGAAATTTCCCACCATATTCTCGAATATAGCGAAACTAGTCTTCCATCCTTTTTTTATAGGGCAGTTTTTGTGTTATTTTCGTTGTTATTATTCTTAATTTAGTGGTTTTGATTTATTACTGACCTTAAATTGTCGAATATCCCAAACTTTGAGGCAACCATCATCCCCTCCCGATACGATGAACGGATCGATTCGATTCCAGCTAATAACGTTAACGTCCTTGTCATGAGCTTCGGGATTCGTTAACATACAAGCTTTATGCGGGGCCACTCTTGTATCCCATATACGAATAGAGCGATCCACCGAACACGAAGCCAGAACCTAAAAGGCAAAAGATAACGCAAACTGTACAAACTGAAAACTAAAATTAAACATCTAAGAGTTGTTGAAAATGATAATTTATTTTATCTTTGCCACTATCAAGACATGCAGAAAATTAGATGGCGTTACTGACAAAGTCACGGGTCGTCTGCTTTTAATCTATAGCTTCTTTTGTAATTTCATCCATACACAATTTTTGGCAGATATCTATATATAACTAGCTAGATACAATATTAAAGCGAGGAAAAAATCGGGAGGAATGGAAAGGGATACAACATCTATGGGCACATAGATAAATAATAAATGAGGGAACTAATCAAAACTGCGCCATCTATACTAAGTTCAGAAAACCGCTGAATTTCCACTTTTCGTACAATAAATTACTTGTTTATTTAATGTCATTCGAGAGGAACTTTACACTTTCCACCGCTAGAGTCAGATGGCATTTGTAACAATTTAAGAGAGGAATTTTTGGCAGGAAAAGGCCTAGCCGGATAAGATAGTGAAAACTGCCTTTGAACGAATCGAGACGAAAAAAATAGTCCCATAATCAGCATGACTAATGGTGGTTATGTGTAAATTTTCAGCCCTAAACCCCACAATATCTTGGACAAATTATTACCAAATCGAATAAAAAAAATTTAAATTGAATGTCTCTGGAAGCCCTACAAGGTGGTATTTTTTTTAATTACGTTCAAAAGCAAGTTTTTTACAAACGTTTTAAAATTTTAAAAATTTAAAGAGCATGCGTCTTTATTATTTATTCATAGAAAGGCGGGTTTTCCCCCGTCAAACTTTTTCATCGCGCGCGACACTTACCGTATTTATACTGAAGTGATTAAGTTTATTATTTAAAAAAATTGGATTAAATTATCGAAATGAAAAATTAACTCTATAACGTTCATATATTCAGAACTGAAGGCGCCAACAGCCAATGTCGTCACTTTAAAGGACGCGACTTACCTAATTTAATCATTTATTGTAAAAAGATATCACAAAAGTAAGCTTATTATACAAGAATACCGTAGGTTGGTACCGAAATGGTTTTTGATTGGATAATAACTATTAAAAAATATTTTTTAAAAGTTAACAACTTTTTGAATTTATTTTTAACATAGCGTAAGAAATGTGAATTTTAGAGTTGCCAGTAAGCATGATAGAAACAAGTTAGTAATCAAAACGCACTATTTTAGAATATCACAATAAAACAGTACAATAACTTACATTTGCTGGTCAAAAAATATTTTATACGCAAGTGCAATATGAACTTAATGTTTTTACGTATCGATAATGTACATTATATCAACAAACACTAAAGTGATTAAGTTAAATTCTTGAATTTAATTTAAACATGCACTATACTACAAACGTTGATACATAAATATATATAGCGTAAAAAATTTACATCATTAGAGCTAATTAGAAAAAAAATTAGAGCGCATAATTTTAGAATATCATAATAAACAAAAAAAAATTCTCGAACTTTCCAGACCTTTCAAGCACTTTCCAAAATTTTCTAGACATCTCCAGATTTTTCCGCTACCTTCTAGAAGATTCTGGAAAAAAGTATGCGCGTACGGACCTTGTGTTTGTTGATATAATGTGCATTATCGATACATAAAAACATTAAGTTCGTATTGTGCTTGCATATAAAATAATTTTTTGAACAGCAAAAAGTAAGTTATTGTACTTGTTTATTATGATATTCTAAAATTGCACGCTTTGTTTACTTTTTGTTTCTACCATGCTTAATGGCTACTCAAAAATGCACATTTTTACGGTATATATTATTATATATCACCATTTGTAGTATAGTACATGTTAAAAATGACAATATTTTTAAATAGTTATTTTCCAATCAAGTACCATTTCGGTACCAACCTATGGTATTCTTGTTCCATAAGCTTACGTTTATGATTTCTTTTTGCAATATATGATTAAATTAGATAACTCGCGTCCTTTAAAGTGACAACATTGGCTGTTGGCGCCTTGAGTTCTGAATATATGAACTTTATAGAGTTCATTTTTCATTTCGATTATTTAATCAAAAAATTTTTTTTTAAATAATAAACTTAAGTAAAAATAAGGTAAGTGGCGAGCGCGATGAAAAAGTTTATCGCTTGAAAACGCGCCTTCCTATGAATAAATGATAAAGATGGATGCCTGTCTTGTAATTAAAATTTCTGCCGTTTCTATTTGGGCCGAAATTTTGGGCTAAAATAGCCACCACGTCTATTTACGCCCAATTTTTGGGCGTAAATAGTCGTCGCCGCGCGGCCATGGCTATTTACGCCCAATTTTTGGGCCAAAATAGCTGGGGGCTATTTAGGCCCAAAATTTGGGCCGAAATAGCGAGCAAAAGGGTTATGGCTATTTACGCCCAATTTCTGGGCCGAAATAGCCTGTAGTTTTGTTAAGGCTATTTAGGCAGAAAAATGTTTTCCGAAAAATTTGGGCGTAAATGGCAACGGCCGCGCGGGAACTACTATTTACGCCCCGGCCAATGCTATTTAGGCCCAAAAATGTAGGACATGAAAATTTGGGCCTATTTGGGCCCAATTTTTCCGTTTCATAAATTTTTGGGCGTAAATAGTCGTCGCCGCGCGGCCGTTGCTATTTACGCCCAATTTTTTTGTCTTACATTTTTGGGCCAAAATAGCTGCCGACTATTTCGATACAAATTCGGGAATTTCGATGCAAATTCGGGAATGTCCATGCAAATTCGGGAATGTCCATGCAAATTCGGGAATGTCCATGCAAATTCGGGAATGTCCATGCAAATTCGGGAATGTCCATGCAAATTCGGGAATGTCCATGCAAATTCGGGAATGTCCATGCAAATTCGGGAATGTCCATGCAAATTCGGGAATGTCCATGCAAATTCGGGAATGTCCATGCAAATTCGGGAATGTCCATGCAAGTTCGGGAATGTCCATGCAAATTCGGGAATGTCCATGCAAATTCGGGAATGTCCATGCAAATTCGGGAATGTCCATGCAAATTCGGGAATGTCCATGCAAATTCGGGAATGTCCATGCAAATTCGGGAATATCCATGCAAATTCGGGAATATCCATGCAAATTCGGGAATATCCATGCAAATTCGGGAATATCCATGCAAATTCGGGAATATCCATGCAAATTCGGGAATATCCATGCAAATTCGGGAATATCCATGCAAATTCGGGAATATCCATGCAAATTCGGGAATATCCATGCAAATTCGGGAATATCCATGCAATTTCGGGAAGGTCCATGCAAATTCGGGAAGGTCCATGCAAATTCGGGAAGGTCCATGCAAATTCGGGAAGGTCCATGCAAATTCGGGAAGGTCCATGCAAATTCGGGAAGGTCCATGCAAATTCGGGAAGGTCCATGCAAATTCGGGAAGGTCCTTGCAAATTCGGGAAGGTCCATGCAAATTCGGGAAGGTCCATGCAAATTCGGGAAGGTCCATGCAAATTCGGGAAGGTCCATGCAAATTCGGGAAGGTCCATGCAAATTCGGGAAGGTCCATGCAAATTCGGGAAGGTCCATGCAAATTCGGGAAGGTCCATGCAAATTCGGGAAGGTCCATGCAAATTCGGGAAGGTCCATGCAAATTAGGGAAGGTCCATGCAAATTAGGGAAGGTCCATGCAAATTAGGGAAGGTCCATGCAAATTAGGGAAGGTCCATGCAAATTAGGGAATGTCCATGCAAATTAGGGAAGGTCCATGCAAATTAGGGAAGGTCCATGCAAATTAGGGAAGGTCCATGCAAATTAGGGAAGGTCCATGCAAATTAGGGAAGGTCCATGCAAATTAGGGAAGGTCCATGGAAATTAGGGAAGGTCCATGCAAATTAGGGAAGGTCCATGCAAATTAGGGAAGGTCCATGCAAATTAGGGAAGGTCCATGCAAATTAGGGAAGGTCCATGCAAATTAGGGAAGGTCCATGCAAATTAGGGAAGGTCCATGCAAATTAGGGAAGGTCCATGCAAATTAGGGAAGGTCCATGGAAATTAGGGAAGGTCCATGGAAATTCGGGAAGGTCCATGGAAATTCGGGAAGGTCCATGCAAATTCGGGAAGGTCCATGCAAATTAGGGAAGGTCCATGCAAATTAGGGAAGGTCCATGCAAATTAGGGAAGGTCCATGCAAATTAGGGAAGGTCCATGCAAATTAGGGAAGGTCCATGGAAATTCGGGAAGGTCCATGGAAATTCGGGAAGGTCCATGGAAATTCGGGAATATCCATGGAAATTCGGGAATATCCATGGAAATTCGGGAATGTCCATGGAAATTCGGGAATGTCCATGGAAATTCGGGAATGTCCATGGAAATTCGGGAATGTCCATGGAAATTCGGGAATGTCCATGGAAATTCGGGAATGTCCATGGAAATTCGGGAATGTCCATGGAAATTCGGGAATATATATATATATATATATATATATATATATATATTCTCCTAAATGACCACTTTTCTGCTACACAATTAATTTACCAAAGGCAGAAGGGAGGGATTTATAAGTGTATGTGGCTTCCATGGACTCCTGCCTTTGAAAAGGTATATTTGACGTGCATCAGGGATAAAGCTATCACAGGAGCCCCCCCCCCCCCCCGAGCCGTCAGTTGCTTTAAGTTTCGCGTAAAAAGTATTTTTGTCATCATGTTAATTTTTTTAACTTTATATACGTACTCTCTTCAAAAAACGTTCTAAGCCTAAACGTGTTTCACACACTGGTTTGAGAATCAATCAAATTCCCCGCCCTTAAATCCATCCGAAAATTGTGGGTAGCGCCATCTATCTCAAGTGGAGGGAACTACCTAGTTCCCGACGCTAGAGGTAGATGGCGCCACTGACTAAAAATAGCCTACTTGAAAAACAGTGCCCTTCCCCCCCATGCGCAGATTGAAGCAAAACTCTAAAAGACATACATATATATTTTCAACTCAATTGGCCTAACCCAGGCAGGCATGGAATTATGCGCAAGTCCCTGGATAATGTCCAATAAATTATCCAAATGGTAAGAAAAAGTACTTGAACAGGCAATATGGCAATATCTGTTAACTTTTTTATGTCTGATAAGTTAGATTTTGTAAAAGGAGTTACTGGACAATTGTCCAATAAGAACATTTTCTTATTTCCATCCCTGGATAATTATTATACCACCTTTGCTACAATCAAGATAGAGAAAACTAGATGGCGTTACTTAACAGAGGTCATGGAGTCAAACACAAGGCATCGGCTTGCCATAAACTGTAGCTTCTTAATTAAGGTAAACAAAATTGTCAAAGGATAAATTTTTGTAAAAGTACTTACATTGGCTTCGTTTGGAGACCATTGCAAATCTTCGACAGAATCGGTATGACTGTTATATGGTTTTTGATCAACGTGCCACGTACCTCCTTCTTGGGGAAGCCATAGATGTATGTTTCTCTTACAATCGCCGCTAGCTAAGACTCCTTCTTTGACGGGTGACCAATCTAGGGCAAATCCTTCCGCTTGATGTCCTTTAAACGTGAAACTAGGTTTCGGGGCTTCGCCATTTCTAACGTAAGGTCCCAAAACTCTGGGATCATCCACCGCTTCGAGTGGATGAGTTAAATCCCATATTTGAACGCATTTAAGTTCCGACCAACTGGCAGCTATTGTTTTGCCGTTAAATCTCCTCGCCTTAAATTATTTCTTATTTAAATAATGGATCCCTTAAAAAAAGGGATCAGACACCCGGTAATAATTACCTTAATTCTATTAACGCATCCTTTATGACTTATAAGGGCAGTTTCCATTTCGGGCTTTTCTTCGTCATCTTCGTCACCTTCGGAATCGTCGCTATCACTACATTCGCTCTTACCGTACCGGTTTTTCTTCATATTGCTTAACTTCATGACAACGAGGTTGTTAACGTGTGTCCTTTCGCTTTGTGTTCCTCCAATTAAGTATGCTGATAATGGAAAATCGTCTTCACGATTGTCACCTAGTTCATCGCCAATTACATCAAAACTTAGACAAGGTGCTCCTATGATGAATAAGGATTGAATAGAGATTAGATTGATTACCGGGAGTTTTGAAGAATAGGTCCAGGTAGCCATTTTTTATTTATTTTTTTTTTTTTTTAAAAAAAGAGAAAAATGCGAGAAAAATTATGGTGTCAAAATTATTTGGGGCCGACAATTATCAACAAAGATATGTACGTTTCAAATTTGCCATTTTCCCGTTTTGCGCCATCGCAAAACGGCGGTAGATTAGAGGGATCCCGCCAAGGTTCGTAAAAATAACGAAGGATTATTTTTAAGGAAAGGAGACAAATTTTTGGAATAACCTAACCTAACCTAACCAAACCTAACCTAACCTAGCCTAACCTAAAAATATTTTTTTTTGGAAAAAAAACAAAAAAACATTTTCTAATTTCAAATTTCAAGTCACCTACCCTTTAAAGTAAGCTTCGACCACCAACCTTCACCGTCAAACCCCCCTCCCCTTTCTCCTAGCCGTATCCCTCTGTCTACCGCCGTTTCCTCCCTTGCACCACCATGGCGCAACACGGGGAAATTGAAACGTCCATATCTTTGTTAATAATTGTCGGCCCCAAATAATTTTTACACCATAATTTTTCTCGCATTTTTCTCTTTTAGAAGAAGTATTTTATTTTTAATTTTGGATACCGGGACCTATTCTTCAATTTGGCCTTGATGACCCTTTCCAATATAATTTTAGTCAGGGTCCATGGTTAAAACTTACCAGTTTCAATTCTATGATACAAAAGGTAAACAGAATCATCACATTCTAATTCTAGTCCATCTCCATTTTCAAGATCAGCAGCAGTTTTTTCTTGGCCAGGCATGTACACTTGGGAAGGTTTGGATTCTCCTATGATTTCATCTTCATCGTCAGAATTGACGTCGGATTCCATTTCTTCGTCCTCGTTATTTAAAACTTCCATGCTATCCGCGCCCGAATCGCTGCTATCCATTGCTCAATTATTTGTCTTTATTTTCCCCTAAATCTTTAACAATCGCAGAACCTTAACATAATAGAATGAACACTGCGAGTTCACAGACAGCACGTGTGTAAGCATAGCCTCCTCGATCACGCGCTTCGAAGCGCGTGATCGAGGAGGCTATGGTGTAAGAAAACTAATAAATTTAAAGAAATAATCCAAAATAGCCAGTACAGTTTAGTTCAGTTTCTCGTTTCTCAGAGGTTAGAAGAAAATGAATTTTTGTCCAGTTTGAACTTTGAGTACAGTTTTTGGTATCACATGTTTTCGATCGAAAACTACATTTGGAAATGTTCGTCCGGAGTCAATTGAGGGCTCGTGGGCTGGCTATCAAAAATGAACCGAACGTTCAACTCTCGGTTCAACTGAACTAATCAATGCGGTTACTTTGGTAGCATTCGGTGGCGACTGAATGTATCAGCCCCTTGAAATCAGGCACTAGTCACGGCATTTGACTACTAAAATAAATGACCTGACTACTAAAATTAATAAAAAATCAGGAGGACTAGTGAAACATTTACCTCAATTCTAATATTCATCAAACACAGAAAGGGAAAAAACGAAATTATACACAAGTGAGAAAAACTTAAATTCAGTCCTTGCGATTACGACTTACGAGATGGGTAAAGCATTATATTTATATGGTCTTTCCTTGGTCTTTCCTTCTTGTTTCATACCCTTATTTTTACTCCGAGTAGTCAGAGCTATGAGGATGAAGCCCCGTGGACCTCTGGAGAAGAAAGCAAGCGTTGCATGAACGGCATACTGAAATGTGCGTGACATAACTATAGACTGCCACCTAACGGAAAACTTTAGAAACTGTATTACTATTTTCGTACAGGTTTTTACACTTTATGAAAAATTAAATTCTTCTGGCAGCTAAAATCGCTACGACAATTATCGAAACAGCAATATATCCTTATTTTAATTTGAAATACTATATAGCAGACTAATTTTATTACATATTATATATTTTATTTTATATTTCGAGCTTCTTACGCCTATCCATAGCCTCCTCGATCACGCGCTTCGGCTGCGCTCGCGCTATAGAGGCCCCGGCAAAGAAAAAAATTAACATGTGTTTGAGAGAATAAATGGGAAATTAAAACTCCCCCAAAAGACGGCGCGAAAAAGCACTAAAATGTAGGGGGGAAAGTCGAGGGGAGAAACAAATTCTTGTCTAAAGTTTTAAATTTACGCTCCAGCTTCCTGATTTTTTAAGCACATCTAGTTAAGTATGTACGGATAATTTACAAATTAATTCCAAGACTTTAAGAATTACAGATTTGGCGTTAATAATTGTTGAAACAAGCAAACCTATTATTTTTCTTTACTGACGGAGCTTTTTGCTGTTTTCACCTATTGCGCGGGGTTCTTTTTAGCTAGACCCAACCCTAGTGGGGTCTAGGTACTGTATTCACTGCGGCGTTGGCGTTGGCGTTGGCGTCGGCGTTGGCGTCTTGCAATAAGACGAAATACGTCATCGAATCGAAAAAACTCGGTCTCTGTTTATATATATATAAATATATATATATATATATTGTTAATAAGGGATCGTCGCGAACGAGATAAAAGGTAGCTTATGAATGTTTCGGTTCTAGTCTGTCAGTAATGAAAACTCAAAAATAACAAACAAGTCGTCGCGAACGAGATAATAAGGGAGCTTATGCGTGTTGGGTTTGAGTATGTCAGAAATAAAATATTTGATTTGAAAAACATGATTTGAAAAACACGATTTGAAAAACACGATTTGAAAAACACGATTTGAAAAACACGATTTGAAAAACACGATTTGAAAAACACGATTTGAAAAACACGATTTGAAAAACACGATTTGAAAAACACGATTTGAAAAACACGATTTGAAAAACACGATTTGAAAAACACGATTTGAAAAACACGATTTGAAAAACACGATTTGAAAAACACGATTTGAAAAACACGATTTGAAAAACACGATTTGAAAAACACGATTTGAAAAACACGATTTGAAAAACACGATTTGAAAAACACGATTTGAAACACACGATTTGAAACACACGATTTGAAACACACGATTTGAAACACACGATTTGAAACACACGATTTGAAACACACGATTTGAAACACACGATTTGAAAAACACGATTTGAAAAACACGATTTGAAAAACACGATTTGAAAAACACGATTTGAAAAACACGATTTGAAAAACATGATTTGAAAAACATGATTTGAAAATCATGATTTGAAAAACATGATTTGAAAAATATGATTTGAAAAATATGATTTGAAAAACATGATTTGAAAAACATGATTTGAAAAACATGATTTGAAAAACATGATTTGAAAAATATGATTTGAAAAACATGATTTGAAAAATATGATTTGAAAAACATGATTTGAAAAATATGATTTGAAAAACATGATTTGAAAAACTTCATGTTTAAAGGAATCTCGAAACGCCATTCAAATTGTTTAAAGAGGTTCTTTTCAGCCTCTTTTACAATGTCATGGGTCTAGCTATTCCTATGGGCTTGACCATCTTGTTAAATCTAAAGCCTTGATCCATTAACACAGGCCCTGCAGTCACGCTGTAGATGCTATTTATAAACTTATATTCTAATTTCACTCTCTGATTTGATTTTTATTCTATGACAATATACTATTTTGCTCAAAAACAAGTGTTAAAATTAATAAGGTTGCAATTGTGAGAATTGATAAGAGAGAGAAATTACTAAATTTTGAAGCCTGATAATAGGCCTTATTATAAAATAATCTTGGAAACGAATAAAAGAACCGTTAAAAAGCACCCGTTTGTATTGAAGATGGTCCCTTTTTTTCAAGGCTGGTACAAAGTGTAGGATTTTCTATACTTTTTCCAGCCTTGAAACTAACAAAAAGAGCCGTTAAATAGAACTCGTTTATACAGAAGATGGGCCATTTTTTCAAGGTTGAGACGTAGTCGAAATTTATGTTATCGTCTATTCGGGACAACTCTGTTTTCAAACCACTCTTCCCTGTTTCGGCGCGAAAATCTAAATACGGCGGTCTTCTCTTGTCTTTTCGTAGGATACAGTTGTCTAAAAATTTTGAGAGCTCTATGATGGGTATTTATTTCCTAGTAGTACATCACATTATTGTACACTAACTTGTAAGAAATCCCTTAATATTTTCGTAAACAATAGCATTGTAGAATGAGAGTCCCCAAATAATTTGAGATTCTCTTTAAATTTAAAACATTCACCACCATCTTAACCTATGATCAGATAGTAGTATCAATATGTTGTAAAAAATATATAAAACTATACCAATATAAGATTGCCCCGAACAACATTTTTTCCAAACCTAGTTATTTAATCTAATCTAGGGTTGTAAGGCGAAATATTTCCCTAACCAGATTTCGTAATTTTAGGGTGATAAATTTAAATTAAAAATTATCAATGTAAGGTGGTAGCGTGTAAGTTGTGAAATTTTGGGTGAGAAGTTTTTTGCCGTTTTCAAAACGCCATACATAGTTATTTAACTATGTATGTAAAGCTTTGCACACGCTACAATCTTACGTTGATATTTAATTTTTTACTTAAAAACTAATCACCCTAAAATTATGAAACCTGGTTAGGGAGATAAAATAAACTAATTTGCAAAACATATAATTTAATTGTGGCTTTTAAAAATCATTAAAGACCTGAAAAGGGCAAAACCCTTCAAAATTGGTCAGTTTCCCCCGTTTGAGACGTGCATCAGTTTGGGGGAGTTTTGTAAATCTCGAGAATTAATTTATTCGCGATTTTCGGCCGATTGCCGGGGCTTCTATAGCGCGAGCGCCGCCGAAGCGCGTGATCGAGGAGGCTATGGCCTATCATATGATGGCGCTACCAATGAGGATCAGAGAAGGAGAGGAAATGTGGGGACGGCGAGGTTCCTACAGCGTCGGCCTAAACTCCCACTCTGGGAGAACGGGGGTAGAGACGTTTCGTGGTAAAATGTTGTCGCGTGGGTAAAACGAATCCTTTATGAGACGCGCTAGCTAGCGACCACGTGACAACAGTTTACCTCGAGAATTTCCTATCCCCCCTTTCCACCCGAGTGGGAGGTTGGCTCTTCTCTCTCTAACTCAACGCAGCCCCACATTTCCTCTCCTTCTCTGGCGCTACCTACTATGTCCGTCGATTTTGGCTCGGCCGAGTCAGCCGTAGATGAATCGCGCAGCTCGTGTTGGGGGAATACCTAGGAATATAATACTCGTGCCCCTTCATCCTCCTAGGGAATACAATTTTCTGTTCCAGAGGCACGAGTATTATATTCCTAGGTCAGAGACTACTAAAAAAAATAAGGAGAGGGCTCACGAGTCAGTCTGACTATTAATAAAACATCCTTATTTCCAAGCCTGCTTGAAATCATTCATTGAGCCTTCTTCGTCTGCGGCACGTTTCTACTTCGATCGTCCGGGTAAGTTACATATCTATTTAGTCATTGTTTTTAAATTATTTGATAAATGGATCTCAATAAGGATTAAACGGAGCCAAACAATTATCTGAGTATTACCTATTGTATTGACATGGCATCTTTGTTAGTATTTACGCGATTTTCACCTCTGACCTATAGCGTTGTATCTAAAATTATAAGTCCCAAGCGTTTTATACAACTTTCGCACGAAACTTGTGCTAAATTAAAATTAAAGGACGATACTAAATTGGCAACCAAACTGGCTCTCGCTCACTTCGATGACTTCTACAAGACTGTATTCGGAAAGAAGTGGCATTCTATTCGGTTGGCTTTACTGTGCCAACGCAAATATTGCGCTGTTATTAACCCTTATGTTGGGGACATTGAATGGTTAAAAAATTTAGGAGCTGTTAATATTAAGAACTTCCTAAATGAAAAAATCCCGGATCACTTACCTTCTCTCGCAACTAGTCTTGTCCAGTCTGAAGAAGAGGGAGAATTTGAGAAAAAAAATTTAGAGCTTGATGAAGATTACTCTCGTTATAACACGGAAGCTTTCGTACCCGTCTCGGAAATACAATTTCAAGAAGAAATAATTAATGAGAATAGCTACGAGATTTTGAAATGTAAGTTAAACGCTGACAAAGAAATTGAAGCTTCGATAAAATTTCCAGCGGCTTGGCAAATATACGCCTTTCCTAAAGGAGATACAAGACAATTTCCTGCCCCAACCCAAGACTCGGCTGGTTTTCTTAATTATTATTTGATGGATGCGGCTTCGTTGTTGCCCGTATGGGCTCTTGATTTAAAACTAGAAGAAGATGTAGCTGATATATGCGCAGCTCCCGGAGGAAAATCTTTAGCCATGGCTTACACTGCATGTCCGGCATCTTTACTTCTCCTCGATATTTCCCCCTCGAGAATTAAAAGATTGCGCGGAGTTCTCGATTGTTTTTTACCCACTCAAAGCAGTCTCAAAACTATTATCAAAGTCGCTTGTACGGATGGAAGATCAATTCCTTCTGATAGTTTCGATAAGATTTTGGTGGACGCACCTTGCACAAATGACCGAGTTTCTGTTACGGTTGATGATAACAACTTTTTCCAATCGAAGAGATTGAAAGAGAGAGTTAAACTACCGGAAACCCAAGTGGATTTATTAGTTTCCGGATTAAAAGGTTTAAGGAGCGGAGGTTTGTTAGTTTATTCAACGTGTTCGCTTTCGATAGCTCAAAATGACGGCGTCGTACATTTGTCCTTGGATAGAGTTAAGAATGAATCTGGAAAGAATTTCGTGGTTCAAGACTTAAGATTGACATTCACCCAAATCGCAGATTATTTCTCGATTCAAAGTACCAATTACGGGTCGTTAGTTTTACCATATTTACCCGCCAATTTTGGCCCAATGTATGTGTGTAAAATCAAGAGAATGGTATAATCGGTTATAACTAAAAGTGTATTTCTTACAAATAAGGTTATAGTTTAATAAAGGATTTCAGGCCTGTAAGGAGATCCAATAATTCCTATATAATCCAATGTTTTTGAAAGTGTCCTTTAAAATCCTATAATTTGATAGAAAAGGTCCAATAAAATCCTATAATTAAGTAGAAAAGGCTCAATAAAATAAATTTCAAAGAAAAGGTCGCATAAAATCCTAAAATTTCATAGAAAAAGACCTATAGAATCCTGTAATTTCAGAGAAAAGGTCCTACATAATTATATATAATCCTGTAATTTCAGAGAAAAGGTCCTAAATAATTCTATATAATCCTTTAATTTCATAGAAAAGGTTGTGTAAAATTCTATAATTTCATAGAAAAGGTATAAAATTCTATAATTTCATCCTCTTAAAATTTTCTAGCGCAATAATTTATTAGTTTCGAAGTTAACGCTTATATATAATTACTATCCCGTAGAAAATAACGCTTCAGTCATGAGTAAAGCTCAAATTTTGCACCGAAAACTGGCTTCTTACGGGTTGGACTGGATGTCGGAAATAAAACCGAAGTTTTACGTACCGGCGGACAGTATTTCCGTATTGAGTCAACCCTCCGAATTTTTTAATCAATTGAAGGTAGGAGACTTTAATTAAAATTGGGGGTTTTTGAAGTTATATTATTTAATAGATTTGTTTTAGGAATTAATAACTCAAAGTTCAAAGAGAATAACTATAGCTTCTCTTTATCTCGGCACAACTGAAATGGAAAAGGAATTGGTATTTTGATTCTCATTTTCTAGTTATAACTAGCCATAATTACTATATATAAACTCGCGAAGGGCATTGGAACGTGAACCATTTATATACTGGACGAGAAAAGCCTCCATTTCTCAAGCTCCATCTATAGAGCCTATATATAGGCGGCAAAATCACCTATATTAGGGACAATATTAGGTTGTAGGACTTTCTTCCAGCGAGGCTGCCTATATCTCTAAGGAAACAATGCGTAGAGATAATGGAAAGAGTGCTGCCAAATTAAGTTTAACTACCGAGAGTATCAAACATGATAGTCAGCGCCTGTAAAGTGAGGCTCTCAATATCCCTATAAATAAACAATGCATAAGGATAAGAAATAGCTATCTGCAATTAATTTGTCAATGCTGCAATTAAACTTTATTGTAAACTGCCCCCCCCCCCCCCCAAGAAAAATCTCGGCAAATACACGGAAATTTCGCTGATCAAGTATAACACTGAAGGATGGGAAAAGCTAGTATAACGAATTCTCGTCCTTTATATAAACGGTTGGTGAATGGAAGCTATTAGGTTTGGCTCTGAGTGACATGTTACACCACCTTTCAGACGCTTCTCGTTTTTCTTATCTATATCTGACTGAGTGGCTGATACATATAGTGATGGATAAATATCACTTTTTTCAGTAGTAGTAAATAGGCCTAGGCTTGTAAAACAGACCTAGGCAAGTAAAGACGCGCCTAAGCGAATAAAAACAGGCCTTAGAAGAGTTAAAACGGGTAGCGAGGCGAGTATAAATGGGTAGCGAGGCGAGTATAAATGGGTAGCGAGGCGAGTATAAATGGGTAGCGAGCCGAGTAAAGGCGGGTAGCGAGGCGAGAAAAACGGGTAGCGAGGCGAGTATATACGGGTACTTATTTCGTTATAGTCGAGTATTTGTAACCACTTGGAGGCGCTACAACAGAGGGGATCTAAAAAGAAACGATAGGTGAGGGAGTTCAGTAAAGATGGAGAACGAAACCTCTGGCGAATGCGGGTAACTTGGAATTCAGAAAAAGGCCAAGTTTAGATATTACTACTGTGAGCTATTTGTATAAATAATTAATTCTAGAACCGAACCTATTAGCTTATATGCCCTTTGTAAGTTTAATCTATTATAGCTCTTCCATCACTAGCTTTTTTTCCATCATGATTGTAAAGAACGGTATTGGAAACTTTTTATTTAGGTAGAATGTTTTAGAAAATCCTTAATAACGAGCGAATCAAAAGGCGTCAAACTTTACGTGCTACTGGATTCTTCGCGAGGAAGTAGGGGAAACCCAAATTCGCGCACGATGCTTTTACCTCTGATTCGAGAATTTCCCAGTCGAGTTAGAGTTTCCTTGTATCATACTCCGGCTTTAAGAGGATGGTTACGCAAACTACTACCCGAAAGATGGAACGAAATAGTTGGATTATGTCATTTGAAAGTTTATCTCTTCGACGATACTCTTATTATGAGTGGGTAAGAACACTTGTCCCTGCTTTTAAAGATCAGAGCCTGAAGGAAAAATCGGGTGCCGTATTTTGTTGATAAAAACCGTAATAGAGTAATAACATAGCCCCTTCCTCTTAATTACGACAAAATTAAGGTTTAAAGTCGGCGTTTTACCCCCACCCGCAGTTTGCCATTCGAGCTGTATTTCTTTGCGCCGAATCCCATTGGAACGAAACCAAACCCATAGACTGAAGCAGCATATGCGGGTTAACTGGGACAATAAAATTGCTCCTGCATCATAAGGTCGTTTCATATCCAATCGACCAATTTCTCATTCAATCATCGAGTATTATTCGACTGTCGAATACCATTCGACTGAAAAACCCGCACTTCGGCAGATTTTGAATTTGGTCCAAAGGGATTCGAAACATTGCTTAAATATCCCCGATGGAATTTAAAAAAATTAATTTCCCAGGAATACAAAGATATCTTGCGAGAGTTATAATAATTTAGTGGTTAGGAAATGAGCACTACACCCAAATATATTTTAAAATATAATTTAATTTATAAATTTATGATAATAATTTATAATAATAGTTTAGAAGATAAGAGTATTCTTAAATTACCGAAAAATATCTTTATAAAGCGAATTACCGATTTACATTTACATTGCTATTTTGAGAAACATTAAAATCAGGCTAATTTCAAACTGTCACCTGACTTAACCTTACCTATAATATAACAAGAGGGACAGGCTAGTTCGAGTGATTTACTAAACTAACCTAACTTAACCTAACCTAACCTAACCTAACATAACCTTACCTAACCTGCAAATGAACTCTGCGCAAAAGAAAAAAATGTGCAAATGAAAACTGCGCAAATGGAAAACTGCGAAATAGCGCTTGTGGGAACTGCGTAAAATGGACTGCGCAATTGGAGCCTTACCTATTTGAATCGTTCACCATCTTGTTCCGCATAGAAAAGGGGACATCAACCAATCAGAATTTTACTTTGGGGAAATTTTACTATACGTTTGGTCATGAGTGAATCAAATACGCTCCCAATAAGTTACTAACGCCTAATTGAACTAATGTCTCAAACATTTTCTTCCAAGTCTGGGACGCCAAGGGAGGGGTGGAGGGGGATGGTGTAAAGTTTGACTAAAGAGTCGCCGTCTTGTGGCGAAGAGTAATATTTTGATCGTTCGCTTAAAGATTTAGGGCTAGAAGAGGCGCGGATTTGTCAGATAATATTTTAATAATATTTATTTCACAACCAAATTTGTAGGCGCCCACAGCCTATTAAATGTATCGTTTATTTTAAGTCATGGCTTTGGTTTCTATTTTGTGTAGAAAAAGTGTTGAAAATAATCTTCGCCATTACTAGGCATCCCGCGCGATACGCGTGACTCCCACACTTTTGCCTATCCGGTATCGGGCGTCTCGCGATCCTCGTTCACGATCTAAAACTGCGAACGGGTGATGATTTCGATCACTGCGGAGAGGTATTTCCGCGAACCTTATTTAGTACTCAACGTCGATTTAACAAATCTGAAGATATTAAGGTCAAACTTACTTTAAATTAAATTTAGTTCATCATCTATGGCGAGAGATTTAGTCAGTTATAATAAATGTACCGGTGAACAGTTTGAAATTTCAACCGCCCTCTTAGGAAGAGAGGAAAACCTAAACTCCGCCCAGGCTCAAAAACTATGTACTGAAAAATACGTTTTTTTTTGGCACGTAGCAACTTCCCAAGCTTTTACCGGATATACGTCAGCAGCGATAGTAGTATCACCACTCGTTCGCTATGGTTCGTGTACACATGACGGAGGAGGGGAAGGCAGAAAATGATGTTCCATCAAATTGTATTACTTTGGTAACTTATAGGGAGCGTATATGATTCACTCATGGTTTGGTTCAATGGAGCCACAGTCTTTCTCTCGATTTTTTATGGGAAATGTGTCGCCAACTTTTGGGGACTCACCCCTTGTACACATTGGGAGTAAAAAGACGAGATTTGAGTGCCTCGTAAGCCCTTTTTCACTCCTTAAGCAGGATTCAAAATAGAGGCGTTGGCTGGTTTAATGTCGAGATTTAAAAGTACTTTATTAAAATACTGTTTTTTTGCAATTTAACTATTTTTCATACTTTGTTTTTGTACTAAATAACTTATTTTATGGGTTAAGAAATCTAAAAATTAAGTTATCGCGTATTACGCACCATTTCCTTCAGTCTCATTTTAAATCTTACCTCTGCAATTTTAATCTTAGAATTTTTTTTTTTTTTTTTTTCTCCCAGAGCAAACTTAAACGATCAATATTTCCAACAAAGGCAAGATCGATATATCGTTTTTAAAAACTGTCCGGAGTTGGCCAATTTTTTCGATGATCTAGTCAAAGTCGTTGGGAGCTTTTCCCTACAGGTCAATGAGAGTGATAATTTATCTATTGATCCCAGTTGGTCCGTGCATCCCTACTTAGGTATCGTTTTTTTTTTTTTTTTTTTTTTTTTAAGACTCCTAATATTGAAATCTTTAGTCAAATCAAATATTTCGATCTTCAAATAATTGTTTCTTTTATAACTGACCATTTTGAATATTTTATTCAAAGTTGCCGAATATTTCATTTCAAAATGTTGAATATTTCATTTCAAAATGTCGAATATTTCATTTCAAAATGTCGAATATTTCATTTCAAAATGTCGAATATTTCATTTCAAAATGTCGAATATTTCATTTCAAAATGTCGAATATTTCATTTCAAAATGTCGAATATTTCATTTCAAAATGTCGAATATTTCATTTCAAAATGTCGAATATTTCATTTCAAAATGTCGAATATTTCATTTCAAAATGTCGAATATTTGATAGCAATTTTAGAATAATTTAGCGATTTTCGAATAATCTTTACGATTTTCCAATAATTGATTTGCGATTTTTTAATAATTTTTGCGATTTTCAAATAATTGATTCGCAATTTTCCAATAATTGATTCGCAATTTTCCAATAATTGATTTGTAATTTTCCAATAATTGATTTGCAATTTTCCAATAATTGATTTGCAATTTTCCAATTATTGATTTGCAATTTTCCAATAATTGATTTGCGATTTTCCAATAATTGATTTGCGATTTTCCAATAATTGATTTGCGATTTTCCAATAATTGATTTGCGATTTTCCAATAATTGATTTGCGATTTTCTAATAATTGATTTGCGATTTTTTTTTTTTTTTTTTTTTTTTTTTTTTTTTCCAATAATGTTTGGGATTTTCCAATATTATTATTTTTTTTTTTCAATAATTGATTCGCGATTTTCGAATAATTGATTCGCGATTTTCGAATAATTGATTCGCGATTTTCGAATAATTGATTCGCGATTTTCGAATAATTGATTCGCGATTTTCGAATAATTGATTTGTGATCTCGGAATATTTGATTTGCAGTTAGTTGTATATTACTTTTTAACCTGATGATTTGTTAAAGGTAATTCGAAAGCTTTTTCGCAAAAAGCAAACCAGAGATTAATCGAGGTTTTAACAAAATACAACGATAAAATTAATCCTGACGAATCTCGGAAAGAATTGGACACTTGCGTGTTCCCGTTGATTCAAATGAATCCTTTTGGTATAAATCACGATCAAAAAGTCACCAATATTTTTTTTCAACGGTCCTCAAAATCCTCTAATATCAAATTGGCTTCCGGTAATTAATGCCCAAAAATGTTTGCTTTTTAATCTAATATCTAAAATTATTTTAGGTTATTTAAATTTAACTCAACAATACACTGATGCAGTTTTAAAAAATTGTCAAGCGAGTGTCGATGTTTTAGCGGCTTCTCCCGAAGTAAGTCTTTAACGATCGTTATAACATTCGCGAAAGCGAGAAAAAACTCAAAAGTTCCACTGGGAATTCTTAAACGAATGTAGATCCCATTCTAGTAACATTTTTGCGGAACTAGGAGTGGGGGTATCTTTGTGTTACAGAGTTAATGTCATAAAACCGTTGGCAACAAAGACTTTTCGGTCATTCCACGTGGAATCAGGCAGTGGCCACCACTGCACCATCACCAGTGTTGAGTAAAATACTGCACTTTCGGTATTTAAAATAAAATACTAAATACTCGCACGATAAAGTATTTAAAATAAAATACTAAATACTCCGACGATAAAGTTTTTAAAATAAAATACTTAAATAAAGTATTTTAAAATACTAAATACTTAAAATACTGTAATGTTAAGGTCTTAGCGAAAGGCACGGTCCCAGACCGACTCTTCATCCTCGTAGCACAGGAATTCTTCTTACTACTTCAATGCCATTATGGTTAGTCCTCCTAAATCTGAACGCTTCTATTTCTGAACACTTTCATTTAAAAATGTATAATTTAAATTTGGTTGGGTCTGTTTAAAGATGGAAGAGCTCATTTTGTAGATTAATAATGGGGCTATTCGCGGAACACAACTTCAACACTGTAGAAAAAGACCCGAAGAAGATACAACAGTAATTAGCCAACCGCGATAATTAGCCTAATTAATTAGACCGTTTTTAAGGGAATGTTTCCCTATACGGCCCAGGAAATAAGGTTTTACGAATTTCGGAAAAAATCGTGGGCCTACGCGCTCGATTTGGTCGTAAAGTTTGAGTTTCTCGCTACAAAATAAACTTCTCAAATTTTAATATATATTCAAGAATTTCAAATTCAGAACTGAGCGAAATCAAACTTGGGAACACGCATTAATATATTTGAAAAACTGCAAAATTTGCTAAAGGAACCAAATCGAAACGAGAAATGAGTGTCACCAATGGATTTCTTGGCCGAATTTACCGAAGAAAGGTGGAATTAGCGCGCTCGAGCCGGTATTTGCGAAGTTATCGACGATTTCCTTTGAAATAAGGATTCCTTTATGGTTTCTATACACAAGTAATGCCTAATTTTTAAATCGCCGATACTGGCTTGAGTGCGCTAATTCCGCCTCTCTCTTGGTAAATTCAGCCAAGAAATCCATTGGTGAGACTCATTTCTCGATTCGAGGTGCGCAAGTGGTTCCTTTTGCAAATCTGGGATTTTTTATATAGGCTATAAGATAGTCAGATTTAGAAGTAGGGGTGTTCAGAATTTGAATCGTTCGTTCAGAAGTAGAAGCCGCTATTGCCGTTTTAAAACCGCATCCGCGTCAAAAGTACTCTTCATGGAATGATGAAAACTAGCGCAATGGGTGCGCGACTATACAAACTTAATATTAGATTCTTAATTTCGTCGCTAACAATTCCAGAGCAATCGAGATCTCGGATTTCTTAAAAAGCGTCCTGAGATAGGCGACCCTACCCTACCGGCGATAAGCGGTATTTTTCAAGCGTGTTTCTTCCGCTTGCATCTTGATCATGTTTTTTCCGGACAATTTAGTTGTACGGAGATTTTTTGATAGATAAAGTATTTCGCTAATAATATTCAGTATCTTGTTTAAAATACCAGAAAAATGTATTTAAAATAAAATACTAAATACTTTTATTTAAAAGTATTTAAAATTAAATACAAAATACTCAAAAAGTATTTAAAATAGTATTTAAAATACTACCCAACACTGACCATCACCGATTTTGATGAATTTTAACCAGTTAAAATTTAGAGACTGGGAATTAACCCCACCGAAATTTTGACAAATTTCTCAAGTGACTTTGATGCTAGCAACCAATCAGCGGAAACTGGCTAGCAATCTCAAATTTTATCACAGGGATGGAAATAAGAATATGTTCTTTTTGTCCAATAATAGGGTGACCACTGAAAACTTGAAAATCGTCTATAGGAAATTTCTTTGCGAAATATAGGAAAATATAGGAAGAATTTTAATATTTTATGTAAAATATAGGATAAAATAGGAAGAAATAAGTGTAAAATATAGGATAAAATAGGAAGAAATAAGTGTAAAATATATGATAAAATAGGAAGAAATAAGTGTAAAATATATGATAAAATAGGAAGAAATAAGTGTAAAATATATGATAAAATAGGAAGAAATAAGTGTAAAATATATGATAAAATAGGAAGAAATAAGTGTAAAATATATGATAAAATAGGAAGAAATAAGTGTAAAATATATGATAAAATAGGAAGAAATAAGTGTAAAATATATGATAAAATAGGAAGAAATAAGTGTAAAATATATGATAAAATAGCAAGAAATAAGTGTAAAATATATGATAAAATAGCAAGAAATAAGTGATAAAATAGGAAAATAATTAAAAGTTGGAAGCATGTTTATTATTGCATCACAACTCTCGCCACCGGCTTAAACATGGTATTAATATGATCCAATTGCTTAAATAGTATGGAATTTTACAGACTATTTTAACTGGAAAATGTACAGTTAAGCAGAAATAATCTTATACCGCCACAGCTGACAGTATGATTTAAAACCAAGGATAATACAGAGAAGGATACGAAATGACGAGACGAGCTACTACCTGGCCCGTGAAAGTAGTCGCCCCAAAACGGGTGGATGGGGTGGTTTGAAAAGTGGGAGCCGCATCCTGGTAAATCGCTAGCGGTTTCCATCTAGAGGGAAAATTCGCAACTAGCTTAGTCTCGCCAACTAGCTTGAAAGCTTCTCATGTGTAAAACCCTGGCGCCGCCACTGTGGAGAGAGCGCCAAGTAGTCAGGGTTCGACATAATAAAACCCAGCCCAGTAAAACCCACGGGTTTTACTGGGTTTTACCCACTTAATAAAACCCACCAAAAAAAACTCGAATTTGAAAACTTTTTTTTTTTTTAATTCGAACATGAGAATATTCATTCTCTAATTTAGAACAAATTTCTAATTCAAATATGGCAATGCTTCGCATCCGCACGACAATACCTATATACTGTAACTAGCTTTAAGGGTTTCTCCGTTCCAAGTCTATTTCGCAGGGTGACCAGGGAAAAAACTTGAAATTTTAAAAGAAAAATAGGAAATTTAATAGGAGAAATTATAGGAGAAATAGGATTGAAAATTTAAAATTATAGGAAATATAAGTTAAAATAATAACGAAAACATAGGAAAATATAAGATAAACAACAGCGAATTTATAGGAAAAAATAGGATATATTTCAATTTCCGTTGATTAACATTTTTACCACATATTTAATGCTCTTTGATTTTCTTTAAAATCTTAATCTCTTCTGTTTTTGACTTTATGCCTATGGTGGAAAAAATTATTTAAAGGGTAACTAAAGAGCTTAGGGTGCCTTGCCAAAAGTTAATATTTTCGTTTGGAACTAAATCTAAGCTGGCAACTAATCCTCAAAGGCTAGGATTGAATCATGGCTAAATACTTAAAGAGAACCGTCTAAGCTAGGGTTACCAGGGAAAAAACTTGAAATTTTATAGGCAAAGTAGGGAATTTAAAGGCGAATTATAGGAGAAAATAGGATTGAAAATTCAAAATTATAGGAAAAATAGGATGACTAATAACAGCGAATTTATAGGAAAAAAATAGGATTATCTGTTGATTTAACATTTTTACCACATATTTATCGCTTTTTGATTTTCTTTAAAATCTTAATCTCTTCTGTTTTTGACTTTTGACGCCTTTGGTGGGAATTTTGTTATTTTTGAGAAATTTTAAAGTATACTTTTATTTGAAAATGAATAACCTGATAACCGAAAAAATAGGAAAATATAGGAGAAAACTTTCAATTATAGGAATTTATAGGAAGGCATTGAAAATATAGGAAATATTGGAAGTCTGGTCACCCTGATTTCGTAGCTTTGAAAATACTATTCCAAATGACGAAAAAACTCAAGTGGCACAGAGTAAGAAAAAATGTAATTCTTAATTGAAAAGATATCAATATAATTTGCACTAAAAATGAAAAACCCATTAAAACCCGGTGGGCTGGGCTTTTCCAAAAAAAACCCGGGTTTTTTCGAACCCTGCAAATCCCGATTTCCTTCCCCCTTCTCTCCCAACTTGTGGGAGTAAAGCCGTTGCGGTCGGGGAGCCAGTAAGGCACGTCATTTCGTATCCTTCTCTGTATTATGTATTATCCTTGTTATAACTTTACCCTTGACTAGAGATTTTGAGTATGAATATAGGAGATTATAGGAGTTGTCATTAAATTATAGAAAATAGGGAGGTGAAAATATAGGAAAAAATAGGAAATATAGGAAAAGTGGTCACACTGCAATAAGCGCAGGACATTGTTTAGTAAATTTTTAGAGATCACTGGACATTTGTCCAATAAAACTTAGTGGTACAAAAAATCTGCTAAAGCCAAAAATATATAGAATTTTAAATTCTATATAAGGGGGGATTTAATGGACAATTTTACAATAAAAATTCTTAGTTTCATCCCTGCACCTGAGATAAATGGTTGTTTGTGAATTAAACAGGGGCGGAAATAAGAATATTTTATTGGAAAATTGTCTAGTAACTCCCCTTCACAAATTCAAAGTTACTGGGCATTTAAAAAAAAAAATCATTACCTTACTGGAATTCCCTGTACCAGTAAGTACTTTTTCTTATTGGGCAAATGTCCACTGACCCTTATCTCAACTATAAAAGGGTAGCTGTTTTGTGTTATTTATCGCTATTATACTATTGAGATTGCTGCGGGTTGGGACAAAAGACGTCGTTTTAACTGGAACGTTATCGTTGCTCAACGTTATTAAATGACGTTTCATTGAAACTTTTGCGAGCAATTCCCACAATCCGAATTGTGCCCCTAAGAATTCTCTATGTAATTTCTATCCTTTCTTTTCAAAAGCTAGTTTTGTAAAAAAAAATTATTTCGTTTTAGGCTAATGGGTTTCTAGGCGCCCGTGGCTTAGCGGGATTGATACCATCGGTTTATTCGTACATGGAAAAACAATTTTGGATTCAAGCCAATAAGTTGGGTCAGTCTAATAGGGTTCGTTTGTACGAATATCGAAGGGATAAATGGACGTTCCATGCTAAAGGAATTTGGTATTATCCACCGGAACACGCGCTTCCCGCTATCACTTTCATTGGTTCCCCTAATTTCGGTAAGTTATGTACTTCATTGTTCGTGCAAAGCCGGAATTATAAGGGAATTTGTTAAATTTAAGAAAAAAAAATGACAATTATTTTGAGGTGCAAGTAGTAAAATAAAACCTAGTCCTAGCGCCCTTTCCTCTTTTTAAACACTGGAAGATTCATTAAAATGACCTGGGAATATCTGATTTCCTACGAACCCTGAACCTTTGGTTTAAATATTTATTAAATTTAGCTGGGGACGCTGTACTTTATGGAATTAAAATTTTTTTATAATATTAAAAAAAAAAAAAAAAAAAAAATCAAGTAATTTTCGTAGCTGATCGAGTAAGCGTCGAAACCGATCGATTAATCATTAGAAACCAATCGAGCAGAAACTGAGCGATTATTCGTCGAAACTGAGCGAGTATTCGTCGAAACCGCGCGAGTATTCGTCGAAACCGCGCCAGCGGTCGTCGAAACCCAAATAGACTTAGACAAATCATTTGGATTCCCTATGAACTTCTTGATCAAAATTTATTTTGTGGAACAACATCTTGAATTTCTCAATTTAGGTGTTGAAAATCTGTAGATTTCGATCGAAAATTGTGAATCAAAACTAAATACAAACTGTGCAGACCCCTAGAATTGGTCTTGTCATGAAATACTGATTAAAATTTTTCCATGCAGGCTATAGATCAGTTTACAGAGATCTCGAAGCTCAAATTATGATTGCTACGGTAAACTCAAAGCTGCAACAAAATCTCCATAATGTAATAAATTTATTTTATTTGAAATAAACCAATTTTTAATTTGAATCTTTTCCTTGATACAGGAGCAAGAAAACTTATATAAAACCAGCTACCAAGTCAGTGAACGAACGTTTGAAAAATCTGATCGCAAAATCTCGCTTTTTGTGCGCGTTTTATCCACTTTTATAAAAACATTTTTTTAACTTTCTATAATTGGTGAAAACAAGGGTTACAAATTATAACTAGATTGCTCTGTAGTGAGATAAGAGCACTGTGACCAACTAGCGCCAAAGATTGCTGCGCTATGAAAATATTCTCCTACTGAGCAATTGTTAAAATATTTCAAAAAATTATCCAGACATTGCCAGATTTTTCTGTACCTGTAAGGTACAGTTATCCAACTCTAAAAGTGAGTTTTGAGACACTGGAAAATTAATTTGACAGTGTCCTGTGCTTACTTCCATCCCTTCATATAACCAGTAGATAAAGGGGCTAATTCCAGGGACGGAAGTAAACGCAGGACACTGGACATTGTCTGATAAATTTTCCAAATACCCCTTAACTGGACATTTGTCCAATATGACAAACTAACTTGCACAGGGAATATTGGATATTTTTAAAACGTCTTATGGTACAAAAATATAATATTTCCATCCCTGGTTAATTCACACGCAACCCAGGGTTGGACATAAAATATTCTTTTTGGAAAACATCAGGATTCCCTGTACCAGCTACTACTTCCTTTTTGGACATTTGTCCAGCCGTCCTCTCTCAAAAAATAGTAGTTACTGGACATTTGGAAAATTTATCAGTGTCTAGTGACTTATGCTTATTTCCATCCCTGTTCACAAACTAACCAATTATCACAAGTTTAGGAACGAAAATTAGAATATTTACTTATGGGAAATTTGACCACTATATCCATCACCCAAATTTAAGTTTATTGAACATTATTAGGATTCGAAACATCATCAGATTACGAGGTTTTTTTATCGGACGAATGTCTAGGGGATCTCTTAAAAAGTTAATTTATTGGACAATAATCTATGATTATTTCCATTCCTGGCTGGTTGTGCCGAGTTAGTCGAAAAGTAGAATGTAATTTATCTTTTCTTGTTAAGTTAAAAGTTTTTGTTCAAAAAAAAAAAAAAAAAAATTATTCTATATCTTTATTTCTACAAGTTTATTTTTAATCATTAATTTACAGAAAATTTGGAGCTGTATTTTAACTTCATACAAAACCTAATAACAAAAAGAATTCCACTCTAGGCGGCGCTACTCTCTCCTGAGAAAGGAACGCGTTTATTTCAAGATACAAGCGTAATACAGTCCATTACAATAACTGGGTTAAAATTAAATTATTCATAAATTTCTTCTCTATCCGCTACATATTTGACAATATCAGCGGGACGAAGTAATCTCTCAGCGTCCGCGTCCGGAATTTCAAAGCCTGAAAGTGTATCAGGTGTTAATTAAATTAAATCGAGACTTGGACATTAATGTCTTAATTAACCAAATTCATCTTCCATTGCCATAATAACTTCGACATGATCTAGGCTGTCTAATCCCAAATCTTTCATGAAATGCGATTCTAAAGTCAACTGGAAAAATGATTAACAACGTCAGAGGATCAATTTTTTTCCATTCAGCCTTCTCCAGCGAAATTTGCGAAAAAGGAATCTATCGTACCTTATTAGGTTCAACCTTGTCGTATAATTTAAGGACTAAGATAACTCTGTCTCGAATGAAATTCAGATTCATAGGAGGCTTTTCGCTGTATCTGCGTAGAGAAGGCTGTTGCCTCGGTAGCTGCAAAGAGTAAGGTATTATTAATATATTAACCTTTTCCGCCGTGATTTTGTCATAGGCACGACATATATTAAGAATTCTCTCGCGTAGTTCGTCTATTGATAGTTTTGAGCCACCTGTCACTGTCGCGCTCGAGAATTTTATCGAATTTACCTTTAACTAAAACGGTCAAAAGTGAAGGAGTTAAGGACGTTAATGAAGGTAGTTCGCTAGAATGAAGGGGACAAAGTACAAACCCAAGGGCAAAGGCTAAACCATTAGCAAAAGCTTATACTTACGATTGAATTTCCTAATAAATTATTTTGATTGTGTTTAGATAAGACTGGCAAATGAATCTGTTTGATACATATTAGACTGGGAACGACTCTAGGCGCTAAGACTTTAAAATATTGCAAACGGCAGACTGATTTCGCCAACAACGCCATTGTACTTGGTAACCAACACTCGCGTTAAGACTAAGGTAACCAAATCAACAACGCCGAAGTGCCGATTTGCGCACAGCGATAGAAATAAGCATATATTGGACATATTTCACAATAGATGCCGCTGCCCTTTTAAAAGACATTTATGGTTTCTAAATCACAAAAATAGAGAAACATTCTGGTGCTAAAATAAAATTTGGAAAATTTAACGGACAAAGTCCATTGTCATGTGTTTACTTCCGTTCCTGCTTATGCGTAAACCACTACCTCTTAATATGTATTGTATGCGCGACATCAAACTTCTGGATGACATTCAGACAAGGGCTTCGAAGATACCTATCTCACTTCGTTATCTTCCGCGGTCGCAACGCCTTCGCCTTCTTTGATGGGTCCCGTTAAAGGACCGACGGCTGTTCTTGGACCTAACATCCTAAAACTTTGTACGAGACACTCTAGTGGCTTTTCTCACTAAGCGCTCATTCTTCTCCAATGACCAACACGGCTTTCTAAAAAGATCTTGTTTCACGAACTTGCTCGCTACTCTGGAGGAGTACGAGGAGGTCACTCAGTGGCTCGATGAGGGAGACTCGGTAGATCTCATATACCTAGATCTACGTAAGGCATTTGACACTGTCCCACATTCCCTACTTATCCGAAAACTAGAAATTCTTGGAGTACCCCATATGGTCGTGAACTAGATTGCAGACTTTTTGAGTGATCGGTTCCAACGTGTAGTTCTTGGGGGAGTCTGCTCTGCCTGGTCGGAGGTTACTAGCGGTGTACCTCAGGGATCAGTCCTTGGCCCCACACTGTTTGTGATCTTCATTAATGACCTTCCTCTGGTTATTCGTGACTCCCTCTTGAAACTCTTTGCGGATGACAATAAAATTGGTCACAGGATCACCACTCTTACGGACGCACACTCACTCCGAGGGGATATTGATGCCCTTAATTGCTGGGTGTCCTCGAATGGTATGAGTTTCAACTCAACCAAATCTATGGTGCTCCACTGTGGTCCAAATAACCCACAATTTAAGTACCGGCTTGGTGGCCATGTAATCGAGGCCACTGCTCTTGTTCGTGACCTGGGAGTCATGCTCTCTGGGCGCGTTTTGGGCAGGGACGGAAATAAGGAATTTTTCTTATTGGACAAATGTCCAGGAACCCCCCTTAAAAATTCAAAAGTTATCGGACATTTAACAAAATTACCGGACAATGCTAAATTTCTCGTATTGAAAAGTACTTTTTTTATCGGACATTTGTCCAGTGACCCCCTCTTAAAAATAAAAAGTTATCGGACATTTGGAAAATTTATCGGACAATGACCAGTGACTTGTGCTTATTTCCGTCCCTGGTTTTGGGCGCCTCTCACAGTAAAGTGGCATCTGCCCGGGGAATGAGAGCCCTATACATGTTGCGGCGCTCTTTTTCGGACTTCAGTGCTACATCCTTTAAAATCTTGTACCGTACGTACATCCGTCCCCACCTCGACTACTGCTCCAGTATTTGGTCACCCTACCTGGTGAAGGACATCAACAATCTAGAGAGAGTGCAGCACAAGGCGACCAAACTTGCCTCTGGTTTGCGCAATCTACCGTACCCCGAGCGTCTCAAGCGCCTCCACCTCCTCTCTCTAGAAGATAGGCGTCTTCGAACAGACCTAGTGGAAACCTTCAAAATTATTCACACCCTCTACGATGTAACCCTTAGACAGTTCTTCACCGTCAAATGGACCGGGCGTAAAGCCCCCACTATTATCAAAAAAAGATGTTGCAGTACAGTCCGCCGTAACTTCTTTACCCAAAGGGTGGTTAATGCTTGGAACGGTCTTCCCCCCGATACTAAAGTTCGGTCCTCGGTGTCCGTCTTCAAGGCTCGTCTCGATAAGTTTCGTGGTTGGCGCTAGTGTCGCCTGTCCCGTGTATAGTAGTACTGTATAATGAAAATCCGTTTCCCTTTTTATTATGTATTTTTTGTGTTTGTATATTCTGTATATATATCTTGTATTTTGTATATTTTATTCCAAGTGTATTTATTTATTTCTTGTCTCTTTGTATCGTGTCCCACTGCATAGTCAGGGCGCAATAAGTGTGTAGCTTTCTATACTTGACGAATAAAACTATTATTATTATTATAAATTGCTACGTCATCCCACCCAAAGTTATTTCTCGTACGCCGCTACGTCCGTTACCACCCACGGAACTAACAAAAAACTGCACCTCAGTCATTCTAAGAGAGATGCCTTGAAATTTTCCTTCTTTCGTCGCACTATAATTCCATGGAATTCTCTACCAAATGTAATTACTTCCGCGACCTCAATTGGCATATTCAAGCTAAAACTCCGAGATTTTATGTCGAAGAACATACCTACCTAACTTTGCTACTAGTTGGGCTGTATGCAGGGACGGAAATAAGCACAAGTCACTGGTCATTTGTCCGATAAATTTTCCAAATGTCCGATAACTTTTTATTTTTAAGAGGGGGTCACTGGACAAATGTCCGATAAAAAAAAGTACTTTTCAATACAAGAAATGTAGCATTGTCCGGTAATTTTGTTAAATGTCCGATAACTTTTGGATTTTTAAGGGGGGTTACTGGACATTTGTCCAATAAGAAAAATTTCTCATTTCCGTCCCTGGCTGTATGGCGTTCGCGCCCAAGCCCGTACCAGGTCTCCTGAGAAAAAAAAATATCCTTCAAGGTCCGTTGAAAAAAAATAAATAAATAAAACTGTATTATTTTATTTTTTTATTTGGGCTGTTCCCGGAGCACTCCAAAAAACCTTGACGCAATGCATTTTTGATTGCTTCGGGAGCAGTCAGAGCTAGGAGGATATAGGGAAAGGAGAGGTGGACTGTCGGTTCTTAGATCTCAAGATAAGGGCTGAGAGGTGCTCACGCGCATCTAGTTGCATTGGTTACACGCATCATGTGACCACGAATTCTCAACTCTTACCTATAGAGTATAGGCTTTTTGCTGGATATTGTCGACAAAGGACCGCCATTGTCTCGCAACGAATGGGATCAGATAGGACACTTTCGTGACAATTCTCACCTTTTCTAGCTTTAGGCAGTGCAGAGATTTTTTACCTCTCGCGAAAAGAGGGGGCGATGGCACGCCCATCCGCAAAAACGCTATAGACGACGAGTTGACGACACGCACTGAACTAGTTGCGCGTAAAGCCACCCAGTACGAGCGGAATACGGGGGAGAAGGTTATATCTAGCGGCCGTTAAGTGGGAAGCGCGTTTTAATGGGAAAATAATCAGTCCATTTCACCTTTACACCTTTATCCACCCAGCTCTCCGGAATGTAAGGGCTCCCTGGGGCTCGTAGGACGGCGCACTTTATCCAGATAATCCAGAGCCCGGCAGAAAGATAACGACACTCCAAGAGTACTTGTGGACGGTGTGGTGTCGTCTCTGGAGTAAGTGGAGCAGTTCGTACTCTGTTTTGTGGAACTAACTCCAAAACGACTCTGTCCCCTTAAGGAGGCTTTATATTCCGGGAGATTTAGTCATAGGGGGTGCTTTTCGCTGACGAATTCGAACTTTACATACTCATAAACCAACTTCCAGGGGCTATTGCCATTGGGGCTACAAATATAATGATATTATCACGATAGATGGCGCGTCTGCGCCTCACTATCTCTCGCTCTCGTAACTATCTATGTATTACACCTGTTGCTATGGGAAAAGAGTCGAGTCTCGAGGGGAGGGGCTGCCGACTATTTCGTCATAGCTTAGCCGATCAGAATACGAGAATGGAAGCTACAATTGCGACATCTCTTAACAGAAAGGGGCGTAAAGAGTAAACCCCAATGGCAAGCTGCCCCTGGAAGTTCAACTTCAATTTTGAATTTTTCAATTGACTGAATTTATACTTTCAGGATTTTAGAGCCCAAAAATTACACCATTACCGGCATTTACCGCACCCATTGCGAACGATGTGCCGAACATAAGTACACAAACTTTAACAACGGACACACATACAAAGGTAATCTTCGCAGAACCTCCCACTTAACACAGTTCACTCGGGGCATAGCCTCCTCGATCACGCGCTTCGGCTGCGCTCGCGCTATAGAAGCCCCGGCAAAGAAAAAAATTAACATGTGTTTGAGAGAATAAATGGGAAATTAAAATGACACCAAAAGACGGCGCGAAAAAGCACTAAAATGTAGGGGGGGGAAAGTCGTGGCGAGATACAAATTCTTGTCTAAAGTTTTAAATTTACGCTCCAGCTTCCTGATTTTTTAACCACATCTAATTAAGTATGTACAGATAATTTACAAATTAATTCCAAGCCTTTGAGAATTACCGATTTTGTGTCAATATTTGTTGAAACTAGCGAACCTATTATTTTTCTCTCCGGACGGAGCTTTTTGCGGTTTTCACCTACTGGGCGGGTTTCTTTTTAATTCTCAAGCCTTGAACCATTTTTACCGGTACTGTAGACACTCTAGATACTATTTATAAACTTATATTCTAATTCACCCTCTGATTTGATTTTATTCTATGGCAATATACTGCTCTACTCCAAAACAACTCATTTGCGAAAAATTAGTCCCTATATTAATTAATAACGTATCGAGAAATACTTCAGCCCGGTACGAAAAAGTTAAAACACTCGTTTACAAACCCTTTCTAGAAAAGTTCATAAAGTGTTAACCTTCAATTTTCCTCATTTCCAACGGTTTCTCCATACATAAATTGTTCTAAGTCATTTAACAAAATATATTGCAATTAAATATATTTTTTTTGCCTAAGTAGTCCATTCTTGCATTGGGATTAAGTAGGACTTTATTATTTTTGAAACTGGTTTGAATGAACATGACGAATAAATCAATTTCCACGCTTAAAATTGTCTTTTAAATTTTTAATTATTGCTTCTTATAAGTGTATAAATATATCTCCTAATTTAGCACTGTATCATTATCGTTTTAAAACTTGATTAAAAATTTCACAACAAATTATATGTGATAAAGCTTTGCACACGCTACCAACTTAAGTTGATCATTATTTTTTAACTTAAAAACTTCTTACCCTAAAATTACGAAGCCTTTTCAGGCAGTGAAAATAAACTAATTTGCAAAACATATATTTTAATTGTGGCTTTTAAAAATCATTAAAGTCCTGAAAAGGGCAAAACCCTTCAAATTTGGTCAGTTTCCCCCCTTTGAGACGTGCATCAGTTTGGTGTCATTTTGTAAATCTCGAGAATTCATTTATTCGCGATTTTCGGCCGATTGCCGGGGCTTCTATAGCGCGAGCGCAGCCGAAGCGCGTGATCGAGGAGGCTATGCTCGGGGAGACAAAAAATCAGATCCTTGCAATGTTTTGTAGTCGTTCTCAAAATCTCACGTGTAACCACTAGTCTGACTCTGACCATTTGACAACGAGGCTTACAAATGATATAGAGGTTTAGAGTGTAGACGCTTTAAACAAACATGAAATGGAAAAAACATACCGTAATTGTCAAATTAACCCTTAAATTCATATTTTTAATTGGATTACTTTGCGAACCTATCACCGCGGAAAGCCTGGTGAGTACCCGAACGTTAGCTAAACAGCTTACTGGCTTAATAGTTTTGCTTTGGCTGGTAAGCCTTGGTCTCCTTTCTGTTATTGTTTATCATGCCTTCTTATTATTAATCCAAGGTTTCTTGAACTAGATTCAATTTAATTTTTCACAATATATTACGCGTTACCAATTTTATTTGGCCTATTGTGTTAACAATGTCATTGGTCGCAGTTGACTAATTCGATAGTTAAACCTTTTTTTTTTTTTTTTCTCCTGGATAGTAGACGAGCTAGGGCCAGAGGCCTTACAGCTCCAGTAATTATAGTAAAATTACATTAAATTATACAAGTAAATTTAAAATTAATCTTAAAACAAAATTAACACCGATAGCTGTTCTATTTTAGTTGGTAGTGCAACCGAAGAAGAGTTTTAAAATGTTGCACTGATCTAACCGCAATTACATCTTCGGGGAGGGCATTCCACAGGGGGATAACTCGGCGGAAAAAAGAGTTCTTCAAGGGATCTTTATAGGCGAAGGTTTGGGCCAGTTTTCGAGAGTGACCCCTGGTAACATGAGTTTGAGGAGCACTGGTGAAATAGTTTTGGCCGGGAGTACTGAGTAACTTGAAGAGGCTGACCAAGTCAAAAAATGAACGCCTACGCGCGAGGGAGGGCCAATTAAGTTTTCTTAGTCTAGTGTCACGAGGGAGGAGCCACAGTTTGTTGGTTAAACTAGCTTTTGTAACCTCTTGCGTGAGTCTCACGTTGTAATGAACTGGTTTCAGCATCAAAACCTAGAAGTATTGGAACCTACGGTGTTGGTTTCAACATTAGACGGAGCATTATACGCCGTTCACAAAAACACTGGCGCGATTAAATGGGCTCTGAAAGAAGGTACGTACTAGTTTAATGATTTATCATCCAGGACTATGAGTCCAACTTTAGGCCAAATTATTAAATACTCTTTTACGTTCCTATAGAGCCTGTATTGAAAGTTCCATTTGATCCGGAACAAAGGTATTATTAATAGTTTTTAAATTATGGAGTGGTTTGACATAAATTGTTAAAGGGACCAGGAAACCATTATTGCGACAATTTCAAGTTACTGTTTTTAGGGTAGGAAATAGTTAAAAATAGATAAAACGTAATTTTGGTCATTAATGGACCTATGTGCTGTCCAAAAGAGATAGTTTTTGATATATTGGAAAGCAATTGAAAAGCCAATCAAAGTGCACTTTTATCAGTTTATTATTAAATAAAAAATAAACTATAACTACGATAAAATTATATTCTTGTAGCTTTTACTGATCAAAATGAATCAATTTTTACTCTCGGTGAAGATCTCTTCCCTTGATTTTACCCTAAGCCTAATTTGGGACTAATTCTGTTTGAAACTTAGATCTTATATCAGTGGTGGGCAAATTCACAAACTTTTTCACGAATGATCAGGCTTGTCTGTACTAAGTCGCTCGCGAATTGCCTACCATAAATATAACTGCCTCAATACATTTCCTTTGGTTAGGCCCAATGTGTAAAGCTCTTAGGTACAGATAACAGCTGACGGCTATCAGGACCTCCAGCGTAGGTAAAAATTGTAACAGCGCAATTTATACCGGAGTTCCGAAACCTCAAAATGCCGTAGTCCAAAAAATAACTTTTTATTAAATATTATTCAAAAGGAGAGAATTAAATCAGCTCAAAACGTGTTCAAAAAGTTGTTTTTCACAAGATGCGTCAGTTTTCAAAATGTAAATATAACAGTTATATCATTTAAACTAAATAAAACTTCTTTTAGCTGGCTAATACCCTTTTCAGACAAGTTGTAACTAGACGGTTTAATCAGATTTAACCGTGGTTCAATCGCAATGAACCGAGGTGTATTGAACTGAAAAGGCTATGTAAACCTCGATTAAATCTGATTAAACAACCGCTTATTAAGCCTCGACTTGCTTTAAGTTACATAATTAAAAACTTTTACAAAGAGTCCAATATCGTTATAGAGTAGGCCATGGCTTAGCGAGCTGTATATGTTTTATTTTCTCTCAATGATATAAAATGTTATATCTTCTGAAAATTGATGGTTCTTATAAAAAACAACTTTTTGATCATGCTTTGAGCTGATTTCATTTTAAACCAAGCTTCAGAAATTAATTTAAACACCATGTCTAAAAATTCCGTAAAACATTCTGGAATACATTTTTTGGCATGGTGATTCTGAAAACAAACTAAGAAGCTCCAAGTTTCCCTTGCGGAGAAATTCACCTATTTTTCACACTCGGTTATAGATGGCTCTTTTCTAATTTTTTTTGTCCATCCCTTTATATCCCATATATCCATCGTCTGCTATCTGTACCGCCCTCGAGGAAAAATCCTCGATTGAATACTGTATCTAGCTATTTATATATATGATATTTGTGGTTTGAAAATAAAGAATGGGATGGATGGTTCGTACAAAACCTGGAAAAATTAGATAATTTGGAAATTGGCCCTATCAGAAATAGATGAACCGCAATTATCAACGAGCTATTCCTCTATCACCTAAGGCAAGTTCTTCGTTTCCCCTCTCTTAGACGACAGTTGTAGCCCCCCCCTCGGAATTTCGACTAGCTGGCGCTTTCCGAGTGAAACATTGTACAAAAACACTGACTAAAAATGTTACTCAATCAAATTAAACTCTTTAGTCTGTGTGAAAATGGCAGCTGATGACTTTAGAGATTAGCATCTGTTTTAAAGGAATGGTGCGGTGTTAAAATATTTTTGCTGCAAACCCTTTAGTTAAACTCAAAACCAATTTTTCAAGCGTTAAAAAAATTTAAAATTAAGTATATTTTTAAATAAACAATTAAAACAAATTACATTGAGGGCACATAGGCGCCCGTATGAAGCTTTCCTGTAAAGCAAGAGCGCATTCGATACGTCACTTCAAGGTTTTTATTTCGGCAATAATCTGATTGGCCAAAGTAACTTGGCTCAGCTTTTACTCAATGGTAAAGTTGACTACTACGCGCTTGAACGTTAAATCGACGACAGGTTATAACGGCAGTGCTCGCCAGTCTAACGAACGGGACGCCGACTGAAGGAGCATCTAACCCCGGTAAGCCGTAGCCTAGGCCTAACTCCGTCGGCGATTCGGACTCTCGAATAGATCCGTTTGAAGTTGAACCAGTGTACACGGAAGAAGAACTTTTAATTAGAGATAGACTACAGGAAGAGCGGAATAATAATGACGGTATCGAAAATTTAATTGACATAGACCAGATGAAAGAAAATTGCACCTGACAAACTCTGTAATCCAACTTCTTCGTAGGCAAAGGCTTAGTATAATACGCGGCTTTCACTGTTTCTTTAGCATATTTTAGCCATTTTGACGCGAGTTCGGGGTACTTTAAATGATCAGGAACCGTATAAAAACTTAGTCCAAACCGAGAACTAAAATTTTTGCATTCTTTTATAATACAACTTGGCATTTTGAACTTTCTTTAAAACAACACCGATTAAAAAACGAAGGATTCTAGACTTTACTGTCTCAGACTCTCTCCCCTCGGAGTCTCATTTCATTGGTTTATAAGTTATTTCTATTGGCCTATCAGATTGCTAGCCTGGCCAAGCACGACAGAGAAGTTTAGAATTAGGGGTAAAGGGGCCACGTCCATACTAAATTTATTTTTAACTATAAAATTATTATTATTATTAAAAATTAATTTTGAGTTATAAATTTCTGTTGCCAAGAGTGCTATTGACCCTTAGAGGCAAAAAAACTTTATGGGTGAACCATTCCTTTAAGCGTTTATATTTTATTTCATTAATCTTCCAAAATGTCGGGTAATGAGATTTCTACACAATGCAATTTCTTTCTAATGAATAGGGCAAAAGTTAGGCATAAATCGGTTGCTTGTAATATATTTCAAACAAAAGAAAACCCCAAGGAATTGGCAATGAAAACTAAGCCTTTGAAAAAATCTGAGAGATACTTGCGTATAAAATCTTGTTCTAATAATAAAAAATATGCATCTTCTCTTACAGTTATAAATAATCGGTTAAGTTGTTTTAAATTGGCAACTAATTTCTCCACGTTTTCCATAATGAAAATGCCATTATCTCTAAGCCTTGTTTTGCAGGCGACGTTTCTCACAATTCTTCTAAAGCAAAAACTTTTCCCGTCACTACGTGGGGCGATCAGTTTCCCATGATCCTCCTAGGTTTTTTCATGAGGCCGAGAAAGCCTATGCCCCCCCCCCGTGCTTACCCTCCCCATTCACTCCAAATGCATTTCCCAATTTAAGCTCTCGTTGATAATTTCGGTTCATCTATTTCTGGCCCTATAGATCAGGGAATTGGAAATCTGTCCAAAAAATAAGGGAAAATTCAGGGAATTTTGAAAATTGCCCTAAAGATCAAGGAATTTGGAAATCAGCACAAAGGGTCAGAAAAATTAAATATTTTGCTGTTTATGATTGGTTGACCAATTAATTTTGACATAATTATTATATTCTTAAAATATTTTCTTTAAAGGTACAGACCGGGATAAAAAGAAGTGTGTCTTAAATTATAGAGCGTATATTAAAACGACTAATATCATATCGCAAAAAATTTAATAGTTAGTAGATATTAAGATATTTGCGTTTATTATAAGCAAAAAGTGATCTCTAGTGAACGCCATTTTAGTTTTTTCATACCGATGCCTGCTGAGGATCGGCTTCGCCGATTGGTTTATTTCTCACCTAAAGTCACTTGACTCTAGCTGAAAATAGATGTGGGTATAAGCGTGCTCAATTTCTTTAGAGTCAAATAAGATATGCCGGGCCGAAACATAGGCTACTTCCGAAGGATCCCGCGCGCGAACACAAACCCGAAGGTCGGTCGGGCAGCTGAGCTAGTAGTAGTCAGTACTTAAGTTGATTTGAAGAATTAGAAGGTAAGAACTAAACTGCATTCATTAATTTGGCATGTTTTCGTAGAAAGTTAGAAATCACAAAATTACGGGTCTTCTTACGAAGTTACGAACAGACGATCCGACTGCAGCCGACTCGAATGGCCTTCGTTTCGCGAATCTTTATTGGGTCACTTAAAGGCCAATCATTGAAGCGGATCCTTATTTTTAAAACTCGAAATGCCGGGAAGCAAATATGGCGTTCTTCTAGGAACGTAAATTTCGGTTTTAAAATGATATTTATAAATTAACCAAGACTTAAATCACTATAATGTGTTTTTATTTGTAGGTTTTTAAGCATGCTCTTTCCAATGGAAGTACTTTTAAAGTTGGGTTGCCTTTACCTTTAAGGATAAATGAATCACTTAGATTTTTTTTTTCTGAAGCTACTAAATTAAATAGTTTTGTGATGCCTTTTTTTGGCTTGTCTATTTGCGAAAAAATGGCCTAAGAGGCTAAATATGGTTCGGTCCGCTGGGAAAGAAATACCGAGCTACTTATAGGAGGAAATTATAGACGGTGCGCGATAATTCTGGACGGCGCGGAGTAAGAACGGACGGCGCGGAGTAAGAACGGACGGCGCGGGGTGATTACGGACGGCGCGGGGTGATTACGGACGGCGCGGGGTGATTACGGACGGCGCGGGGTGATTACGGACGGCGCGGGGTGATTACGAACGGCGCGAGGTAATTACGGACGGCGCGGAGTGATTACGGACGGCGCGGGGTAATTACTGGTAGCTATTAAAAATTTAAGATTATTAACAAATAAATAAAGAATAGTTAACCATTTTGAAAACAGGTTTCCTGGTTCCTTTAAAAAAATAACAAAATCATTTTATAAAAAAAAAAAAAAAAAAATCCTATGAGATTTTAGTACTGACAGGAATTCATAAATAAAAATGGAAGGAATATTCCACATATTGCCTTTATTTAATAATTTTATTCCTACGCAACCTTCCAAAAAGAAATATCTTCCAGCTTCATACAAACTTGAAATATCAGGGAATTTTAATTTTTAAAAAATAAGGGAACTTAAAGGTTGAGACTGAAGGAAAAATATTGTGCCCTGAAATGTCACTGGCTCCACTCATATATTTTTTACTTCGATTAATTATGACAAAATTAAGGTTTAAAGCCAGCGTTTTAACCTCCCCCCCCCCCCGACTTATTTAAATCGTCCACCATCTTGTACTACGTAGTAAGGGGGATAGGAGCCAATCCGAATTTTTCTTCAGGAAGTCTTAATATACTTGTTAGTCTCAAATCTATATTGAGTTTTTATGGGAAATATGGTGCCACCATTTGGGGACTCAATGATAAAATTCGCTTAATTATTTAGCTGGCATTTTAAAAGTGCGCCCGATTTATAAGCGTATTTTATCGGTGAGTATATGTTTATTAATGTAGAACCAAAAGGGGATAGAAAGTAAAAAGGGCGCTACTGGGCTTTGAGTCTAGAACCTGTAATATGGAGAGCTACTGATCTCCCCTCTGAATTTCCAGCCCCCCCTTATTGGCGTAAGATCTTTTTGTGCCGTAGCACTAAAATATGAGCGAAGAGGCCGAAAAATAGTTCTAATGCCAACCAAGAAGTACAGCGTCAAGAATTAGTTTCTCTAGGGAATATATTTTAATATTCTACAGTTTTAAAGAAATAAATATAATAATCTTAATAACATTAACTATAATTGTAATATTTTTGTCCCAAAAATAAATATCCTTATGGTAAATCCACTTGGACCACGAATGCAAAAAGCTAGCCACCAGGCGCATCATCTTCATGTTTTCTAAAGTATATTATACTGGCCATTCGTATTAATAATTAAGTTTTTCTAAGGAACTTTAGCCTCCATATGATTTAATATATTTTGCCTTAGAACAGATTGATCAATCACGCAATTATCACAATTCCTAACCACATCCGCGAGGTCGGGACTAAGCCTATGCAAAATGCTTCTCTTTAAACTAGCAGACGAAATTAATCTTTCCGGCCGATAGGTTCGCTACAATTGGAGAACTACTTACGGGAGAGGAAAAAAAAAATCGATATTGTAGAGAGGTTAGAGTCATCGTGATTGGCCAAAATTTAGGGGGAAGGAGGGTAAATATTTTGCTCTCCATATTTCAGGATCTCTGCAGCTAAAGGCTTGTAGTTTAGGGAGAGGCACGCTTTTTACTCTCTATCCCCTTTTGATAGAACCCACTGTAGGTTGGTCCTACCACCTTTTTTGAAGCACCCTGTATAAGTGATTGGAATAAAAAGACGAGAAAAGGTTGGGGTTTGGACAAGATAATCCACAAATATTTAGTTGATCAATTGGTTATGAATAATTATCTGTTAAATATTTGTGATTACTTTGCATTTATCATAGACTTCCCATGGATAATTTCTAATTATGACTAAAGAATATCTTGTCCAAAGCTGACCTCTAGATTTGATTGGCTCATAACCCCATTTCAAAATGGTGGTCGACTCGTATTGAGTTCCAGATTTAAAAGTACTCATTTCAATACTGTTTTTTCGCGATTTAACTGTTTTCGATACTTTGTTTTAATGCTAAATAAGATATTTTATGGGCTAAGAAATCTAAAAATTAAGTTATTGATGATTGCATACGATTTCCTTCATTCTCCCTTTAAAAACTTTGTGGAAGCACAATTAAGTACTTCAATGGTACAAAGTTGGTACCACCATTGAGAAATCACCCCCAGTAGGAGTCGTAAGGCAAGCATAAGTCTCTATTGATTTTTTCTCTCATAATGGTCACACATAACTAGCGTAGCGGCACCTTTAAACACCTCAAAGAAACAATAATTTAGGAGATGTCAGCTTCCATGTACGTCGGGTTTCATAGAGTAATCAGGGCAATTTTTAAATATGACGGTAAAAAAGGTGTTATTATGGAGTTTGTAAAAATGATTCAAGGCGAGAAATGAAAGGAATAACCCGATAACCTACCATATGTTTCCTAATCCAAAATAACAATTAATATAGTTTGAGAAGTGGTTAATAACAGCGTTGACTCTCTTGGATGCAGCCATATTGTGTTTGATTTAGGACTCCAAAGACACACACTGGAGGGCGCGCGGCTTGTTAGTCTAGACGAAAATGGTCTAAAATTATTTTGCTACCTTACAACTCCTTCTGGGGGTCATTTCTCGATTGTACTGCAACCTCATTTAGCTAAAAGTAATATTTCAACTATGGTTTTTCAAGCCATTGTTGCATGTGGAAATTCATGGTTAAATCCTGGAAAAATCAGGGGAATTGGTTTAAAGAGACGTTTGGAGCTAAAAATGGAACGGATTTTGAATTTATTTTCGGAATCACCGGATGCCAAAAAAGGCATTTCAAAATTTTCAAAACAATAGGTAAATATTTAAAAGGGAGTTCTTTTTTGTAAGTTGAGCGTCGACGTCACCTGTGACATCATCATTTGTACAGAAATGAATGACAAAATTCTTAAGATCTCAAGTTTTACTCTCAAGCTAAACGGCTGCTTTCTCCGCGCCAACCTTCTTTTTACATCCGGAACTCTAGGGGATGAAGTGACGTCTACGGTGACGCGGCCGCTAAACTAACAAGTTGATCAAGCCGAACTGAGCTTTTTATATATTTATCTATTATAATAGTCAGTTTGTTGTGTTTAAATTAATTTCTTAAGTTTGGTAAATTTTTATAAAAGTAAATATAAATTCGGATCAATCATTATATCAAACTTCATCAGCTAGCCCTTGTAATATACTTACCTTAAAATAATAGGCAGGCCTTTGACTTCCAAGGTCTTGAGGCATATATTATTTTAACGTTAAGACATTACAAGTACTGTTGAAGGTTGAAATAATTCAGTTGACCCGAATTTATACTTACATTAAAATTTTACCAAACTTTAGAATGTAATTGGAACACCAAAAATGTGTCTACCCTTACTGGCAAAAGTTAGTCGATTAGTTAGTTGGGAAAGTCTTTCATTATGTCAAGAAGTCTTGGGGAAGTCTTTCATTATGTCAAGAAGTCTTGGGGAAGTCTTTCATTATGTCAAGAAGTCATGGGGAAGTCTTTCATTATGTCAAGAAGTCTTGGGGAAGTCTTTCATTATGTCAAGAAGTCTTGGGGAAGTCTTTCATTATGTCAAGAAGTCTTGGGGAAGTCTTTCATTATGTCAAGAAGTCTTGGGGAAGTCTTTCATTATGTCAAGAAGTCTTGGGGAAGTCTTTCATTATGTCAAGAAGTCTTGGGGAAGTCTTTCATTATGTCAAGAAGTCTTGGGGAAGTCTTTCATTATGTCAAGAAGTCTTGGGGAAGTCTTTCATTATGTCAAGAAGTCTTGGGGAAGTCTTTCATTATGTCAAGAAGTCTTGGGGAAGTCTTTCATTATGTCAAGAAGTCTTGGGGAAGTCTTTCATTATGTCAAGAAGTCTTGGGGAAGTCTTTCATTATGTCAAGAAGTCTTGGGGAAGTCTTTCATTATGTCAAGAAGTCTTGGGGAAGTCTTTCATTATGTCAAGAAGTCTTGGGGAAGTCTTTCATTATGTCAAGAAGTCTTGGGGAAGTCTTTCATTATGTCAAGAAGTCTTGGGAAGTCTTTCATTATGTCAAGAAGTCTTGGGGAAGTCTTTCATTATGTCAAGAAGTCTTGGGGAAGTCTTTCATCATGTCAAGAAGTCTCGGGGAAGTCTTTCATTATGTCAAGAAGTCTCGGGGAAGTCTTTCATTATGTCAAGAAGTCTCGGGGAAGTCTTTCATTATGTCAAGAAGTCTCGGGGAAGTCTTTCATTATGTCAAGAAGTCTCGGGGAAGTCTTTCATTATGTCAAGAAGTCTCGGGGAAGTCTTTCATTATGTCAAGAAGTCTCGGGGAAGTCTTTCATTATGTCAAGAAGTCTCGGGGAAGTCTTTCATTATGTCAAGAAGTCTCGGGGAAGTCTTTCATTATGTCAAGAAGTCTCGGGGAAGTCTTTCATTATGTCAAGAAGTCTCGGGGAAGTCTTTCATTATGTCAAGAAGTCTCGGGGAAGTCTTTCATTATGTCAAGAAGTCTTGGGGAAGTCTTTCATTATGTCAAGAAGTCTTGGGGAAGTCTTTCATTATGTCAAGAAGTCTTGGGGAAGTCTTTCATTATGTCAAGAAGTCTTGGGGAAGTCTTTCATTATGTCAAGAAGTCTTGGGGAAGTCTTTCATTATGTCAAGAAGTCTTGGGGAAGTCTTTCATTATGTCAAGAAGTCTTGGGGAAGTCTTTCATTATGTCAAGAAGTCTTGGGGAAGTCTTTCATTATGTCAAGAAGTCTTGGGGAAGTCTTTCATTATGTCAAGAAGTCTTGGGGAAGTCTTTCATTATGTCAAGAAGTCTTGGGGAAGTCTTTCATTATGTCAAGAAGTCTTGGGGAAGTCTTTCATTATGTCAAGAAGTCTTGGGGAAGTCTTTCATTATGTCAAGAAGTCTTGGGGAAGTCTTTCATTATGTCAAGAAGTCTTGGGGAAGTCTTTCATTATGTCAAGAAGTCTTGGGGAAGTCTTTCATTATGTCAAGAAGTCTTGGGGAAGTCTTTCATTATGTCAAGAAGTCTTGGGGAAGTCTTTCATTATGTCAAGAAGTCTTGGGGAAGTCTTTCATTATGTCAAGAAGTCTTGGGGAAGTCTTTCATTATGTCAAGAAGTCTTGGGGAAGTCTTTCATTATGTCAAGAAGTCTTGGGGAAGTCTTTCATTATGTCAAGAAGTCTTGGGGAAGTCTTTCATTATGTCAAGAAGTCTTGGGGAAGTCTTTCATTATGTCAAGAAGTCTTGGGGAAGTCTTTCATTATGTCAAGAAGTCTTGGGGAAGTCTTTCATTATGTCAAGAAGTCTTGGGGAAGTCTTTCATTATGTCAAGAAGTCTTGGGGAAGTCTTTCATTATGTCAAGAAGTCTTGGGGAAGTCTTTCATTATGTCAAGAAGTCTTGGGGAAGTCTTTCATTATGTCAAGAAGTCTTGGGGAAGTCTTTCATTATGTCAAGAAGTCTTGGGGAAGTCTTTCATTATGTCAAGAAGTCTTGGGGAAGTCTTTCATTATGTCAAGAAGTCTTGGGGAAGTCTTTCATTATGTCAAGAAGTCTTGGGGAAGTCTTTCGTTATGTCAAGAAGTCTTGGGGAAGTCTTTCGTTATGTCAAGAAGTCTTGGGGAAGTCTTTCATTATGGCAAGAAGTCTTGGGGAAGTCTTTCATTATGGCAAGAAGTCTTGGGGAAGTCTTTCATTATGGCAAGAAGTCTTGGGGAAGTCTTTCATTATGGCAAGAAGTCTTGGGGAAGTCTTTCATTATGGCAAGAAGTCTTGGGGAAGTCTTTCATTATGGCAAGAAGTCTTGGGGAAGTCTTTCATTATGGCAAGAAGTCTTGGGGAAGTCTTTCATTATGGCAAGAAGTCTTGGGGAAGTCTTTCATTATGGCAAGAAGTCTTGGGGAAGTCTTTCATTATGGCAAGAAGTCTTGGGGAAGTCTTTCATTATGGCAAGAAGTCTTGGGGAAGTCTTTCATTATGGCAAGAAGTCTTGGGGAAGTCTTTCATTATGGCAAGAAGTCTTGGGGAAGTCTTTCATTATGGCAAGAAGTCTTGGGGAAGTCTTTCATTATGGCAAGAAGTCTTGGGGAAGTCTTTCATTATGGCAAGAAGTCTTGGGGAAGTCTTTCATTATGGCAAGAAGTCTTGGGGAAGTCTTTCATTATGTCAAGAAGTCTTGGGGAAGTCTTTCATTATGTCAAGAAGTCTTGGGGAAGTCTTTCATTATGTCAAGAAGTCTCGGGGAAGTCTTTCATTATGTCAAGAAGTCTCGTGGAAGTCTTTCATTATGTCAAGAAGTCTCGCGGAAGTCTTTCATAATGTCAAGAAGTCTCGCGGAAGTCTTTCATTATGTCAAGAAGTCTCGGGGAAGTCTTTCATTATGTCAAGAAGTCTCGGGGAAGTCTTTCATTATGGCAAGAAGTCTCGGGGAAGTCTTTCATTATGGCAAGAAGTCTCGGGGAAGTCTTTCATTATGGCAAGAAGTCTCGGGGAAGTCTTTCATTATGGCAAGAAGTCTCGGGGAAGTCTTTCATTATGGCAAGAAGTCTCGGGGAAGTCTTTCATTATGGCAAGAAGTCTCGGGGAAGTCTTTCATTATGGCAAGAAGTCTCGGGGAAGTCTTTCATTATGGCAAGAAGTCTCGGGGAAGTCTTTCATTATGGCAAGAAGTCTCGGGGAAGTCTTTCATTATGGCAAGAAGTCTCGGGGAAGTCTTTCATTATGGCAAGAAGTCTCGGGGAAGTCTCATTATGGCAAGAAGTCTCGGGGAAGTCTCATTATGGCAAGAAGTCTCGGGGAAGTCTTTCATTATGGCAAGAAGTCTCGGGGAAGTCTTTCATTATGGCAAGAAGTCTCGGGGAATTTCATTATGTCAAGAAGTCTCGGGGAAGTCTTTCATTATGTCAAGAAGTCTCGGGGAAGTCTTTCATTATGGCAAGAAGTCTCGGGGAAGTCTTTCATTATGTCAAGAAGTCTCGGGGAAGTCTTTCATTATGGCAAGAAGTCTCGGGGAAGTCTTTCATTATGGCAAGAAGTCTCGGGGAAGTCTTTCATTATGGCAAGAAGTCTCGGGGAAGTCTTTCATTATGGCAAGAAGTCTTGGGGAAGTCTTTCATTATGGCAAGAAGTCTTGGGGAAGTCTTTCATTATGGCAAGAAGTCTTGGGGAAGTCTTTCATTATGGCAAGAAGTCTTGGGAAGTCTTTCATTATGGCAAGAAGTCTTGGGAAGTCTTTCATTATGGCAAGAAGTCTTGGGGAAGTCTTTCATTATGGCAAGAAGTCTTGGGGAAGTCTTTCATTATGGCAAGAAGTCTTGGGGAAGTCTTTCATTATGGCAAGAAGTCTTGGGGAAGTCTTTCATTATGGCAAGAAGTCTTGGGGAAGTCTTTCATTATGGCAAGAAGTCTTGGGGAAGTCTTTCATTATGGCAAGAAGTCTTGGGGAAGTCTTTCATTATGGCAAGAAGTCTTGGGGAAGTCTTTCATTATGTCAAGAAGTCTTGGGGAAGTCTTTCATTATGTCAAGAAGTCTTGGGGAAGTCTTTCATTATGTCAAGAAGTCTTGGGGAAGTCTTTCATTATGTCAAGAAGTCTTGGGGAAGTCTTTCATTATGTCAAGAAGTCTTGGGGAAGTCTTTCATTATGTCAAGAAGTCTTGGGGAAGTCTTTCATTATGTCAAGAAGTCTTGGGGAAGTCTTTCATTATGTCAAGAAGTCTTGGGGAAGTCTTTCATTATGTCAAGAAGTCTTGGGGAAGTCTTTCATTATGTCAAGAAGTCTTGGGGAAGTCTTTCATTATGTCAAGAAGTCTTGGGGAAGTCTTTCATTATGTCAAGAAGTCTTGGGGAAGTCTTTCATTATGTCAAGAAGTCTTGGGGAAGTCTTTCATTATGTCAAGAAGTCTTGGGGAAGTCTTTCATTATGTCAAGAAGTCTTGGGGAAGTCTTTCATTATGTCAAGAAGTCTCGGGGAAGTCTTTCATTATGTCAAGAAGTCTCGGGGAAGTCTTTCATTATGTCAAGAAGTCTCGGGGAAGTCTTTCATGATGTCAAGAAGTCTCGGGGAAGTCTTTCATGATGTCAAGAAGTCTCGGGGAAGTCTTTCATTATGTCAAGAAGTCTCGGGGAAGTCTTTCATTATGTCAAGAAGTCTCGGGGAAGTCTTTCATTATGTCAAGAAGTCTCGGGGAAGTCTTTCATTATGTCAAGAAGTCTCGGGGAAGTCTTTCATTATGTCAAGAAGTCTCGGGGAAGTCTTTCATTATGTCAAGAAGTCTCGGGGAAGTCTTTCATTATGTCAAGAAGTCTCGGGGAAGTCTTTCATTATGTCAAGAAGTCTCGGGGAAGTCTTTCATTATGGCAAGAAGTCTCGGGGAAGTCTTTCATTATGGCAAGAAGTCTCGGGGAAGTCTTTCATTATGGCAAGAAGTCTCGGGGAAGTCTTTCATTATGGCAAGAAGTCTCGGGGAAGTCTTTCATTATGGCAAGAAGTCTCGGGGAAGTCTTTCATTATGGCAAGAAGTCTCGGGGAAGTCTTTCATTATGGCAAGAAGTCTCGGGGAAGTCTTTCATTATGGCAAAAAGTCTCGGGGAAGTCTTTCATTATGGCAAAAAGTCTCGGGGAAGTCTTTCATTATGGCAAGAAGTCTCGGGGAAGTCTTTCATTATGGCAAGAAGTCTCGGGGAAGTCTTTCATTATGGCAAGAAGTCTCGGGGAAGTCTTTCATTATGGCAAGAAGTCTCGGGGAAGTCTTTCATTATGGCAAGAAGTCTCGGGGAAGTCTCATTATGGCAAGAAGTCTCGGGGAAGTCTTTCATTATGGCAAGAAGTCTCGGGGAAGTCTTTCATTATGGCAAGAAGTCTCGGGGAAGTCTTTCATTATGGCAAGAAGTCTCGGGGAAGTCTTTCATTATGTCAAGAAGTCTCGGGGAAGTCTTTCATTATGGCAAGAAGTCTCGGGGAAGTCTTTCATTATGGCAAGAAGTCTCGGGGAAGTCTTTCATTATGTCAAGAAGTCTCGGGGAAGTCTTTCATTATGTCAAGAAGTCTCGGGGAAGTCTTTCATTATGTCAAGAAGTCTCGGGGAAGTCTTTCATTATGTCAAGAAGTCTCGGGGAAGTCTTTCATTATGTCAAGAAGTCTCGGGGAAGTCTTTCATTATGTCAAGAATTCTCGGGGAAGTCTTTCATTATGTCAAGAAGTCTCGGGGAAGTCTTTCATTATGTCAAGAAGTCTCGGGGAAGTCTTTCATTATGTCAAGAAGTCTCGGGGAAGTCTTTCATTATGTCAAGAAGTCTCGGGGAAGTCTTTCATTATGGCAAGAAGTCTCGGGGAAGTCTTTCATTATGGCAAGAAGTCTCGGGGAAGTCTTTCATTATGTCAAGAAGTCTCGGGGAAGTCTTTCATTATGTCAAGAAGTCTCGGGGAAGTCTTTCATTATGTCAAGAAGTCTCGGGGAAGTCTTTCATTATGTCAAGAAGTCTCGGGGAAGTCTTTCATTATGTCAAGAAGTCTCGGGGAAGTCTTTCATTATGTCAAGAATTCTCGGGGAAGTCTTTCATTATGTCAAGAAGTCTCGGGGAAGTCTTTCATTATGTCAAGAAGTCTCGGGGAAGTCTTTCATTATGTCAAGAAGTCTTGGGGAAGTCTTTCATTATGTCAAGAAGTCTTGGGGAAGTCTTTCATTATGTCAAGAAGTCTTGGGGAAGTCTTTCATTATGTCAAGAAGTCTTGGGGAAGTCTTTCATTATGTCAAGAAGTCTTGGGGAAGTCTTTCATTATGTCAAGAAGTCTTGGGGAAGTCTTTCATTATGTCAAGAAGTCTTGGGGAAGTCTTTCATTATGTCAAGAAGTCTTGGGGAAGTCTTTCATTATGTCAAGAAGTCTTGGGGAAGTCTTTCATTATGTCCAGAAGTCTTGTGGAAGACTTTCATTATGCCCAGAAGTCTTGGGGAAGTCTTTCATTATGTCCAGAAGTCTTGGGGAAGTCTTTCATTATGTCCAGAAGTCTTGGGGAAGTCTTTCATTATGTCCAGAAGTCTTGGGGAAGTCTTTCATTATGTCCAGAAGTCTTGGGGAAGTCTTTCATTATGTCCAGAAGTCTTGGGGAAGTCTTTCATTATGTCCAGAAGTCTTGGGGAAGTCTTTCATTATGTCCAGAAGTCTTGGGGAAGTATTTCATTATGTCCAGAAGTCTTGGGGAAGTCTTTCATTATGTCCAGAAGTCTTGGGGAAGTCTTTCATTATGTCCAGAAGTCTTGGGGAAGTCTTTCATTATGTCAAGAAGTCTTGGGGAAGTCTTTCATTATGTCAAGAAGTCTTGGGGAATCTTTCATTATGTCAAGAAGTCTTGGGGTTCAAGTCTTTAAGATGTCTTTAGCACCTTTGTATTGTTCTTGAGAACCTCTTCCGATTAGGTTAATGTTTTTCTAAAAAGTAAGGGTAATAATTGTTTGAGAATTATCGAATACTGCCTTTTTTTAACATCAGGTGATTCTAAAAACTGATTCAAGAGCTGCACCATTTTTTGCTACAAGTTTCCAATTTAACAAATATTGTTTGAAACCTGATCTTACTGGCCAGGTTTCTCTTGCACTGACATTGTTGAAGGGAGAGGCTAAAAACATGAAGAAAATAAGACCCCCTCCCACAAATATTCTTTATCTATTAATACATTCTTGCATATTGGCTTATGTCTGACCTCTCTTGGAGTTCTGAAGTCGTTTCCTTAAATGATGAAAGGTTTATTTTTGTTTATTAGTCAAACTTTTCTACCCGATCCGAAAGATGGTAGTTTATATGCGTACAGCAGCGTTGGTACGAGAAAAAGTAGGAAAGGTTCTCTTAAAAAACTACCTTTTACGATACCCGAGTTGGTAGCGGCTTCGCCTTGTAAAAGTAGCGATGGAATTCTTTACACTGGCAAAAAAATTGATACTTGGTTTGGAATTGATCCAACAACAGGCTCAAAAGTTGAAAAACTATCACTTCACAGCTCTGATAAAATATGTCCAGCATCCGTTAATTCCATTTTCATCGGACGGACGGGTAAATTTTATTTTTTTAGGTGATTGACTATTAGTTGAAATGGAAGTATTTTTTACGATTCCTTAAGTAAAAATATGCCACACTGAATTTTTTCATAATTTTTGAAGCAATAATTATATCAGAAAAGATCAACTATAGTGATTACTTTGTATTTTGTACAGAAATGTTGTTGGACTTGCAAACTTTGACATATTATATACGTTATTAGTGGACCACCAAGTGACCAAGGTCATATGAACAGAACTGTAATCTGGCAACCCTGAACTAGGTACTAGCGAGTCTAGATCGAGAACTACTCAATGGCAGTTAGGATTGTATTATGATGGGGAAAAATTATAAAAGCGCCATCTAAACTCGAGTTACTAAATTAGTCGAATTTCCCCGCTTCGACCCAAAAAATGACCTTTTTTTTTTTTAAATATTATTCTGGTTCATAGAGTTGATTTTTATAAGATTCATCAATTTTGAAATAGTAAGAAATGATTTATGTCATTAAAACAAAATAAAACCTAGTAGAAATTGTTTACTTCAAAGAAAATGGCATGGTATTTGAAAATAAACTTTATTGTAAACGAAACGTTTCGAGCCGAGGCTATTCTTCAGTCGTTCGCTATATTTACTTTAATTTAAAATTAAAAGTAAATCACGTGACAAATTCAAAATATAAAATCACGTGAGCAAAATGTCGACGTGTTAAATAGTTTACCAAACATTTTCCAATTATAACAAATTCACGCGCATAATAAAATCAATGTAACCTATATATATAAAGTACTTGTCAGTTAATTTTAAATACATATTAAATTTTAAATCGCAATATTACGCCCATTTTCATGTCTTGACATCCCTTATCCAAATTTAAAGTACCTTGTTTTCGAATAAACAATACTTCATAGCATTTTCGTTTGAGTACATACGTAATCAGTATTACTCCTGATATGAAAAGTAAACCAAAAGAGGTTTTCGTTTTGCCTTATATACCTAAAACCACAGAGAAACTTAAACGAAATTTGTCATACAAAACCAAAAATTGAGGATTCTGGCATTCGGGGCGTTATTTATGAAATCCCTTGCTCATGTGGTAAAACACATATTGGCGAACAAAATGTTATATTTTGGACTGGATTCGGGAACAGAAAACCTGTGTTGCTAAGGGGATATGAATAAAGGTATTTCAAAACATATTTGGACTACAAAAATCACTCCATTAAACGGGATAATTACAAAATTTTAAAAAGAGAAACCAATTGGTATAAACGAAAATTCTATGAAGGATTGTTTATTCGAGAACAAGGTACTTCAAATTTGGATAAGGGATGTCAGGACGTGACAAATTTGGGTATTATTGTGATTTTAAAATTTAATGTATTTATAATTAACTGACTTACAAGTATTTAATAATTATCGGTTACATTGATTTTATTACGCATGTGAAATTGTTAAAATGGGAAAATGTTTGGTGAATTATTTAACACGTCGTCTTTTTGTTCACGGGATTTTAGATTTTGAATTTGTCGCGTCTAACGAACGACTGAAGAAGAGCCTCAGCTCGAAACGTTTCGTTTACAATAAAGTTTATTTTCAAATACCATGTCGTTTTCTCTAAAGTAAACAATTTCTACTAAGTTTTATTTTGTTTTAATGATATAAATCATTTCTTATTATCTCAAAATTGATGGATCTTATAAAAAACAACACTATGAATCAGAATAATATAATGTTTTCCCCATCCTTGAAGGTCACCATATCTGTTGTGTGCTATTTGTCTCACTCTTCGGGCCGAACCCAGCGAAATAAACTATCCAGTTATCTATATATATGATATCTAGAGTGACTTACTGACCAATCAGAGGCTAGAATCCATCCCGCAATGATTTAACATAAAGAATCTCCATATAGCGAAGCTTTAAGAGATCCAGGTGGTGTATATACTGTAGCCTTCTCCTTTAAATAAAATCCCATTGTTAAGCCCAAAAATTTTGAAAACTTACTTTTTAAGTAATTGATCAAAAATTATGAAGAAATTCCAAACTTATTAATTTTTAATTACCAAAAAAATAGGAAAAAATATGAAAATCTTCCTAAATTTTCAGTCATTAGTTTTCCTTTAAAGGGAGGGTGAAGAGGAAAATCAAGTAGTTTCACTAATCTCTCCCTCCAACCATTCGTGTAACACCCTGCCTTCCAGGGAACAAAATGCTCGTGGCACGCGCTATATCCAGCGCTAATATAGCGTGAAATGTGATAAATTTATTAGTGCAATGTGACAAACGTGGCGCGCGACATAGAGCGTGTCACGAGTATTTTGTTCACTGGAAGCCGGGCCGTTTCATGATTGGTTGGATAGGGAGATCTATTTTGATGTTCAAAATCATTGGGATAATTTCCCGAGTGATTAACTACGCGGATATGTCTTATAATTAGTATAAGAATGAATAAAAAAATCACATGATTTTCATCTTCACACTCCCTTTAAATCTCAAATTTTTTTTTTTTTTCGGACATTTATATTATGTTTTCTTTTAGAATATCACATAACAATGTATGACAGCAAAACTAGAACTAAGACTTGGAACGTTACTTTCTACGATTATTCTTCTCATAGAAATCACGAAACTGGTCAAGATTACGGTATAAAAATTATTGAAAGCCAAATCATTAACGTTTTTAGTTAAAACTTTAAGCTTTACTCGTGACAGATTTGGCTCATTTCACTTCGAGTTCGACGGGTCGAATATTAACTATCAATAAATCATCTGGTAATATCGCGATTCACTACTAGATATCACAATATATTTGCGGTGTTTGCGAGTCCTAGAAATGTTTAGAGTGCACGAATGTATTTTGAAGCAGTCTGGTGGTCTTATAAAATTGCTGACCCCAAAGACTACTATTTGCATATCACTTCTCGCCGAATCAACAAAATGGGATGGGGGAAGCTCAACCAAGCACTAAACGGTTTTGGGCGAGTACAATATCGAAACAAATTCAACTGTGTCGTGGCAAGTAGTTCCAGGATATAACGGGCTGAAATTTCCCTATAAAATCCTTTATTCGAGATAATTTTCGTCCCATAAAACCAAATTTTGCGTCCCATATAATCCTAAATTTTGGGGGGGGAAAAAAAAAAAAAAAAAAAAAAAAAAAAAAATCCTAGATCTCCAAAAAGGAATTGAACTTATGGCTGGGCTCCCTGCCAGAATAATTCTACTAAAATATCTTTTATGAAACCATAAACAGTTGGGTCATTCCATATGGTTTCAGCTAGGCATGCAACCATGGGTCGGCAGATCTTAATGAAATTTGGTACACTTGTTTCCGCTCGCTTGTTTCTATGCTTAAAAAACTTGGATTCCCAGATTTTAAGATGAAAATAAAAATAATTTAATTTTTGGAGAAATTTAGAGTAAAAACCCAAGATTTTTAGAACGTGAGCGAAAAAAAATTATGCTATAATAATAATAATAATAAAAGGCGAAAATACCAATATCTTTCTGGCGCCTCGGTTCATTCATTGGAATTTACTCATGTTTATAGAGTAAAAGGCGAGGAATCCGATGGTCATCTCGAAAATGGTCTACCTCTTTTAGTTTTTTGGTTTTTTTAAATTTCGGGAGGGGTCCTACCTCATGACGTCCAACTTTTAAAATTTTTATTTTCACTTTTTTTTAAGACCCCGAGGTGATGCTGGGTACACGCAATAAGGTTTACCTTTGCTGGGTACCCGGACATCTAGGCCATCATGGCAATAAGGAGGCCGATATCCTTGCCAGGAAGGGGGCAGAGGGTAGATTCCTCGGACCCGAACCCGCTGTCCCTATATCAACTGGCATGGTGCGGCACCAACTCCGCAAAGCCATGACCGACCTCCAACTAAAGCTTTGGCTTGAGATGGAGGGTCAAAGACAGACCAAGGAATTTATCCTTGGTCCTTCTAAGAAGAGGGCAAAGGACCTCCTCACCCTCTCTAGGCCTGGTATTAGAATGGTTTGTGGTCTACTAACGGGTCACTGTCATCTTAACAGGCACCTCCACTTGATTGGTATTGGGGACGATCCGCTCTGTAGAGCGTGTCTCACTTAGGAGGAAACCTCATCCCATGTTCTCTGTAGCTGCATCAACTATTCAGCCCTGAGAATGGAGCATCTTGGCATGCATACAATGGAAACCCGTGAGTTTTCTGATATCCCAGTGAAGCAAATTGTTCGCTTCATCACAGAAACAGGTCTTTTTAAGACTTAAACTGCCTGGGGATGCACAATGGACTTCTAGTCAAGGTGCACGGTCAGAGTAATCCGACCACCCATTCTCAATTAAAAAAAAAAAAAAAAAGACCCCGAGGTCACATCTTTCACCTATTATATGTTTGGTTCTTGGTATTTGTTTCGTATCTAATTGGTAATCAAAAACAGAAGTTTAAAATTTTTGGGATTTTTATACTTTATATTATATACAGGATGTTTCGAAAATGGTGATAGGATCGAGCTCCGTTGGGTTCTATGGGCCATTTTTAAACGAAAATGTTCTATGACGTTTTGTTGTACGGGCCGCCGTTTAAGAGTTACGAAATGATTCATGTGCGGATCACCCCTTAACGTACATTAATAAACGCATACTCAATGATAAAATACGTTTAAAAGCATGCGCTTGATAAAAATTGATTTTTAGCATTGAGTATGCGGGTCATCCGCACATGAATCATTTCGTAACTCTTAAACGGCGCCCCGTACGACAAAACATCATAGAACATTTTCTTCTTAAAATGGCCCATAGAACCCAATGGAGCTCCATTCTATCACAATTCTCGAAATGCCCTGTACATAATATAAATATAAAAAATCCAAAAATTTGAAACTTTTGTTTTTGATTACCAATTAGATACGAAACAAATACCAAGAACCAAACATATACTAGGTGAAAGATGTGACCTCAGTGAAAATAAAAATTTAAAAGTTGGACCTCATGACGTCACACGTCACAGTGTAGGACCCCCGCGAAATTTAAAAAAATTAAAAACAAAAAAAACTAAAAGAGGTAGACCATCGGATTCCTCGCCTTTTACTCTATAAACATGAGTAAATTCCAATGAATCTACCGAGGCGCCAGAAAGATATTGGTATTTTCGCAAGAGCATAATTTTTTCGCCGACGTTCTAAAAATCTTGAGGGTTTACTCTAAATTTCGCCAAAAATTCAATTATTTTTATTTTCATCTTAAAATTTGGGAATTCTAGTTTTTTAAGCATAGAAACAAGTGTACCAAATTTCATTAAGATCTGCTGACCCATGGTTGCGTGCCTAGATGAAACCATATATGGAATGACCCAGTTACTTTATTCACTTAAATATCCAACATGAAGCTCGAAGATCTGAGATCGCGGAGAAACGTGGAGCTCAGCTCGATAAGAAAAACATTTCCAGGGCTCCGGCTAAGCTCCAAACCTAAAATTTCCAGAGCTCGCACACGTCCTCTATAATAGTATGATTGAAGCATTTATAAGGGAAGATATAACTTCTTTAGGTCAATTGGTATGGGATCTTGATTACGGAGCTCCCGTAGTCGGCATGTACCTCCTGGAAAATGAAGGATTAAGGAGATTATCTATTACTAGCGTCGATCCCGAGACTTTGAACCATTTAACGAGTAGAGTCTCCTCCCCGGATTGGAAGAATAGGCTTCTTGAACCCGATCAAGAAACGAAACTCTAGTATGTTGGTTCTATCAATGATTCTGTATAGTTCAAGGATATATCTCCTCCCCCCATTTTAAAACTTTCTGGTTCTTGATTTTAGTCCGGCTTTATATATTGGAGAGTATGAACATGGTCCGTACGCTTTACCGTCTCTCGTTGATGAAAATCAGCCCGTTTTGAAGGTTTTTATTATCTTCGTTCAAACACTTTGAAGCCATTTTCAAACGTTTTAATGGTTCGTAAATATAAAGCTAACCATTCAGCCAATGGTGAAACCATTCAAAAAATGGAAATGGAATGGCTTTTTAATTTTCGTAATCACCAAATGCCCAAAAAGGCCATATTCGGAAATTTTCACAATTAATTTTTATAGACACGTTTAAGCTAAAATTTCCATAAAAGTTGATATAAATTCAGACCAATCGTATTATTTCTGCCTTCAACAGCGCTTGTTATGTCCTAACATTAAGAGAAAAGGTCGGCGTTTGATGCCCAAGACCTTATAGGCCATCAAATGTATTCAAATTATTTATTTAACATCCTCTAAAGTAAAAGTAATTGAAGAATACAGTCGTACTTAAGGTACGCATGATGGAAACAGATTATAAATAATGAAACGTGAAATTTACGACTGGTCTTTATACAGCAGCCGGAGTTGCTGTTGCGCATTTGATGATGCTAGAGAGATATTCTCAACTGTCTCTTTTTCCATGGTAGAAAGCGTCGTTTGCTCCAATTTTATATTCCGGGTCTTTCTTGGACAGTTCAACCATCGCTTTGAACCCCACCCCTGTCGAAAACACTCATATTTAATTTTTAAGGTTTTTTGGGCCACAGTAGACGATTCCGAAAGATTTATAGCGATCGGTCAAGCCATGTTTGAGATACAGCATTGGTCATTTTATAGAAAAGGACCACCACCCATAAAACACTTTTAAATTGATCTCAGCTGTTTTTGTCGTAAACTATCGTGTAAGAGCCCTTTTTAAAGATTTTTTAGAGCCAAAAAAAGAATATTACGTCTAATTGCTCATCCAGATAATGTTTAAAACATTATCAGTTCTCAAAATTTTGAAGGTCAAAAATTTGGTCATTTGAGAAATCCTCACCCTGTAATGCATATGAATCACTTAAAATCCCAATGCAGTATTTTTGTTTCCGAAATACCGATTTTTAAAATTTAGCCGGCATTTTGAAAAAAAAAAAAAAAAAGAAAAAAAAAATCAGCACTGTTGTTGTCTGCTAATTGAAGTTAGGGAAACCCGAGCAGGCTAGCGCTGCCTTCTCTAATACTAGACCCTGAAATGCCAGCTTCAACGCTTTTTTCTTGACATTTTCAGTTTGCAATTTGTCTGAAATAGATGTCACTTTTCTGAAGTATCTATCTGGGGATTACGTAATAAATGGCCAATCGCGAGCCTCGCGTCGCCAAGAGCCAATTAGATAAGGCTCTATCGAAGTAAGATCGTAGAACTCTTAGCGACATCTAGGTGATATTACATAGATCTTGATTTAAGTTTATGATTTGATTTAGATTTGATTTAGAACTTGTTTTAAATGTAAGTTATTTGACACTTAAAATAAATCCCATTTAATATATTCTCGATTACTAGCCTAACATTTGTATCTATTTTTGAACTGCCCGCTTTTTTTATACTCAAGAAAGCAACGTCTAACGATATTTTAGAAATCGGTCCCGCCACCCCCATTCTTTACTACGTATAGACATATTATTAAAGAAAATGGATCGTAATTGCTCTTTTTGGACGGAAAATTGTGCCTGTCGTTTAAGTACTTTTTCTCAGACAGTGGGGGTAATCACTAAACTATCTTAAGACGATAAAATAACGTTAAGCTGTAGAACCTCTATACCAATAAGCAGAATTAGAAACATGCCACCACCACAATGAAAAACATATGAAAAGGTACTCTCAATGGCAAATAAAGTGTGTGAATCCTTTAAACATTCATGACTTCACTGAATGACGAAAATCGCTGAGATTAATTTCCTTGGACTTGTACAAACGATTGAAAAATTGGGTAGGAGATAAGCTGTGTCGAGTGTCAAATGGTGGTTCAAATAAAAGTTAAGAGCGATGCTTCAGCGCATGTTTCTAATCCTGCTTATTGATATAGAGGTTCCGCAGCTTAATGTTACTTTATAGTCTTCAGATAATTTTGTGATTATCCCCACTATCTGAGTAAAAGTATTTAAATGACAGGCACTATTTGCCGCCCTAAAAGAGCATTCACGATTAATTTGAAAAGGCGTCTTTGCTTGGGCTTCCCTAACTTCAATTCACAGACGACACCTTTTTTTTTTTTTTTTTTTTTTTTAAATGGGGGCTAAATTTGAAAAATCGTTATCTCGTGAACAAAAAATACTGCATTGGGATTTTAAGTGATTCATATGCATTAGAGGGCGAGGATTTCGAAAATGACCAAATTTTTGACCTTTAATTTTAGTGAAAAGTCAAAATCAAAGGTCAAAAATTTTCAAAACTGATAATGTTTTAAATACTATCTGAATGAACAATTAGACGTAATATTCTTTTTTGGCTCTAAAAAGTCTTTAAAATAAGCTCTTACACAATAGTTACGACAAATAGTTGCTGAGATAAAATTAAAAAGTGTTTTAGGGATGGTGGTCCATACTCTAAATTAATGACAATGTTGTATCTCAAAAATCGCTTGACCGATCGCTATAAACTTTCGGAATCGTTTTCTATGGCCCAAAAAACCCTAGAAACAAAATATGAGGGTTTTGGACTGGGGTGGGTTTCAAAATTTAAATTTGCTTGGTTGATCTGTGCGAGAATTATCCTTCCTCATGCGTTTTTATGATCGAGCAGACGACGCATTATAAGAAGTTAAGAATCGTTAGCCAGTTTCGAATGATCTAATCATTTTATCAAGAGAATAATATTTTTTTTACAAAGAATCTCTATATTTGACCTCTTAATTTAATTTTGACCTTTCTAAAACGGATTAAAGATGGTTTCAAAGTCACCAATGCCAACGTGACTTTAGATTGAACATTTTTTTGCTTTTTTCACCAGCCTTGGAGTAAACTTTTACTCGAAGGACCGAAAGATATAACTTTACCATCAAACAACGATAACAGTGCCTTTGTAGAAGCCGATAATGGAACCCCTACTGTAATTAAAATTGAAGCTGAAGAAGAAGATACGAAAAAACGTGATAAAAACGTTTTAATTCTGGGTAATTATCTTTTTTTTCCGCATTTTTGCAAGATTGTTTGTAAGAATTTGTGGAAAATAAATTTCTATAAATATTAGGCTATTACGAGATACCGCAATATTCGACGTCCAATATCAATCCGAGACCGCAAATAGCGGGGAAAGTCGTTCCACCTCCTTATGTTAAACCCGTTATTCCATTGGAAGCCGAGCTAGAAATTAACGATGCCGATCTTAATTCGAGTTCCAAGACGAACGAACTGGAAGAATCCGATCAAACGAAGGAGGAGGATAATTCGGGTAACACTACGGTTAATGGAGGTACTTTTTCCTTCTCTGATGATACCGTAAAGAAAACTAAGGGTAATTACGGTGAAGATTTCAACAAGAGCAAGTACGGAACGATTCCTCTCGCTTCGGTCAATATCGTGACTGACGTATCCGGGGTTTCCTTGATTTTGTTAGTTCTTTTAGCGATACTTAGTGTTTGCGTTATATATCTTTATCCACAAGTAAGATTGAAAAATTATACTACATTCCTCTTTAAATGACTCAATTCCGCTTGTATTTGGTTTTACTCAAGGCTAAAGAATATCAGAGAACTTCTCGAAGCGGTAATTTAACTTCCGGGAATTTTTCAGTCTTGGAAGGTTTACCCGAAGGTAATTATAGAATTGGAAAGATTAGATTCAATTCTTTGGACGTTCTAGGACACGGTTGCGAAGGAACCTTCGTTTTTAAGTAAGATTTTGATGTTTTAAAAATTTGAGAAGAAAGTTGAATTTTGTTTTCAGTAAGTCCTTTAATTTGAATTTAACCTAATTCCCCAATATCCAATCTACAAACGGAACTCACTCTTGATGGATTTGGGCCATCCAAACTTTAATTATAAATTATATCGAAGGAAAAGTGTTTAAAGCTAGAAATGTTCAAAGTTACCAGATCTGACCATCATATGCATACATTTATCATTTGATTTTATAACCCTCAATCCTTTGAAAGTAAAATCTGTTTTTTTATTCTTTTTATTTAGATGCGTGTCACTCGTTAAGAGCACCGGTTCTATTATTTCTCCTATATTTCCCTTTAATTCGTCTTATTTCTAATATAATTTGTGTTTTTTCTAATATAATTTTAGTATTTCTAATATAATTTTCGTCTTATTTCTAATATAATTTTCGTCTTATTTCTAATATAATTTTCGTCTTATTTCTAATATAATTTTCGTCTTATTTCTAATATAATTTTCGTCTTATTTCTAATATAATTTTCGTCTTATTTCTAATATAATTTTCGTCTTATTTCTAATATAATTTTCGTCTTATTTCTAATATAATTTTCGTCTTATTTCTAATATAATTTTCGTCTTATTTCTAATATAATTTTCGTCTTATTTCTAATATAATTTTCGTCTTATTTCTAATATAATTTTCGTCTTATTTCTAATATAATTTTCGTCTTATTTCTAATATACTTTTCGTCTTATTTCTAATATAATTTTCGTCTTATTTCTAATATAATTTTCGTCTTATTTCTAATATAATTTTCGTCTTATTTCTAATATAATTTTCGTCTTATTTCTAATATAATTTTCGTCTTATTTCTAATATAATTTTCGTCTTATTTCTAATATAATTTTCGTCTTATTTCTAATATAATTTTCGTCTTATTTCTAATATAATTTTCGTCTTATTTCTAATATAATTTTCGTCTTATTTCTAATATAATTTTCGTCTTATTTCTAATATAATTTTCGTCTTATTTCTAATATAATTTTCGTCTTATTTCTAATATAATTTTCGTCTTATTTCTAATATAATTCGTCTTATTTCTAATATAATTTGTCTTATTTCTAATATAATTTGTCTTATTTCTAATATAATTTGTCGTATTTCTAATATAATTTGTCTTATTTCTAATATAATTTTAGTCTTATTTCTAATATAATTTTTGTCTTATTTCAAATATAATTTTTGTCTTATTTCTAATATAATTTGTCTTATTTCTAATATAATTCGTCTTATTTCTAATATAATTTGTCTTATTTCTAATATAATTTGTCTTATTTCTAGTATAATTTGTCTTATTTCTAATATAATTTGTCTTATTTCTAATATAATTTGTCTTATTTCTAATATAATTTGTCTTATTTCTAATATTTGTCTTATTTCTAATATAATTTGTCTTATTTCTAATATAATTTGTCTTATTTCTAATATAATTTGTCTTATTTCTAATATAATTTGTCTTATTTCTAATATAATTTGTCTTATTTCTAATATAATTTGTCTTATTTCTAATATAATTTTTTTATTTCTAATATAATTTGCCTTATTTCTAATATAATTTGCCTTATTTCTAATATAATTTGTCTTATTTCTAATATAATTTGTCTTATTTCTAATATAATTTGTCTTATTTCTAATATAATTTGTCTTATTTCTAATATAATTTGTCTTATTTCTAATATAATTTGTCTTATTTCTAATATAATTTGTCTTATTTCTAATATAATTTGTCTTATTTCTAATATAATTTGTCTTATTTCTAATATAATTTGTCTTATTTCTAATATAATTTGTCTTATTTCTAATATAATTTGTCTTATTTCTAATATAATTTGTCTTATTTCTAATATAATTTGTCTTATTTCTAATATAATTTGTCTTATTTCTAATATAATTTGTCTTATTTCTAATATAATTTGTCTTATTTCTAATATAATTTGTCTTATTTCTAATATAATTTTAGTCTTATTTCTAATATAATTTTAGTCTTATTTCTAATATAATTTTAGTCTTATTTCTAATATAATTTTAGTCTTATTTCTAATATAATTTTAGTCTTATTTCTAATATAATTTGTCTTATTTCTAATATAATTTGTCTTATTTCTAATATAATTTGTCTTATTTCTAATATAATTTGTCTTATTTCTAATATAATTTGTCTTATTTCTAATATAATTTGTCTTATTTCTAATATAATTTGTCTTATTTCTAATATAATTTGTCTTATTTCTAATATAATTTGTCTTATTTCTAATATAATTTGTCTTATTTCTAATATAATTTGTCTTATTTCTAATATAATTTGTCTTATTTCTAATATAATTTGTCTTATTTCTAATATAATTTGTCTTATTTCTAATATAATTTGTCTTATTTCTAATATAATTTGTCTTATTTCTAATATAATTTGTCTTATTTCTAATATAATTTGTCTTATTTCTAATATAATTTGTCTTCTAATATAATTTGTCTTATTTCTAATATAATTTGTCTTATTTCTAATATAATTTGTCTTATTTCTAATATAATTTGTCTTATTTCTAATATAATTTGTCTTATTTCTTATATAATTTGTCTTATTTCTAATATAATTTGTCTTATTTCTAATATAATTTGTCTTATTTCTAATATAATTTGTCTTATTTCTAATATAATTTGTCTTCTAATATAATTTGTCTTATTTCTAATATAATTTGTCTTCTAATATAATTTGTCTTATTTCCTTTGATTTTGTCTTATTTCCTTTGATTTTGTCTTATTTCCTTTGATTTAGTCTTATTTTCTTTGATTTAGTCTTTTTTCTATAATTGTCTTTTTTCCATAATTGTCTTTTTTCCATAATTGTCTTTTTTTCTATAAATGTCTTTTTTTCTATAATTGTCTTTTTTTCTATAATTGTCTTTTTTTCTATAATTGTCTTTTTTTATATAATTGCCTTTTTTTTCTATAATTGTCTTTTTTCTATAATTGTCGTTTTTTCTATGATTTTGTCTTTTCTATAATTTTGTCTTATTTACTATAATTTTAGTCTTTCTCCTATAATTTTAGTCTTTCTCCTATAATTTTAGTCTTTCTCCTATAATTTTAGTCTTTCTCCTATAATTTTAGTCTTTCTCCTATAATTTTAGTCTTTCTCCTATAATTTTAGTCTTTCTCCTATAATTTTAGTCTTTCTCCTATAATTTTAGTCTTTCTCCTATAATTTTAGTCTTTCTCCTATAATTTTAGTCTTTCTCCTATAATTTTAGTCTTTCTCCTATAATTTTAGTCTTTCTCCTATAATTTTAGTCTTTCTCCTATAATTTTAGTCTTTCTCCTATAATTTTAGTCTTTCTCCTATAATTTTAGTCTTTCTCCTATAATTTTAGTCTTTCTCCTATAATTTTAGTCTTTCTCCTATAATTTTAGTCTTTCTCCTATAATTTTAGTCTTTCTCCTATAATTTTAGTCTTTCTCCTATAATTTTAGTCTTTCTCCTATGATTTTAGTCTTTCTCCTATGATTTTAGTCTTTCTCCTATGATTTTAGTCTTTCTCCTATGATTTTAGTCTTTCTCCTATAATTTTAGTCTTTCTCCTATAATTTTAGTCTTTCTCCTATAATTTTAGTCTTTCTCCTATAATTTTAGTCTTTCTCCTATAATTTTAGTCTTTCTCCTATAATTTTAGTCTTTCTCCTATAATTTTAGTCTTTCTCCTATAATTTTAGTCTTTCTCCTATAATTTTAGTCTTTCTCCTATAATTTTAGTCTTTCTCCTATAATTTTGTCTTTCTCCTATAATTTTGTCTTTCTCCTATAATTTTAGTCTTTCTCCTATAATTTTAGTCTTTCTCCTATAATTTTAGTCTTATTTCTCCTATAATTTTAGTCTTATTTCTCCTATAATTTTAGTCTTTCTCCTATAATTTTAGTCTTTCTCCTATAATTTTAGTCTTTCTCCTATAATTTTAGTCTTTCTCCTATGATTTTAGTCTTTCTCCTATGATTTTAGTCTTTCTCCTATAATTTTAGTCTTTCTCCTATAATTTTAGTCTTTCTCCTATAATTTTAGTCTTTCTCCTATAATTTTAGTCTTTCTCCTATAATTTTAGTCTTTCTCCTATAATTTTAGTCTTTCTCCTATAATTTTAGTCTTTCTCCTATAATTTTAGTCTTTCTCCTATAATTTTAGTCTTTCTCCTATAATTTTAGTCTTTCTCCTATAATTTAGTCTTTCTCCTATAATTTTGTCTTTCTCCTATAATTTTAGTCTTTCTCCTATAATTTTAGTCTTATTTCTCCTATAATTTTAGTCTTATTTCTCCTATAATTTTAGTCTTATTTCTCCTATAATTTTAGTCTTATTTCTCCTATAATTTTAGTCTTATTTCTCCTATAATTTTAGTCTTATTTCTCCTATAATTTTAGTCTTATTTCTCCTATAATTTTAGTCTTATTTCTCCTATAATTTTAGTCTTATTTCTCCTATAATTTTAGTCTTATTTCTCCTATAATTTTGGTCTTATTTCTCCTATAATTTTGGTCTTATTTCTCCTATAATTTTGGTCTTATTTCTCCTACAATTTAAGTCTTGCATTTCTCCTACAATTTAAGTCTTGCATTTCTCCACAATTTAAGTCTTGCATTTCTCCACAATTTAAGTCTTGCATTTCTCCACAATCTAAGTCTTACATTTCTCCTATAATTTTAGTCTTATTTCTCTTACAATTTGTCTTATTTCTCTTACAATTTGTCTAATTTCTCTTACAATTTGTCTTATTTCTCCTATAATTTGTCTTATTTCTCCTATAATTTGTCTTATTTCTCCTAGAATTTTAGTCTTATTTCTCCTAGAATTTTAGTCTTATTTCTCCTAGAATTTTAGTCTTATTTCTCCTAGAATTTTAGTCTTATTTCTCCTAGAATTTTAGTCTTATTTCTCCTAGAATTTTAGTCTTATTTCTCCTAGAATTTTAGTCTTATTTCTCCTAGAATTTGTCTTATTTCTCCTAGAATTTGTCTTATTTCTCCTAGAATTTGTCTTATTTCTCCTAGAATTTGTCTTATTTCTCCTAGAATTTGTCTTATTTCTCCTAGAATTTGTCTTATTTCTCCTAGAATTTGTCTTATTTCTCCTAGAATTTGTCTTATTTCTCCTAGAATTTGTCTTATTTCTCCTAGAATTTGTCTTATTTCTCCTAGAATTTGTCTTATTTCTCCTAGAATTTGTCTTATTTCTCCTAGGATTTGTCTTATTTCTCCCAGAATTTGTCTTATTTCTCCTAGAATTTGTCTTATTTCTCCTAGAATTTGTCTTATTTCTCCTAGAATTTGTCTTATTTCTCCTAGAATTTGTCTTATTTCTCCTAGAATTTGTCTTATTTCTCCTAGAATTTGTCTTATTTCTCCTAGAATTTGTCTTATTTCTCCTAGAATTTGTCTTATTTCTCCTAGAATTTGTCTTATTTCTCCTAGAATTTGTCTTATTTCTCCTAGAATTTGTCTTATTTCTCCTAGAATTTGTCTTATTTCTCCTAGAATTTGTCGATCTTCTATAATTTGCTATAATTTTAGTCTTCTATAATTTCCTATAGTTTTAATCTTCTTTAATTTCCTATTATTTTAGTCTTGTAGTTTCCTATAATTTTAGTCTTATAGTTTCCTATAATTTTAGTCTTATAGTTTCCTATAATTTTAGTCTTATAGTTTCCTATAATTTTAGTCTTATAGTTTCCTATAATTTTAAGTCTTATAGTTTCCTATAATTTTAGTCTTATAGTTTCCTATAATTTTAGTCTTATAGTTTCCTATAATTTTAGTCTTATAGTTTCCTATAATTTTAGTCTTATAGTTTCCTATAATTTTAGTCTTATAATTTCCTATAATTTTAGTCTTATAGTTTCCTATAATTTTAGTCTTATAGTTTCCTATAATTTTAGTCTTATAGTTTCCTATAATTTTAGTCTTATAGTTTCCTATAATTATAGTCTTATAGTTTCCTATAATTATAGTCTTATAGTTTCCTATAATTTTAGTCTTATAGTTTCCTATAATTTTAGTCTTATAGTTTCCTATAATTTTAGTCTTATAGTTTCCTATAATTTTAGTCTTATAGTTTCCTATAATTTTAGTCTTAAAGTTTCCTATAATTTTAGTCTTATAGTTTCCTATAATTTTAGTCTTATAGTTTCCTATAATTTTAGTCTTATAGTTTCCTATAATTTTAGTCTTATAGTTTCCTATAATTTTAGTCTTATAGTTTCCTATAATTTTAGTCTTATAGTTTCCTATAATTTTAGTCTTATAGTTTCCTATAATTTTAGTCTTATAGTTTCCTATAATTTTAGTCTTCTCGTATAATTTCCTATAGAGTTAGTCTTACTTCTCTTATAATTTCCTATAATTTTAGTTTTATTTCTCCTATAATTTTAGTTTTATTTCTCCTATAATTTTAGTTTTATTTCTCCTATAATTTTAGTCTTATAGTTTCCTACAATTTTAGTCTTATAGTTTCCTATAATTTTAGTCTTATAGTTTCCTATAATTTTAGTCTTATAGTTTCCTATAATTTTAGTCTTATAGTTTCCTATAATTATAATCTTATAGTTTCCTATAATTATAGTCTTATAGTTTCCTATAATTATAGTCTTATAGTTTCCTATAATTTTAGTCTTATAGTTTCCTATAATTTTAGTCTTATAGTTTCCTATAATTTTAGTCTTATAGTTTCCTATAATTTTAGTCTTATAGTTTCCTATAATTTTAGTCTTATAGTTTCCTATAATTTTAGTCTTATAGTTTCCTATAATTTTAGTCTTATAGTTTCCTATAATTTTAGTCTTATAGTTTCCTATAATTTTAGTCTTATAGTTTCCTATAATTTTAGTCTTATAGTTTCCTATAATTTTAGTCTTATAGTTTCCTATAATTTTAGTCTTATAGTTTCCTATAATTTTAGTCTTATAGTTTCCTATAATTTTAGTCTTATAGTTTCCTATAATTTTAGTCTTATAGTTTCCTATAATTTTAGTCCTATAGTTTCCTATAATTTTAGTCTTATAGTTTCCTATAATTTTAGTCTTATAGTTTCCTATAATTTTAGTCTTATAGTTTCCTATAATTTTAGTCTTATAGTTTCCTATAATTATAGTCTTATAGTTCCCTATAATTTTAGTCTTATAGTTCCCTATAATTTTAGTCTTATAGTTTCCTATAATTTTAGTCTTATAGTTTCCTATAATTTTAGTCTTATAGTTTCCTATAATTTTAGTCTTATAGTTTCCTATAATTTTAGTCTTAAAGTTTCCTATAATTTTAGTCTTATAGTTTCCTATAATTTTAGTCTTATAGTTTCCTGTAATTTTAGTCTTATAGTTTCCTATAATTTTAGTCTTCTCGTATAATTTCCTATAGGGTTAGTCTTACTTCTCTTATAATTTCCTATAGAGTTAGTCTTACTTCTCTTATAATTTCCTATAATTTTAGTTTTATTTCTCCTATAATTTTAGTTTTATTTCTCCTATAATTTTAGTCTTCTTTAATTTCCTGTAATTTTAGTCTTCTTTAATTTCCTATAATTTTAGTCTTCTTTAATTTCCTATAATTTTAGTCTTCTTTAATTTCCTATAATTTTAGTCTTCTTTAATTTCCTATAATTTTAGTCTTCTTTAATTTCCTATAATTTTAGTCTTCTTTAATTTCCTATAATTTTAGTCTTCTTTAATTTCCTATAATTTTAGTCTTCTTTAATTTCTTATAATTTTAGTCTTCTATAATTTTTATCTTCTTTAATTTCCTATAATTTTAGTCTTGTTTAATTTCCTATAATTTTAGTCTTGTTTAGTTTCCTATAATTTTAGTCTTATAGTTTCCTATAATTTTAGTCTTCTCTTATAATTTCCTATAGGGTTAGTCTTCTCTTGTAATTTCCTATAGGGTTAGTCTTCTCTTGTAATTTCCTATAGGGTTAGTCTTCTCTTATAATTTCCTATAAGGTTAGTCTTACTTCTCTTATAATTTTCCATAATTTTAGCTTTATTTCTCCTATAATTTTAGTTTTATTTCTCCTATAATTTTGGTCTTATTTCTCCTATAATTTTAGTCTTATTTCTCCTATAATTTTGGTCTTATTTCTCCTATAATTTTGGTCTTATTTCTCCTATAATTTTGGTCTTATTTCTCCTATAATTTTAGTCTTATTTCTTCTATAATTTCCTATTTTTCGCTGGTCATCCTTCAACCTTCATTTTGAAAACCAAGTTGAACTTTATCTCTCAAATTCGAATATTCTCCTTACTTGAAATTATCGTGATAAGACGTATTTTACTTTGTAGGGGGCAATTTGATAATCGAGATGCCGCTATTAAAAGAATTTTACCTGAATGTTTCGTTTTCGCTAATCGCGAAGTGGATTTACTTCGAGAATCGGACGAACATCCCAACGTAATTCGTTACTTCTGTATGGAAGAAGACCAACAATTTCGATACATCGCTTTAGAACTTTGTATCGCGACTCTTAAAGATTACGTCGAAAATCCTCATTTTGAACGACGAAATCTTAGTCCCATGACCGTTTTAGAGCAAGCCGCGTCTGGCCTAGCTCATCTACATTCCCTTAAAATCGGTAATATTTTACAATATTGTAGAAAGAAGTATTTTTAATCTTATTTTTTTAGTCCATCGAGATATCAAACCTCAAAATGTCTTGATTTCCGTTCCTAATGCCAAGGGAGAAGTTAAAGCTATGATTTCTGATTTTGGACTTTGTAAGAAATTAGCGCAAGGAAGAGTATCGTTCTCTAGAAGATCAGGAGCTACCGGAACGGAAGGTTGGATTGCCCCTGAAATGATGACGGGGGAAAGTCGTACGGTAAGTAATTTTTTAAAATTTTTCTCTTTGGTGACTAGCAATGTATAGTATTTGCGTTTGACACAAAAAAAGCAGGCAGCTTAATGGTGCTATAAATCCTATATTTGCAAACATGTCCTAGATTATCCTCTATTTTCTCGAAGGATCTTATAAAATCCTATAAATCCTATATTTGCAAACATGTCCTATATTATCCCGTATTTCCTCACAGTATTCTATAAATCCTATAAAATTATACATTTGAAAACATGTCCTATATTATCCCTTATTCCCTCGAAGTAGCTTATAAAATCCTTTAAACTATTCGCGTAAAGAGACCATATTAGCATATTTGCGTATTTCTTTGCGCAATTAGATGCAGTGAATTAGATTGGTGAAAAGCACGTTGGCCAATCTTTCCACTGAAAAGCACGTTGGCCAATCTTTCCACTACCACTTTGCCAAATGTTTTTAAACGTTGTAACAGTTTCGGTAGAATTCCTAATAGGGGTTACCCAAATCGATGTAATTAAACATGTCAACTGAACATAAAGAAATAAGCAGTCAATCCAATACCTATTGACTAAAAGATATGTTATCGTAAAGTACGATAACAAAAGGACAGGATTGTATCCCAATTAAAGAATTAAGATTAATTAAACGATTCACTTTTTATTTAATAATAATTGCAATTGATTACATTCATTTACGAATTTAACCATGGATACAATTAAAACTTGTTAACTCCACCGCGTGTTGTTCCATCTTTCCCCATTGTCGTCCAGTAAGCAAAGTGATCGAAGTGATCCTTTTAAGGAAGCAAAAAAAAAAAAAAAAATTGGACAGGGTGATAAAAACCATCCAGAGTCACGTAGTCACGTGACTCTGTTTTGGCGGGAAATTGAGCAGACGACGCGATGTATGGGTAAAGGTATATCTGCAGACAGGAAGGATCCTATGGTTATGGGTAGGCCTAAAACCGTTACAATGTAAAATCCACTTAGATATTTTTTTTTTTTTTTTTTTAAGTCACGCTTTGGCTGATTTCCTTTTCTCACTTTAATTAAACTTACTTATATTTTCATCAATACCTTTTCAATGTGGAAATTAATCGAAATTAATTAATCACTCCGACACGAACTATATACCTTTCTTCCACCTAATTACCCCCCCCCCCCCTCCGGCTAGTTCGTCCCTTTTGTAATATTTAAGGTTTGGTTAATTAAACCACCCAAAATGATAACTGTCATATGTATACTGCATACGGGAGAAAATCAAATTAAAAAATTGTAATTTCGCTAAAAATAGGTTTAATAATTTGCCAAAGTGGTTCTATTTGACGAGAACTTAAATATTCGCCAACGTATTTTTGGTAATAAAATGGTTAATTAATGTGGCCCACATTAATTAACCAAGCTCTTAAGGATTTCTGGCTACTTCAATATCAAAACAAATTTAACGGAGCTACCTTTGACTGCCGTTCAAAATTAAGCCTTTTTTGCGTCCAACGAAAATAACGTCGTGTTTACGAATTTGTCACTTATTTTTGGGATCTAGACGTACGCTGTGGATATATTCTCATTGGGTTGCGTCTTTTACTACGTAATTTCTGGAGGAAAACATCCATTTGGAGAATCGCTTCGTCAACAATCCAATATATTAAACGGGGAGTACGAATTAGATGCCTTTGAGGATGGACTAGACCCCGACGGAATCGGAGATATTTTCTGCGTGGAACGTTCCCTCATTTCGATGATGTTGGATAAGAAGCCGGAAGAAAGACCGACTATCTACGCCGTCTTGAAACATCCAATTTTTTGGTCCAAAGAGAAACAACTCACATTTTTCCAAGTAAGTTTTGCAGATGATTATTCAAAGGAGACATATGGGAACAACGAAATATTACAATTAATGAATCTCTCTTAAAGAGAGGTTCCTAGATTCTAAATTTAGAATATTTACCAAAGGGCCTAGCCGGATAAGATAGTGAAAATTGCCTTTGAACGTATCGAAACGAAAAAAAGAGTCCCATAATGAGCATGACAAATGGTGGTTATGTGCAAATTTTCAGCTCAAAACATGCGCACATAACCTCAAAAACACATATTTTGTGTTTTTTCGTTTTTTGGCGTTATCTTGGCCAAAGAACAACCCAAACTCCCCATAGGAAATTGGGTAACGTAATGTTAAATTTTTTTGTTTCACCACTGGTAAACTTTTATTGTGATAGTAAACTAGGGTTGTGTTCTCACCTTTCTACCACAAAAATAATCATTTAACCGTTATAGTCTGCGAATGCAAATCAATTGAAGTTTAGCTCGATAATGTTGAAGATAGGCCACATCGTTGGATTCGACGATGGAGTAGACTGTCTTCCCCCACCTGAAATCAGTTGAAATTTTGAATATTGGTAGATACCCGATGGATAAAGATTCTGGGAAAATATCGTTTTGTAACTGCCATGGGATTTTTCTCAGCAACGATTTAAATTACCCGGAATTTTGACATAATTTGAGGTGCGGAAGCCCAAAATGCCTGTAAAAGTGTTCAACCTGCCGAACAACAAAGTTTTGCAGCAAAGCAAATTCAAGGAGCGAGGCACAGACTATACAGCTAACTCGTATAGTCTTTGTGCTCTGAAAAAACAAAGAGAAATAACACCGAAAAAGTATACTGTAGTGGTTTTTATTTATAAACACTTTATGAGTAATTCGAAGAAAAATAACAATTTTAAAGGCATTATATATCAAACAATGTTAGGTAAATCGTCCAAATCACCAGCATCGTCGCACACTGCACGCAATTTAGATTGATACCAGCTACCGCTATCTTCGTGTCGTTTATAGCCCAGGTACCAAATAAGGCTGCTAACGTGAGCACAAGTTCCGATGGTCAAGTTCCCACCTTTACAGTTGCAATACCACGAAGTAACTGAATCAATCCCGATACCATTAGGAACGTATCGAATCAAAGCTTGATGCGTGGCTGAGGCTGAGAACTGACTCCCTACGCGAACACGAATTAGGTCTTTTTCCACTTGGCAAACTTCAACGTTGAAAGAGCCGGACTTTTCAATCGTCAAAGTGACGTAAGACTCCGCGCGCTTTGCTTTAAAGTCGCTCATTACAATGTCTCTTACTTCTTCGTCACCAAGTACCGGGAAGTCTTCTAATCCAATCTCGTCAAGTTTCTTCCATTGCGAGGGTTTACGTAGAAGTCCGCGTTCGAGAACTTGTTTAAGCGGGTGTTCGATGGCCTGTGAAGCTACCATTTTACGTACAGACTCCTCCCAATTACCACTGTGGTGCAGTTCTGGATGAAAAGCGTTAATGAGGGACGCGGCTATGTGAAGCAGTTCCGTTACGTAGGGTATCATGTGGACATGTATACGGTTTTTGAAAAAGCTAAACATGTACTGCAAATGCCCATTCCTTACTTCAACAGGCCATCTTAGATACGTCACTTTCCGCGAACGATTTACTTCCTCTGTGCTTACTTGCTTTTCTCCTTTTGACAAAAATGAAGGCATTTGTAGCTCCACCCCAAGTTCGGAAAGCATACTATTAGAATCACGAAATCCTCGATCTGCTAAAACTACGTCATCTACTTTAAAGAAAGACTTGAGATCATTTCTGGTTTTTACAGCGTGATTTAAAATACGAGCGTCGTTATTGCGACCGTTGGCAAAGTATGGACCGATAATGTCAACAATATAACCCGTAGTAGTGACGAGGACCATTGGTTTGAAAATATGCTGTCCTTTGTGAACGCAAAAAGATTTGTGAAGGACAGTATAATCCTTCGATCTTCCAACTTTTATGTAGGTTCCGTCGGCAATAGTAATGAGGCAATCTGGTTTATTGTTAGCAAAAAGTCTTACCGCAGCAGCTGACTGATGGTTGGCTATTAACTCTTCACGTGACTTGTGGTTGAGACCAAAATGATGAGGCACGAATCTTTCTGACAAGGCGGCGATGACCATTTTCGTTATGTTCATTACTGTTTGTTCTTGTATTTGAAATATTACAGATAGCACCTTGTTGGAAACACCAATTCTCAGTTTTACAAGTAACAGTGCTAAGGCGGTCTTCGTAGAACAAACTCGAATAGCACCAATGTGTCCCTCAATTTCCGAATGCGCTTCAAGGAACTGCTCTTGTGATAGAGAGGTAAGCACTTTACAATCATGGTTGCTTGTGACAAGGTTTTCAAAGCTTCGGACCTGTACTTTATGGACATACGTAGCAAGTTTCGTAAGTAGGTTTTCGATTTCTTCAGAGGTGAAAGTTCCTGAATTTCTATTTGACTGAATACCATGAATAATCTCATCTGGAAGTTCGTTGTTCACTAGATGCGAGGAACACATTCTACTGTCCTGGCCAATAATGATAGATTTTCGCAACCATACGTCGTTTAGGACACTTGCTTTCACGAAGCATTTAAGAGATCCAGTTACCAGGCATTGTATATTCAAGTCAATGGATGATCGTGTTGATGGTCCCGCTTCGTTAGATGGTGTCTGTTGAATATCCTCGTCTGTCTCATCAGATGACTCATCGTTACTTAAGGAAAACGTGCTAGTGTTGCAAAATACTTGGAACTTTCGTGATTGCGCGAGGCATTTCAAGCAAGTCCTACTTTTTCCCGCGACTATTGGTTCAGCTGGTAAATGTTGTTCAGCTGGTAAATGGTTGTCCATACTTTGCCAACGGTCGCAATAACGACGCTCGTATTTTAAATCACGCTGTAAAAAAAAAGAAATGATCTCAAGTCTTTCTTTAAAGTAGATGACGTAGTTTTAGCAGATCGAGGATTTCGTGATTCTAATAGTATGCTTTCCGAACTTGGGGTGGAGCTACAAATGCCTTCATTTTTGTCAAAAGGAGAAAAGCAAGTAAGCACAGAGGAAGTAAATCGTTCGCGGAAAGTGACGTATCTAAGATGGCCTGTTGAAGTAAGGAATGGGCATTTGCAGTACATGTTTAGCTTTTTCAAAAACCGTATACATGTCCACATGATACCCTACGTAACGGAACTGCTTCACATAGCCGCGTCCCTCATTAACGCTTTTCATCACCACAGTGGTAATTGGGAGGAGTCTGTACGTAAAATGGTAGCTTCACAGGCCATCGAACACCCGCTTAAACAAGTTCTCGAACGCGGACTTCTACGTAAACCCTCGCAATGGAAGAAACTTGACGAGATTGGATTAGAAGACTTCCCGGTACTTGGTGACGAAGAAGTAAGAGACATTGTAATGAGCGACTTTAAAGCAAAGCGCGCGGAGTCTTACGTCGCTTTGACGATTGAAAAGTCCGGCTCTTTCAACGTTGAAGTTTGCCAAGTGGAAAAAGACCTAATTCGTGTTCGCGTAGGGAGTCAGTTCTCAGCCTCAGCCACGCATCAAGCTTTGATTCGATACGTTCCTAATGGTATCGGGATTGATTCAGTTACTTCGTGGTATTGCAACTGTAAAGGTGGGAACTTGACCATCGGAACTTGTGCTCACGTTAGCAGCCTTATTTGGTACCTGGGCTATAAACGACACGAAGATAGCGGTAGCTGGTATCAATCTAAATTGCGTGCAGTGTGCGACGATGCTGGTGATTTGGACGATTTACCTAACATTGTTTGATATATAATGCCTTTAAAATTGTTATTTTTCTTCGAATTACTCATAAAGTGTTTATAAATAAAATCCACTACAGTATACTTTTCGGTGTTATTTCTCTTTGTTTTTTCAGAACACAAAGACTATACGAGTTAGCTGTATAGTCTGTGCCTCGCTCCTTGAATTTGCTTTGCTGCAAAACTTTGTTGTTCGGCAGGTTGAACACTTTTACAGGCATTTTGGGCTTCCGCACCTCAAATTATGTCAAAACTCCGGGTAATTTAAATCGTTGCTGAGAAAAATCCCATGGCAGTTACAAAACGATATTTTCCCAGAATCTTTATCCATCGGGTATCTACCAATATTCAAAATTTCAACTGATTTCAGGTGGGGGAAGACAGTCTACTCCATCGTCGAATCCAACGATGTGGCCTATCTTCAACATTATCGAGCTAAACTTAAATTGATTTGCATTCGCAGACTATAACGGTTAAATGATTATTTTTGTGGTAGAAAGGTGAGAACACAACCCTAGTTTACTATCACAATAAAAGTTTACCAGTGGCGAAACAAAAAAATTTAACATTACGTTACCCAAATTCCAATGGGGAGTTTGGGTTGTTCTTTTCACCAAATGTAATATAATTTTTTTAAATTAAAGTTCTCTGGAAGTCCTGCAAGGGGGTATTTTTAAAAAAATTTACACTCCAAAGCAAATGTTTTAAAAGCGTTTTAAAACTTGAAAATTTATTTTAAAAAAAAACAAAAAGTGTTTCTCTCTCGAATAAAAAATGTGTATTTTGCGTCAAAGTGGACCCCTGAATTTTTTCAGATTTTTAAAACTGGTGGAACAATGTCAAAAAAATGGAAAACTGCAATTTCGGCCATATTTTAAATACGAGACGGGCATATGTCTTTATCATTTATTCATAGAAAGGCGGATTTTCACGCGCCAAACATACCTTATTTTTATTTAAGTGATTAAGTTTATTATTTAAAAAAAAAAAATTGGGTTAAATTATCGTAATGAAAAATGAACTCTATAAAGTTCATATATTCAGAACTCAAGGCGCCAATAGCCATGTCGTCACTTCAAAGGGCGCGACTTATCTAATTTAATCAAATGTTGTAGAAAGAAATCACAAACGTAAGCTTATTGAATAAGAATAACGTAGGTTGGTATCGAAACCTAGTTGGATAATAACTATTAAGAAATATTATTTTAAAATAATCATTTTTAAAAGTTAACAACTTTTTGAATTATTTTTAACACGTAGTATACTACGAATGTTGATATATAAAAATCTGTAGCGTAAAATATGTACATTTTAGAGTTGCCAATAAGCATGGTAGAAACAAAAAGTTAGTAAACAAAGCGCGAAATTTATGAATATCATAATAACCAAGTAAAATAACATTTTTGCTGTTCAAAAAATATTTTATACAAAAAACCAATGCCTACAAAGTTTTCCCCTCTCTTTCTCTCTATACTCACCCAATTACAGCTGTCGCTCTTGGGAGCATTGATCATGCGCAATGAAGGTAATTTTTGCCCAGGAACCGAAACTTCAAAATTGCTATTACGTAAAACACTACATTCGAAAGCACCATTGTGGCAAAAAACGGCGACTTAAAATGATCCAAAATAAATTAAAAAATTCGAGCATGCACATGCCTTCTAAAAATTCCGTAGGCATTGCCCAAACGCAATACGAACTTCATGTTTTTACGTATTGATTATGCGTGCGTACGTCCATAACTGTTTCCATAACTGGAAAGTACTTAAAATGTCTAGAAAATTCTGGAAAGTTCTGGAAATAAACTTTTTATTTGTTTATTATGATATCCTAAAATTATGCGCTCTACTATATATATATTTTTTTTCTAATCAATCTTTACGGTATATAATTTTATGTATATCAACGTTTGTAGTATAGTGCATGTTTAATTAAATTCAAAAAGTTGTTACCTTAATTACTTTAGTAAAAATAAGGTAAGTGGCACGCCCGATGGAAAATTTTGGCGCGTGAAAACCCGCCTTCCTATGAATAAATGATAAATACGTATGCCCGTCTCGTATTAAAAATATGGCCGAAAATGCAATTTTTTTTGACATTGTTCCACCAATTTTAAAAATCTGAAAAAATTCAGGGGTCCACTTTGACGCAAAATACACCAATTTTTAAGTAAATTTTCAACTTTTAAAACACTTGCTTTTGAGCGTACTTTTTTTTAAAAAATACCCCCTTGTAGGGCTTCCAGAGACCTTTAATTTAAAAAAATTATATTAGATTTGGTGTAAATTTGACCAAGATATCGCCAAAAACCCAAAATATTGTTTTTGGGGTTTTGGGCGCATCTTTTGAGCTGAAAATTTACACATAACCACCATTTGACATGCTGATTATGGGACTATTGTTTCGATTCGTTCAAAGGCAATGTTTACTATCTTCTCCGGCTAGGCCCTTTAAGCATTCCTTGCTCGGGGAAAGTGACGTCTCCACAGTCCAAGGCCTACAGTCGATTAGCCCAATGTCCATTATCCCTTCCTGAGATCATGTTTCCGATTATCTGGCGATTGGTGGAAGAGACATGAAAACCCAATTTCAGCAGCGCGAACAGAGAATCTGAGCTGGGGAAACTTTCAAAGATGGAAACGACTGGGTGGGAAACTTCTTGATCTTTCTCATGAACTGTTTGCTCACTCAATAGCGTGATTTCGAATATTTTCGAGGTTAGAGGTTGCCAAAGGGTCTCAACTAAATCCTTAGAAAAATCGGGAATATGAAAATTACCTTAAAGGTCAAAGAAAAGTTTGGTTATTTAACAATTGCTCAAAATCGTAAGGGAATTTGAAAACTGACATAAAAGGTCAGGGAATAGTCTGGGCATTTGGCCCAAAGGGTCAGGGAAACGTCAGGGAATTTTAAATTAGCGGAAAAGGTCAGGGAATTCAGTAATTGCCCAAAACGTCATGGAAAAGGCCTTGAATTTAATCATTGTAGCAAAATTCTCTTTGTCCATTCTCTCTGTTTGCGAGACTGCGATTCTTAAAAATCAAATGTAATCGTTAAATTGATGAACGATAAATTATAGTATTCAAAATGAATTTGCGAAGATGACAACAGATTTTAAAAAATAAACTAGATAGTTTCAAGGCGCTATATCTTATTCAATCTAAATATACCTAAATTTTACAACTTAAATTCCAATTAAAGATGTAAAATTTATGCGTAAAGCACTCCCCTCTCTTGTGTCTCTTAATTCACGCAGTTTCTAAACAAGGGGCCGCTCAAAGGGGTAGCTAATAGGGGTGATTCGGGGGCTATTCAGGGGGGTTCTGGGGAAACATGTATTTTTTAAAATTTTGGGGGGCTAATTTGAATTTTGGGGGGCTATAGCCCCCCAAAAAAGGCCTAGCGACGCCCTTGTTTAGCTGGATTCTTGGAGATCACCTGAACTTCCCATATAGGGTAATGCTAGTATAGAATTTAAAACCTGGTCTACCCTACTTTTTCCAATTTCAATGAAAACTTGTATCTAGGGTTTTTTGGACCGTAGAACTCCGATTTTCAATTTTGAAGAAGATCCTTTCAGTAGTTTCGGAGATCTGGATTGTCACTTTTTGGAGAGTTGACCTTGAACGCCAACAGTAACCTCTGTTTTTCTCAGCTTCTAGTTGAGATAAAAACACTCAAAGGGTCTCATTTTAAAGGTAATGGGGAGCTCTTTTCGAAAAAAGTATTTCGTTTTAAACTGTCTCAAAATTAACAATGAAAAATAGTGATTTTTAACACTTGACCTTTGACCTTGAAAATAGCTCTTCATCGATTTTCAAAATTATAATTTTTTCTGAATTCTCTGCCCAAGGTTTAGTAGTGTACCAAAAATTGCAAGGGTAAAATTTTTCGTTTTTGAGATAAAATCATATAAAAAATCTTACATAAAATGAAAAATATATATGTAGGGCGGTGGCTTGTAATTCCGAACAGTTTTGGTTTTAAATGAATATCTTTAATTTTCGTGGCTTTATGTCATGAAAAAGGCCTTATTTTAAGCCTTGGATTCCGGGCTATCCGTAAAACATCGCTTCAAGACCGTAGGAGATGGTCTAGAGGAGATACGACCCCAATTACGGGGTACCGTAATTTTTACGCTTAAATTAATGCAAAATTCGGGGAATGACTTCAAACGTGACTCTGAAAATAAGCTCTCATTTTCTTTCGAAAAAACGTACGAAACAAAACTTACTTTCTATCGAAACTTCAAACTTTCTTACGTGGCATCGGTTCGACGGGATATTCGATTATTAATCTTAATTATAAAAAAACCTACTACGAGCGGCCAATTCCGGACGCCTCGACACTAGCCTTGATTAGTCATCAATTACCCGCGAAGAAACCTAATTAAAAGACCTAAAAGTACGCGCTTTCGGGAGATTAAGACCTACCGAACTAATAAAACAAAGTTTTCCCGCCATTTAGTCCTAAAGAGAGGCGGCTGAGGCGCTATGAATTTTCCGTTTTGCTCTACCTTTACGCGATCTTGACGCGGTAGAGAAAAAACTCAGGCCCCGGGCGAGCTCGCTCTTCGGTAGCGTCTTTCCCGCCAAATTCGAAACATTGACGATTTTAATTCGTTTTCGCGTTTGAAAAGTTAGGCCTAAAATATCCAGTGAAGATGGAATTTAACGATCAAGGTATTTTAACTCCTTTTATTTGATTAAGCCGACAAGGAGTAGGATACGTATTATTTTCCGTGATACGATTAAAAGGAGCGTTAGAAAAGCTTTTTACTTTAAGAATAAAGTATAAATATATGTTGGGAAATTATAAACGGGTGTCCGGACATTAGAAGCGGGTGTCCGGACATTAGAAGCGGGTGTCCGGACATTAGAAGCGGGTGTCCGGACATTAGAAGCGGGTGTCCGGACATTAGAAGCGGGTGTCCGGACATTAGAAGCGGGTGTCCGGACATTAGAAGCGGGTGTCCGGACATTAGAAGCGGGTGTCCGGACATTAGAAGCGGGTGTCCGGACATTAGAAGCGGGTGTCCGGACATTAGAAGCGGGTGTCCGGACATTAGAAGCGGGTGTCCGGGACATTAGAAGCGGGTGTCCGTAATAGAAACCCGCTATGTCGGAATTAGAATCGAACGTCCGGAATAGGAAACCTCCACTTGCTGAAGGGAAAACGTTATTTCTCATTAATTTATGGGTGTTTTCAGCTTGAAACAGGCTTAAAACTATTGGATAATATGTCAAACAGTTGGGGTACCTTAGTGTGGCTACTATTTTTCAATCGGTTTGTAAAAAGCGTCCGGAATGGGAAGCCACCACCCTATATTATATTAATTTTGGACAAAAAGATGGAATATGCTTATTCAACCTTTAGGTTAACCTCACTTTTAGATGGTATTTAGATCTACGAGCCACTTTTTTGGGCTTACATAAATTATCAGAACTATTGGAAGGATCGAAAGGAGATATTCGCCTTTGGCAGATCTTCAAACTCCAAAGAATTATTCAACCCTTTAAAGGGAGAATGCAACCTTATTACAAGTGATTTTTTATCGATTCCTTATCGTTTAAATAGGCCTAATCCATCGATAAAAAGTTTACAATACAAATATTAAACTAGAAATAAATTTAAAACTTACCCTGAAAATAGGCTTAGCGGGATTCATGTAGATCCTGAATCGCGTCCGTGGAAGGTCTAGCGACCAATGAGCAAAGGCCCGTCGTTCACGCAAGATCTCCACGAGACTTACGTCGCGCGCGATTGGTCGCTAGACCTCACACGCGAGGAAAACAGGACCTCCATGAATCCCACTAAGCCTATTTTCGGGGTAAGTTTTAAATTTATTTCTAGTTTAATATTTGTTTGTAAATTTTTTCACTAGTGGATTAGGCCTATTTAAACAATAAGGAATCGATAAAAAATCACTTGTTGTTAGGTTGCATCCTCCCTTTAACAATGTAATACTCTCCTTCATAGATGGAAACCAAAAACTCTCGCTTCGCAAACCTCTCGTTATCTGTTACGTTTTCAATTTCAGCTCTATCCCAGTTTTGAGATATTGTTACCACTTGTCTTCCATTTCCGAAACTAAGGCCACTTTAAGAAAGATAATTGTTACGGGTATCAATCTGCTAAATAGTTTTCTGACACTAATACGAATTCAAGCCAAATACTCACTCCACAAGAGGTGTTTGAATTTGCCATAATACTTCGACCTATGTTGAATCACTGAATTCATGTTCTTGTCAGACAGTGAAATAAATGGAAACAATTATTTCTTTGGCAGATCTATTTGCCTGAGCTAAAACTGTAAGGAGTCACAAAGTTTTCACAATTTCATACCCATAACAATTATGTTTCTTAAATTGGCCTTAGTTTCGGAAATGGAAGAAAAGAAAGTGTTAACAATACCTGAAAACTGGGATAGAGCTGAAATTGAAAACGAAACAGATAACGAGAGGTTTGCGAAGTGAGTTTTTGGTTTCTATGAAGGAGAGTATTACCAGAAATTAATAATTATAACAAGTGTACTACTTCATTGAATTTTCAACTTTCACCATGTATTCCATCTAATTTCTTGAGCAGACGAAAGCACTTTTTGCATTGACCAATGAGAGAGAGGAAATGTTGAAAATATTTCTTTAAGATCACGTGGGGCGCCCGTCATAGTCGCGCGTCACAGTCTCACAGATGCGATAGTAAACAAGTAAAATGGCGCCCGCGCGTCGCCCGAGACTGAAGGTTTTACGATTACCGGATATAAACAATTATATTTTTGTAATCCTACATAAATAATCGAATTTTAGTCGCAAATTGCATTTTAACCTTTCTCAGTTTCACATTATAAGTTTTAAATTCAATTTAATACCACGTATTTGTTAGTCCAAAGTCTTTAAGCTCGAATTGGTCAAAGCCTTGGTTAGTTCAGTTGGTGGAAACTTGGATATTAAACTATCGCTCTAGACTCCGACGCCGCCCATTACGCCCGGCTCCCAGCCCGGCGCTACGTTCAACAATATTTTTGGCGCGGCCGCCGGTTTGGAAAAATCACGGCGAGGCGCAGCCAAAACATGGTCATGACGCTGCCGGGTTTTTTTTTCACGGCGTCTGAGTCTATATCGCTCGCAACTTGATCCATTAACGGTTACTTAAATAAACCAAGCTCAATTTTAAAATGCGGCTCACCTTCTGTCTCTGCCAAAACAACAGTGTGATCTTTATTTAAAACCTTCAGTAACAAAACAAATTCAGCGTGACAACTGTGATTTTATGTTTAACGCATCGACTCAAACAAATGCGGTAATTATTAAAAATATAATTGACACTAATGATTCATCTACGGATTTTATTTTTGCAAAAATAATCTACTTAATTAAATTTATCGAAAATATTATGCCTATGCCTAGTTTTGATTTGACATAAAACAAGTTTTAGAGGAACTGCTTTTTTGCCGCAGTGCCACTCTTTCTCTATGTACCAAGTGAAGCGGCCGTCCAAATCACATGGGCTTCAAAACCGTGTTACATTAATATTCGGCTCCGCGCCTAGGGGGGAGAGCAATGAAAATTTGATGGAGCGGAAAAATTCAAAGCAATACACTTCTTGTTATAATTATTAATTTCTGGTATTACATTGTAAAAGGGTTGAATAATTCTTTGGAGTTTGAAGATCTGCCAAAGGTGGATATCTCCTTTTGATCCATCCAACAGTTCTGATAATTTATATAAGCCTAAAAAATTGGCTCTTAGATCTAAATACCATCTAAAAGATGAGGATAGCCTAAAGGTTGAATAAGCATATTATATCTTTTTGTCCAAAATTAATTAAATAATATACATATGGTGGTGGCGGGTAATTCCGTCCGCTTTTAATAAAATACCAAGAGAACTCTCCCAATGTTAACAGTGTCCAATTTAGGTATATCTTTTAATAAATTTAACTTTTACGCGTATTTCAAGCTACTTGAAATACGTTTTTCAAAGTCAGTCGACGCGGCCAATTCCGTCCGGCCTGAGTCTAATTCCGACCAGTGGCGGGTAATTCCGTCCGCTTTTAATAAAATACCAAGAGAACTCTCCCAATGTTAACAGTGTCCAATTTAGGTATATCTTTTAATAAATTTAACTTTTACGCGTATTTCAAGCTACTTGAAATACGTTTTTCAAAGTCAGTCGACGCGGCCAATTCCGTCCGGCCTGAGTCTAATTCCGACCAGTGGCGGGTAATACCCGTCCACCCGCGGCTAATCGCCGGACAGTGGTGGGTCCACTCGTAGATAATCACGGAATAATGTGTTCAATTTTCTCTGTACCCAAAATTTTCAATTATTCTCTCTATCTGGATAAAAACAACCATTGTAAAAGTTAAAAGCTACCAAAATTCATTTTCATATTGCACGTTTTTTATTATAAAACAAATTATAACAAATTTCAGCTTTAAATATTCAATTCGTAAAATTTTACTCAGTTTCAAAGGCGATTAAAACACGCACACGAGCATTTTCCATTTTTACACAGTCAAAAACCGCGCCATATTACGTTCTAAGCCTTATTTTAAAGTATTGTTAGGAAACACTAACGCCCTCTATACTGAATTCGTGTTAAAAATATTTCCTGCCCTGAAAGACTGCGAAAAAACACGCTTTCTGCTTTAAATTATTGAATTGTCAATCGTCAATGATTTTCAAGCTTGCAAATTCGCGTTTTAATTAGGTATTTTGAAGTTAATCAACTTTAAACTCGACGTTGTTTCGAGTGGACAGAATTCGCCTCTGTCGGTAGTTTTTTATAATATTCGATAAATAATTAAATACGGCGTCAAGATGAAATTGGAGACGCTTATTTTGTAGCTAAAGTTCCGGGCTTTCGAGTGAGATCGGGTTTGTATCTGTACAATTTCCGTGATTGTTTTTAATCCTTATTCCCAGAGCCATAAAAAGCTTCATTCCCTTAAATTGGCATTAATTTAATCGGAGTAAATTGCTGCTTTGTTAATTATAGTCGAATCTGTCCTATGGCCTTGAATTTTTTTTTTTTTTTCTGACGGGGCGTTTATCAGTGTCTAAAATAAGTCCTTTTTCGTTTAATTTGAGAAACCCAAATTAAAGATTCACATTTTTAAACCAAAGTGGACGGAATTAGAATTGGACGGAATAGCCTGCCACCATCCTATATATTTTTTCATTTAAGTAAGATTTTTCATATGGTTTTATTGTAATGGGGGGGGTTAAAAAAACATTTTTTATCTTGAAAACGAAAAATTTTACACTCGCAATTTTTGATACACTACTAAACCTGGGGCAGATAATTAAGAAAAAAATCTAATTTTGAAAATCAATGATGAGCTTTTTTCAAGGTCAAAGGTCAAGTGTTAAAAATCACTATTTATCATGGTTTATTTTGAGACAGTTTAAAACAAAACTTTTTTCGAAAAGAGCTCCCCATTACCTTTAAAATGAAACACTTTGTTTTTTTTATCTCAACTAGTAGCTGAGAAAAACAGGTTACCATTGGGGGTCAAGGTCAAATCACCAAAAGGTGAAAATCCATATATCCGAAACTACTGAACAGATCTTCTTCAAAATTGAAAAAAATTGATTTCTATGGTCCAAAAAACCCCAAGCACAAGTTTTCAAAGTAGGGTAGACCAGGTGGTAAAATCTGTGCTGGAATCAGGATTGGCAAGTTTTTGCCAGGGGTGGAAAACCGCGGTTTTTTCCAGGTTAAAACCGGCGTGGCAAAAACTGATTTTTGCCTGGCAAAATCTGATTTTGCGGAGGTTTTTTTGATTTAAAAAACCAAAAAAGAAAACAAGAAATATAGAAATAAAGCCAAAAAATGTCCAATATTGGGAATAAGCATGAAAAATACCTCAAACTCAAAAGTGGAATGTTGTTCAAAACCTTGACCTCTCGTTTTTAATGTCAAGCCAAACCTATACTCCCGTGTTATTGTCACTTGACATTACTACCAAAGTCTTTGGGACTTAGTGATACCTACACTCTGGTGAAATCACATGGTGATGGACTTTTCAGTTAGTAAACTAATAGCAAGCACATATATATCTTTATCATGTTTCCATTTTTCTTTATTGGACTAACACCTGTTTTCAAGTGTTTTGGGAAACTTTTTTTTCCAATATTTCTCAACTGCTTTATGGAAGGCTTCCAACCTCTAGGTTAAAAAGTCCAGGGGATAGATTCCAAGAGAAATGGGCAATGTATCTCACTTTAGATATAAACTATAGCAAAAAAAAAAAAAAAAAAAAAAAATGTCTAATATTTTCAGATAGTAACAGCTAGTACTTTACATGAAAGTCAAAACGTCCTAAATACAATTTAGCTTCCTTTAATTGTATTCTACCCTTGATTGGTAGTTTTTGCCACTTTTAGCCAGTTTTTCCGCTTTTGCTGGTTAAAACCATGTTTTGCCACATGTGCCGGCAAAAACTAGTTTTAGCCAGCTAATTGCCAACCCTACCTGGAATTACCTTATAAGGACTAGGGACCAATGACATTGATCGATGACTTATATGGAAAATGCAGAATCTCCATGATCAATGTCATTGGTCGTTAGTCCTTATGAGGGAGTTCAGGAAATCTCTTTTATCCAGCTAACAGGGCTCCCACCAGGTCCCTAAAATACCTAAAACCCCCTACTTTTTTTTTGAGGTTTCTAAACCAACATAAAATCGGTATTTGGTCCCTAAATCACCATATTTCTAGAAAATTTGGTTAAAAGTACTTTCAGCCTATAACATTGAACCCAAATTTTATGCAAAGTCAAATTCACCCATTTAAATTTCCCGCTTTTAAAACTGATTATGTCAGTGTGATATAAAAAAATGTGATAAAGTTAGTCAGAATTATGATATAATGTTTTTACAAAAAAAACTACTTTAAAAGTCATTTTGTGAAAATTAAAGATCTCATTTCTTCTTAAATAGTTGCTATCATAAATGAGAAAGAGCTTACTTAGAGAATGTTGCCATTGACGTCATCCGCTACGTAATAGCTTATAAAGCTCATAGCGCTCGTGAGCACCGAGCATTTAAGCTTACTTTTTTCTATATCCGTGTCAGCTCTCAAGGTTGGGTCTCTCCCGAGTAAATTGTGAGCCGCCTGGCCCCAGCGTTTTATGAAAACAGAAATAACTGTCCTGATTTCGTGACGTAGTTAGGAACATTCGAACAAGATGTCGCACCCACAAGTTCTTTTATAATATCTACTATTGGTTCCTATTTCACCATATTTCTATCCTGAAAAATCGCCCCCCCCCCCCCCTGTTTTTTTTTCTTTTCTTCAGATTTTGGTAGTTTAATTTCTACTTTAATATTTCTTTAGATTCTTTACTGTTGGATTATCCCCATTTAAACGATAAGGAATCGATAAAAATCACTTTGTGCATTCTCCCTTTAAAGGGAGGATGCAACCTAAAAACAAGTGATTTTTTATCGATTCCTTATCGTTTAAATTTAAAAAATTTACAAACAAATATTAAACTAGAAATAAATTTAAAACTTACCCTGAAAATAGGCTTAGTGGGATTCATGGAGCTCCTGATTTCCTCGCGTGTAAGGTCTAGAGACCAATCGCGCGCGACGTAAGTCTCCTGGAGATCTCGCGTGAACGACGGGCCTTTGCTCATTGGTCGCTAGACCTTACACGGACGCAATTCAGGATCTCCATGAATCCCGCTAAGCCTATTTTCAGGGTAAGTTTTAAATTTATTTCTAGTTTAATATTTGTATTGTAAACTTTTTATCGGTGGATTAGGCCTATTTAAACGATAAGGAATCGATAAAAAATCACTTGTAATTAGGTTACATTCTCCCTTTAATGGACCATTTCTCTTATCTTCCGAACTAAAATAGTTTATCTTGGCTCATCCCGCTCATTCAAACACGAATCATTCCTACGAGTGGTACAAGTCCTGACACTATATACTGTATATTTTGACTCAAATTTTGAATTCTTTTTGATTATAGGACGTTAGCGATAGAATCGAGAAGGAACCCTGGGATAGTCCTTTAGTTCAATCACTGGAAAAGGCCAGTTTCCCCGTTGTTAGGGGAGACTGGCGAATGCGCATTACCGAAGAGCTACAAGCCGATCTTCGCAAGTTCAGGACTTACAAAGGTCATTCCGTTCGAGATTTACTTAGAGCTATGAGGAATAAAGTGAGTAGTTTTTGATCCGAAAGGTGGAAGACACAATGAGATGAAAATGAAGAGAAATAAATATAAGTTATTCATTTTTGACTCTTAAGTTTTCCCCAAGAAGTTTAAGCAAAAATAAAAAAAAAAAAAAACCAAGTCTAGGAGCATAAAACCTAGGGTAGGGAGCCCCTAACTTCATACACTTTTTGTAAAGTGGTATATTGGGAGGGCTAAAGGATCTTGAAGATTGATTCATCACACAGCCACTCCACGCGTTTTCAGCCTTCTATGACCAAATATTTTTGCGCAGTCGTGATTACAAAACTAGCCCTAGCGTGCCCTAACTTGGTGGGGGCCTAGCTTCTAACTTGGGAAACACACGATAAAATATATGAAAAACACAAAAAATTCAAAAGGATTGTAGGAGTTTTGCTCTCCAAAGAAGTCATATCTCTTGGTATCTTTGGTACGTCCTAGACTTGTTTGGTTTTATTTATTTTTGCTTTAGTAGGCTAGAAAGCGTAGGTTAATGTCACTGATATTTGATGGTATGAAATTCAGAAACATCATTACCAAGAATTACCTGAAGAGGTTCAATTGTCTTTGGGTCATTTACCCGAAGGATTTCTTACTTACTTCACATCTCGTTTCCCCCATTTGTTGCTCCACACCTACTTAGCTTTTCAAATTTGCAAAAGCGAAACTTTGCTCGGCCGGTACTACGATAAAGAATCGTTTTTGAACCAAAATATGGTGTTAGATACGTTTACGACGAAATTACGCGAAAAACTATCGGGCGACTTAAATAGTTACTGGTTGCCGAATAATAAAAAAATCTACAAATCCAAAGGAACTGTAGATGTGACTGAAATTAGAGTTACGGTTGAAACTGGTCATGACTGTTTAAATAACGCGAATGATGAAAGTGATCCTATAGACGCGGATTTAGTGACCGCGTGTCAAAATGATAAGGTTGATAGGGATTTAGTCGGAGATAAACCCATTTCCGCCAAGAAAAAGTATCGCAAACGTAACTATGGAAAAAAATCCTCTAAAAATTCCTCCGAACTACTGAACGAGCTTAAAATATCAGAAATTGCTATGGATTGAAACTTCTTTAGTGTTTTTTATATTTCTTTTAAATATTCTCGCGCAATTGTCAGCGGAATTTCTATATTTAATAACAATGGGGGCAATATTGAAAAAATAGGTATGTTTTGTTCAGGTGTCCGATTAGTCGCTAGGGTATTTGTTAGAAGGTTATATAATAGAAAATTATTTATGTTTAAAAACTTTTTAAGCGTTTATGGGTGGTTCTAGTTGGGGGCTTTAAATCTCTATTGAAATGGTCTAAATAATGATGTTTCCATTTTATTTGGTTAACTATTTTCCTGCCATTTTTCAAATATTTAAATCATATCTCCATTTGATTAGGCTTACATATTTTCCTGCCATCGTTCAAATATTTAAATCACGTTTCCACTTGATTAGGCTTAACTAATTTACCGACATTTTTCAAATACTAATTTTAATACTTGACACATCCTTGGAGATCCCCATAGCCATTGTCTGTTATCTATTCCACCCATTTTTCCCTCGATTGAATATGGTGTCTAGCCAGTTATTTGTATTTGGCTGGGAAAACGTTTAAAGGGTAAATGAAAACTTCTATATCACTTTCTTGATTTTACGTTTTTCTGAATCTACGTTATCAAAAACCTAAGAAAAATATCAACTCTTATTTTTAAGCATCTCCTAAATATGATAAAAAAGGTTTTAAAGATCGGACTTCGTTGTCTGCTACAAAAAAGCATGGAGCCCCTGTGTTCGAATTTCCGAGGTGGGTATCGAACCAATAGCCGCTCGCGCGAAATCCCGCGTGCTCATGTATAGTATAGTTTATTTTACCATGGCCTCCTAGAAGCGCGAGCGCCGCCGCCGAAGCGCGTGAATTGAATGAAGGCGCGTGAGTTTGAAATTCGATTATGTTTTAGGTTTGATTTAGGCTAAGCATTTTTAAGAGATAATAAATTTTTACTATGCTTAAGCGGGCGTTGCGAGTTAAATAATTTTATTTAGATGAATTAATGTTTTTTAAATAAAGGAAAACACAATTTCGAACAGCTATTTCGCTATCAAAGGTATTTAGCCTGATTATATATGATACATATGGTTTCTCTGGGTCACGTTGTTTAAACGGCCCCTATTGGTCGGATACCGACCTCGGAAATTCAAACACAGGGGCTCCATACTTTTTTGTAGCAGACAACTAAGTCCGGTCTTTAAAACCTTTTCTAGCATATTTAGGAGATGCTTAAAAATAAGAGTTGATATTTTTCTTAGGTTTTCAATAATGTAGATTCAGAAAAACGTAAAATCAAGAAAGTGATATAGCAGTTTTCATTTACCCTTGGTCTCGTGATTTTAAATTTGGCGAGTAAAACAGGCCTTAGTCTCAAGGTTTTAAATTTGGGGTGGAAAACGATAACCCTTGGAATCCAGGGTTTAAATGTTACGCGAGAAATGTTTGGTTTTGGTCTCAGGCTTTGAAATTTGGAGTGGAAAACTATAGACCTAGGTATCTAGAGTTTAAATTTGGCAGGGGAAACGATAGGCCTTGGTATCCATGGTTTAAATTTACCGAGGGGGGGGGGGACGTTAGGCCTTGGTATCCAGGTTTTAAATGTGGCGGGAAAACGTTAGACCTTGGTCTCAAGCTTCTAAATCAGGCGGCAAAACGTTAGGTCTTGGTATCCAGGTTTTAAATTTGGTGGAAAAAAACGTAAGACTTTGGTCTTAAGGGTTTAATTTTAAGTTTTTTTAGTCAAATTTAAAAAAACATCTAAAGAGGGTGAGGGAGGTAGTAGCACTAAAATATTTTCCGAAGAAATTTATTATAATTAGCTTCGTTTCTAGTCAAAAATCTCTTTTACCGAAAATAGAATGTACAATGCTAAAACTTCTCTTTTTCTCTATAGAATTTTAACATTCCACCTTTTTGGGATTCTTTAGTTTTTCTTTGACCTGTTTAAGTACGAGATATTTAACGAAGATTTATATATATATATATATATCTTGAATATTGTGTAAATACATATTTGTATATACAGAACAAAGATTTGACGGCGGGGAAAATTTAACTAAATATTTACGATAAGACTTCGTTGATAATGTAAAACGGTGTTTAATTAATTAGTCATACAGCCCTACGGTTTTTTATTACAACTAGCCTTAACAACTCACAATTTATTGAGGCAGAAGGAAAAAAAAAAAAACATTTTTAATACCAGTTTCGACAGTTTTTGTTATAATAGAGACAAAAAAAAAAAAAGTTCGAGGCAAATATGATAATTTATCGTATTTGTTTAATGTTAAGGTTTTTGCCGCCACACTTTTTAAAAAATAAAAATAAATTTAGAGTTAAAGATTTTATTTATTTTTTACACTTGATAAAAATCATTTGGAACTTTTAAATAAATTTGTACATAAGCAAATACAACACTTACAAATCGTAAGATACGATCAATAATACGTAACTACATGACTAACTACCCAATCCACTAAAATATAACTAAGCTTATTAGTTCAACGCCTCCTATATTTGATCAAAGCCAGTGCACGCTCCCGAATCGGGAGGGGTCATTTTATCTCGACAGGTGGCGGGATCATTCAACAATTTTTTTTTTTTGTGTTAACGGTGCGTAACAGTGATGTTTTTACACCCGTACGGGGGCTAAGTTCATAGCCACGAGGCAAGAGGACAGGGAATTGCCCACGCAATGGATGGAGAAGGGAAAGGGGAAGAGGAAGGACCATACCGTTGCGGATCATTCGCAACACTCCCTATGGACAAGGGACCTGCGATTCGATCAGGACAATACCCAGACCTTGCCACTTAGACGCCCGTTTACAGGAGTGCGCCACTACTCCCGGCATTCAACAATTTTTGTGGACGCGTCTCCACGTTACCCTGTAAGAGATGTTACTACCTCTGGTTGCCACTGTAACGGGAGAGATGCTTCCGCTAATCGAGCCTCTATAGTGGAAAATCCAAATTTCCCCTCCGGTAAAATGTAGGAGGCGTTGATTAGTTTCACCTTGAAATCTATCTTTAATAATCTGCCCGATTTACAGTCATCAGGGACGGAAATAAGGGCGGGACGCTAAACATAGTCCAATAAATTTTTGAAATGTTCCATAACATATGTTTTTGTGAGGGGGGGTCACTGGACATTTGTCCGAAAAGGGTACAGGAAATCTGATAATTTTCTAATTTCCGATAACTTTGAATTAGGGAAGATTGGTTACCTGACAATTGTCCAATAAGAAAATATTTCTGTCCCTGAAGCTTGGAAAAGGCCAAGTTTGGATGCTTGATGAAAAATATAATATCGTCCGCTTAAAGGAGTTATCTGAAAGGCTAAAGTTCAGCAATAAGCATTGTTTAAATAACTACTTCTTAGCTGAAACTCGCGCCTTTTTAGCAGACGATATTATCTAGCTTCCAAACTAAGTCTTGTCCAAACTTGCACTGATTCACGAAATCAACGCCTCCTGTATTTCATCAAAGCCAATGCACGTTCTTTTAGCAAAAGCTGGGAAAGAGGGGCAGCATTTTTTGCCCCTTTATCGTAAACTGTATATAGGACCATTGGATTGCCTGACAAGATAATTTTTCCACATGCCGTTTTAACATTACTCAATTGAAAAATATTTTTGTTCCCTTCATTATACCTTTAATGAAGTGAGAACGACATTGTTTTTAAGCGACATGATTCTCAGGGACGGATATAAGCGCAGGTCACTGGACATTGTCCGATAATTTTTTTCAAATGTCCAGTAACTTTTTATTTTGTCCGATAAGATTTTTTTCTTATTTCCGTCCCTGACACTGATTCTTACTAATTACTCTTGTAGCCGGTTAAATGAATTAAGTCATAAATTAATTGAAGACTACGGTGCAAAAATCTATAAAAAGTGTACATTGTATAAAAAAAATAAGGCACGTCCAAATAGTGCTAAAATTATATAATAATAAAATCAAATTTGGGTGAAATAGTTAACACAATTTTAAATACAAATTATTCATTCTAGCTGCCCTTTTTTGGCCATTTCAAGTCCTTCACCAATGATGGAAACAATCGCGTTCAGAACTTTAGTCCATCCTTCTACAGCCACTGGTGTTATTTTGCTCCCAAATCGTTCGGGCAGAAATTCGAGAATCACTGTAGCCAAATTCTGAAAAAAGAACCAACATATCAATTGGTCGGGCTCTTAAAATCACTCACGAGGCAAATGGGGCTTTTCACGATTTTCCGTGAAGTGTTAAGGGTCCGATATCGGATGATTCCCCATTATCCCACTACTGACATTTCCTTTTAGTGGACTGGTTTTTGAACGAGTGTTATTATCCTGGAACCAATAGCTTTTATAATTCGTCGAAGTCTGTTTCTAGGTGCGCGTTGAAATGTACCCGCAAAGTTAGATACACTATGTTAAGTTCCATTGCTGACCTTAGCTATGTACTATGCAATAGGGAAATGCACACTGCAACGGTAACCGGATTAAATATAACCGTTATTCGATCCAGTATTTGCGAAGTTACCAACGATTTCCTTTGAAATGACGATTTCTTCTATGGCAAAGCAATGTAAAATTTTTAAATCGTCAATAACTTCCAAAATACTGGCTCGAGCGCGCTAATCCCGCCTCTCCTCTGTTAAATCCGGCCAAGGAATCCATTGGTGAATGGTAACACCATGAGTGAATCATATACGCTACCTATAAGTTACTAACGCCTAATTGAACTAATGCATCCAACACTTTCTTCCAAGTCTGGCACGCCGAGGGAGGGGTGGAGGGTGTAAAGTATGACTAAAGAGTCGCCGTCTTGTGGCGAAGAACAATTTCGTCCGCTTAAAGATTTAGGCTAGAAGAGGCGCGGATGTCAGATTCTCGTTTTAATAATATTTATTTCACAACCAAAGTTGCAGGGGCCCACGGCCTATTAAACGTATCGTTTATTGTAAGTCATGGCTTTGGCTTCTTTTTGCGCAGAAAAAGTGTTCAAAATAATCTTCGCCGTTACTGGGCAGTGGGCATCCAACATCCAGTGTTACGCGGGACTCCCACCTTCGCCTATCCGGACAAATTGAAGAATAGGTCCCGGTAGCCAAAATTAAAAATAAAATACTTTTTCTAAAAGAGAAAAATGCGAGAAAAATTATGGTGTAAAAATTATTTGGGGCCGACAATTATTAACAAAGATATGGACGTTTCAATTTCCCCGTGTTGCACCATCGTGGTGCAAGGGAGGAAACGGCGGTAGACAGAGGGATACGGCTAGGAGAAAGGGGAGGGGGGTTTGACGGTGAAGGTTGGTGGTCGAAGCTTACTTTAAAGGGTAGGTGACTTGAAATTTGAAATTAGAAAATGTTTTTTTGTTTTTTTTCAAAAAAAAAAATATTTTTAGGTTAGGCTAGGTTAGGTTAGGTTATTCCAAAAATTTGTCTCCTTTCCTTTAAAATAATCCTTCGTTATTTTTACGAACCTTGGCGGTATCCCTCTAATCTACCGCCGTTTCCTCCCTTGAACCGCGATGGCGCAAAACGGGAAAATGGCAAATTTGAAACGTACATATCTTTGTTGATAATTGTCGGCCCCAAATAATTTTGACACCATAATTTTTCTCGCATTTTTCTCTTTTTAAAAAAAAAAATAAAAATAAAAATAAAAAATGACTACCGGGACCTATTCTTCAAAACTCCCCGCCTATCCTGTATAGCGCGTCTCGCGATCCTCGTACACCATCTAAATCTGCGAACGGGCGATGATTTCGATCCCTGCGGAGAGATATTTCCGCGAACCTTATTTAATATTCAACGTCGATTTAACAAATGTGAAGATATTAAGCCCAAACTTACTTCAAATTAAAGAACAACCCAAACTGCCCATAGGAATTTGGGTAACGTAATGTTAAAATTTTTTGTTTCGCCACTGGTAAAATTTTATTGTGATAGTAAACTAGGGTTGTGTCCTCACTTTTCTACCACAAAAATAATCATTTAACCATTATAGTGTGCGAATACAAATCAGTTGAAGTTTAGCTCGATAATGTTAAAGATAGGCCACATCGTTGGATTCGACAATGGAGTAGACTGTCTTCCCCCACCTGAAATCAGTTGAAATTTTGAATATTAGTAGACACACGATAGATAAAGATTCTGGGAAAATATCGTTTTGTAACTGCCATGGGATTTTTCTCAGCAACGATTTATATTACCCAGAATTTTGACATAATTTGAGGTTCGGAAGAATAAAATGCCTGTAAAAGTGTTCAACCTGCCGAACAACAAAGTTTTGCAGCAAAGCAAATTCAAGGAGCGAGGCACAGACTATACAGCTAACTCATGTAGTCTTTGTGTTCTGAAAAAACAAAGAGAAATAACACCGAAAAAGTATACTGTAGTGGTTTACCAACGATGTGGCCTATCTTTAACATTATCGAGCTAAACTTCAATTGATTTTTATTCGCAGACTATAATGGTTAAATGATTATTTTTGTGGTAGAAAGGTGAGGACACAACCCTAGTTTACTATCACAATAAAATTTTACCAGTGGCGAAACAAAAAATTTTAACATTACGTTACCCAAATTCCTATGGGCAGTTTGGGTTGTTCTTTAGTTTAACCTTGGAAGGTTAACATCTATAGACAGAGATTTAGTCAGTTATTTAAAATGTACCGGTAAACAGAAATTCCAACCTCCCTCTAATTAGGAAGAGAGGAAAAACCTAAGCTCCGCCCAGGCCCGAAATCTATGTACCGAAAAATACGTTTTATTGGCTCGTAGCAACTTCCGAAGCTTTACCGGATATACGTCAGCACCGATAGTAGTTTAGCCACTTTTTCGCTATGGTTCTCAAATACCTGACGGAGAGGGGAAAGGCAGAGAGATGTTCCCTCAAATTGTCTTACCTTGGTAAGTTGGTAACTTGTAGGGAGCGTATATGATTCACTCATGGCGTGACACTCGTATCTCGTATTTATTAGAATTATAAAAGAACCTAGGGTATACGTGGGTTTCGTGAACGGGGCAAAAAAATTCCACCCCTTTTTCCAACTTTCCATTCGTTACAGAGTTGCCAGGTGCTTTTTAGCACGTATCAGAGAAGATCAGTTCTTTAACCAAACTGCTAGCCATTATCTCTGCTTCAGTTTGCGCTCACTAGTGGTTGGCATTACTGAGAGAAATGGCATTTACCCCTTTTAGTGAAAAACTACAGAGTTTTTGTGTAAATACACCATTTAGCCATTACTTGGGGCGCCATAGCGGCATAGGGCGAACTTTCACTTGGAGAAAATGGCAGGGAAAAAAATCTGCATGGGGTAATACGCGGGATACTATGCGCGCCTCACCAAGTGAACGGTTTTTTCGCCACTAGGAAGTGTTATGGTGACCTTTGACCTTTAACATAGTGACCTTTTGTACCCTTGGGGGAGATAAGGCAACTATAGGGGGCGTTGTTCAGTAATGGATCAGCTGTTATAGTCTGATGAAAAACGGCGGTCGGTTAGTGTGTTAGGCTCAGCCTCTTAGTAAAGATGATTCATTATACTGTAGATTTGATTGTATAAATAACTTAAACTTAAATTAATAATAAACTAATTAAAGAACTGCAAACTAGTCTTCTAATTTCGTCGCACGCTCAACAATTTACAGGAAGCGTTTCGAGCGCGGGCATGCGCACAGTGGAAGAGGAAAGTGGTGTTTTGAGATAGGCTTCTCGCCTGAACTGGTTGCAACACCTCGTATATTCCTTTTATGGCCTTCTACTACGGCTTATAGCGTCGTGTTTTAAAGTATATTTGAATGCTTACCTTAAATTGTTGCTCAACAATTCCCCTTCCGTAATGCGCTTTAGCTGATTTGAGTAGCATTTCCTTTAAACAAGCGACGTCATCCAGGTTGTCAACGAACGAAGTAAGAGCGTATAGAACACCCGCGGCGTGGGCGCTATAAAAGAAAACAAAAGTTAAATATTAATTCGCTTATGAAATTTACTCGCACCAAACGAGGCTATCATCGAAGATAATATATAATTATAAAACCTTAAGTTTCATAAATTATCTTAGCCATTTCACTTTCAATGAGCAGCCCAGAATATTCCATATTTCCAGAAGTAAATAGAAGGAAGTTGTAAGCCTATTCTACCCTTTATGAGGAGACTTCAATTATTATTATTATTATTATTATTATTATTATTATTATTATTATTATTATTATTATTATTATTATTTTTTTTTTTTTCGTGCCATACAATTTAAGTGGCGGGAAACAGCGGACGGACCCGAGATCTTACAACGCTGCGCTATAGAGATACACCTCTACCCTCTATGTTGTCGAAAACCCCTGTGTTTTCCATCTAATTTTTGGAGAATGTGTGGCTTTGACAGCAGTGTGAGAAATGAGGCGGTGGCATAGGGCAACAGACCACTTTAAAACTGCATGGTCCAGTTAAAAAATAAATCGGATGGTGGTTAGTGGTCTACGAAACCACTAACAAAATCCAACGATTTTTTAAAACGTTTCTTGATTCTTGGAACTACAAATTTTGAAGTTGCGTTATTGAGAGCCAATTTATTAGTCTTTGAAAAATTGTGATTTAGCCTAGCAGACAACGTGCCCTGGTCAATGGTCATAGGCCATTTTATTTATTCCAGGCTAGGGGGTCGTCAGAAGTCCACTAAATTTTTTTTCTTATTTTTCACCCAGTTTTACAGCACCTCCCCCTTTCCACCCCACCACGAGACTAGAGGTCACGCGCGTGACGCGAGCGAATTTGGTTTCTAAAAATGTGTAAATAGATTTCATTTACTAAAATATGACAGTACATATTTCTAAAAGGCGCGAATTCGAAATTTCTTCGCGCCGTAATGCGCAACGGGCGAAAAACTCAAGTCTGTTATTTATTCATTACTATTTTTATCGATTGCTCAATTGCTGCTTAGTCACTAGGTGCATAGCCTCCTCGATCACGCGCTTCGGCGGCGCTCGCACTATAGAAGCCCCGGCAATCGGCCGAAAATCGCGAATTTATGAATTCTCGATTTTTGCAAAACTACCCCAAACTGATGCACGTCTCAAAGGGGGAAATTGACCAAATTTTAAGGGTTTTTGCCCTTTTCAGGGCTTTAATGACTTTAAAAGCCACAATTAAAATATATGCTTTGAAAATTATTTTATCTCCCTAACCAGGTTTCGTAATTTTAGGGTGATTCGTTTTTAAGTTAAAAATTAAATATCAACGTTACGTAAGATTGTAGCAAGCTTATACCGCGTACAATTTGGCGCTTCAACCATTAACTCGTGTAAGTCTCGAAATTTTGGGATAGACGTTTTCCTGCCATTTTCCAAATGTCATACATAGGTATTTAACTATAATGGGAATAGATTAGTTTGAATCTACTCTCATTATAGTTAAATACCTATATATGGCGTTTTGAAAACTTCTCGAATTTCTCTCCCAAAATTTCACAACTTACACGAGTTAATGACTAAAGCACCAAATTGTACGTGGTAAAGATTTGCACACGCTACCACCTTACATTGATAATTAATTTTTAATTTAAACTTATCACCCTAAATTACGAAATCTGGTTAGGGAAATATTTCGGCTTACAACCCTATATTAGATTAAATAACTAGGTTTAGAAAAAAATGTTGTTTGGGGCAACCTTATATTGGTATAGTTTTATAAATATATTTTGTACAACATATTGATAATACTACTATAATCATAGGTTTAGATGTTGGTGAATGTTTTAAATTTAAAGAGAATCTAAAATTATTTGAGGACTCTCATTCCACAATGCTATTGTTTACGAAAATATTAAGGGATGTAATGTACTACTAGAAAAGAAATACCCATCATAGACCTCTCAAAATTTTTAGACAACTGTATCTTACGAAAAAGACAAGAGAAGACCGCCGTATTTAGATTTTATTATTTAATATTATATTATCAATCTATTTGAAACTTACTGAAGTTTTGGGTTGTTAGGAAGCTCATCCAAAGGAACTGTGGCGAAACCTTTAAAATGTTTCTGGTACTCCGGAAACGTCTTAAAAAACCTGGAAAGATAACGTATATTTTTTATTTTACGCTAATTAAGTGAATATTAAATGGAGGAATGTTTACAGCAGAGTGATTCAGTGAAGGCATTTGGATAGAAATAATTTGCGAAATTGGTATTTTAAAGATAGCGCCTAAAAGGGAGACTGAATGAAATGGTGTAGTATACGCGACAACATAATTTTTAGATATCTTAGACCATAAAATATGCCACTTAATACAAAAACAAAGTATGGAGGAAGTGACTTTTAATTGCTGTTTTATAAACAAAATTGGGCGCACAATTTTTCCTTCAGTCTCCTTTTAAACTACAGGGACTTGGCACGGCGAGGGTTCCTTCTATTTGAAATTCAATTAAGTTTCCAAATGAAAGCAGTTGTTAGACTGCGTGGCTTAAGAACAGTACGACAAGGTTAAGTTGGATATATGAAATCGACAATATATTTTGTACCGTTTTGCTAAAGTCACCTTGTCACTGAGATTAGAGTGGAGGCACCTGGTTTTTTTTTCACACGCTGGCTGATAATGTTTAGAGAGGTCGACAGTAATAAAAGGCCAATTTTGAAAGGATTTCGTTTTTTTTCGGGGCCCCGTTGAAATTTACACGTTGGCTATATCCGCCACTGAACCTTGAACAAGTCTTTACACGTATCTACAATCATAGTAGATTTAAGAAGCAAATTCTTAGAATTGAGTATCACTTTTTAATACCTTAACGTTAAACTAAGCCATTGCGGGCAAAATAATTGAAAAATGTGTCGACCGAGACTCGAAAGATACGAAAATGTATTGGAAACGTTGCGAAAGGCTACGACTTCTACAGCGATTCACTCCATAAAGTTATTCTCCATGCCATTAAAGTTCGGGTCGTGTTCAGCGCGACTCTGAACTGAATTGTAAATGAAACATTTTGAAACGAGACTAAAATCAACTATAGATATAAGTATCGTCGCGAGAACAGCGGATGTAGGCGTATTTGTCACAGTCAATGGTAGCTTCCATTTGACGAGCGGCTAATTTCACGATCATTCCAAAGAGACGAGTTCCCTTAATTTTGTCCGTGTTTAAACTCAGTTTTGACGAATATAATGCAATAAGCCCTAGTGTATCGTTTTGTTTCAATTATTCTAGGCCTACTTCTCCCATACATAAAAATTAAAAAGGGTTTGGAAACGATTTTATGTGTAAATTTTTACTCTAATTGCTTCAAATTTAAGTTGGTAATTAGAAAAAGTAAGTTATTTTACATCTTCGAAATGGTAGCGTCGACGGGTAGCGTTATTTAATATGAAAAAACAACTTGTCAAGTCAAATAGTTATGATTTTACTTCGACTGTCCCATGCAAAAACGAGGTTTTCTGATAAATTCGAGTACGGGGAGTTCAAATATGTGGTTAAACTATTCTAAAAGCCCCGCCGCAAGTTTGAAAAATAAATTAGAAAATTTAAATTTTCACTGTTAAAATCCCGTAGACTAGGCTAACCTAGCCTAAAAGCTAAGACTATTGACAGCAAAAATAATTATTAAAATCTATGATATTTTATCACAGAAAATTTCAGTTCTCATTTTTATTTATTATTATTATTATTATTATTATTATTATTTTCAAACTTGGGGTGGTTTTAGATTATTTTAACCATATTATCGAATCTATCAGAAAGCGTTAGTTTTGGCATGATGGGACACGCATGATGGGAAGCAGAATTATCGGTCTGGGCGAATTGGGAATACATCATTTTGGGCCAATTGAGCCCCCATTGGGCCAACGTTTTTTGGCTAAAGGGGAACAAACCCATTTAACACCACAGGAAAAGATGACACCGTAGGGAAAACCTCGATATAACGAAATTCAAGGATGCCGAAACGTTACATCCTAATTTCGTTATAGCGTCTTGGCGTTGTCATTGCGGTTCTGCGGAAGCTATGCTATGGGGCTAGAATTCAGATAGGTTGGTTATAAGCGCTATTTCGTTATACCACGTTTCGTTAAAACGAGGTTTTACTGTATATGAAAATGAATCATTAGAAATTTCCAGTTTTTGAGGCGAAAGTTTTGAATATACGCAACAGTCAACCTTAGTACGGGGCTAAAATAAATTCTAGACCTTCAAATGCTTCCGCGTACTATAATATTATATTGATGATAACTTCATTTTCACACTGTTCAAAGGTACACATTTTCTTTAGGTCTACAAAATATTCTTGTAACTTTTTTAAAGAAAGTCATATCTAATGCTTAAGATACATAAATAATAAGTAAGGATCAAGCGAACTAAAAATCCCAACAAACTTTTTAATGTTCGTGGGTATACGTAAGAATCGAGTGAAAATTCCAATTAATATCATTTATTTAAATTCGTTTGGATTAAAGCATTTCATTTACGCACGGGTCAACTGATTATACGCGAACTCCTCCATTCTTCCAGAAACTTATATTTGTCAGGATTTTAATACTTTCTAGAAAGCTTCAAGATCTCAATTTGGGGTTAAAATCCGCGAAGAAACTACTCTAATAACTTCTCAATTTCGTATAACAATTGAGTACGAATTGTCAATTTGCCTTACATTCGGTTGTATGTTAATTATAATAGTAAATGGATATTGTTTTCGCGAACGGACAATAATATCCGATTGATATTCACGGTGGTCTTATTCAATTAACAAAAGTTAAACGTATAACCTAGATATGATTATAAAATTTTACAATATATTTCCGAGCCATCTGCTGGGAAAATTTGTTTTTGAAATTTCGCGTCTCACGCGGGGGAAAGTGACCTTTACGATTCTTCAAACTCGCGATTCAGCGTCTCGAATATACAAGACCTCCACAAGATATTTCTGATTATTTTTATCATTTTTCATAATTTGAAATTATATCCACGGCGCGAAGTCTAAGATAAATCCACCAACGTTAATCGAAATATTAAATAACTGATTATTATTATTAACTGATTGTCCAAACCCCTTGCTTCTACTTATTATTTTTAACTTTTGTAAAGTTTCTGGTCAAATTTCAAATGGTGTAATTTATCGAGAAATAAAGTAACTTTTTGTTCAATGGTTACATTCAGGCTCAAGTTTAACTTCGACTGCCTTTAAAATTAATTTACAGATTTAATTACGACTCGGTTAATTAAGATAAGATTAATTTTATTTACATTATCAAAGATAGCCTAAAGTATTATTAAGAATGTAATATTTGGTCTACCCAATCTTATTTTTTATGATTAGTCCTATTTCCTACAAATGGTTCATTAGGCAACAACCATTGGAAGTTTACCAATTTTTCTACTTTTATGTCTAAACAAATGTCAGAACTACCAACGAGCTTTAAAAGCTCCAACTGCAAAATGCTTCGCAAATCAGAACCGGGTTCTTTTAAAAAAAAGGGCGGAAAAGAGAAATGGAAGTTCATGCAAACTCAACGGCTTATTTATTTTGGAAAGGCGCGTTCGCGAGCTTATTTAATCGCGATTAAACTATTTTCGATACTTTGTTTAATTTAACTAAATTTAAGTTTGCCTTTAAAGGGAGCATGCAACCTAACAACCAGTGATTTTTATAGGTTCCCTATCGTTTAAACAGGCCTAGTCCAACAGTAAAAAAAAAAAAAAAAAATTACATACAAATATTAAACTAGAAATCAATTTAAAAGTTAATCCGGAAAATAGGCTATAGCTCTTGATTCGTGGAAATCCAGAATATCTTTGCGTTAAAAGGTAGGCGATCAATCGAATCACGGAGGTATCGCCTTATCGACTGGCCTTTGCTCATTGGTCGCTGACCCATTAATGCCAATAAATTCAGCTGATTTCCATTTAAATTTATTTCTTATTCAATATTGGTTCGTATATTTTTACTGTTGATTAGGCATATTTAAACGATAACGAATCAATAAAAAAATCACTCGTTAGGTTGTATTCTCCCTTTAAAGGGAGAGCAATTTGACAACCTGCCCGAAACGAATCAACAGTTGCTTGTTTTTACTTTAAATTCTACCACGAGTTTTCAGCTTCAGTTAATCTATTTCTCGCGCGAACGCGCCTTTAACCACGGACCGTGCTTTAACGAGATGTTCTTTCAAAATATTCCGTACAAAAATGTGTGTAAAAATAGTTTAAAAAGCAAATACTCCCATAAATAAACAAGTCTTTTAAAAAAAAATCCGTAAAAAACTTAATCTAAATGGCTCGGAAATAGAAAGGTTCAAGGAGACTGGAAACGCGAAATTTGGTCGATTTTCGAATCTGCCTACCCCTAATTTGATAAATTTTATCATACGTGCTGATGCGGTATATCTTAAAGGGTAATTGGAGTTAAAAATGGAACAGCTTTTGAGTTTATTTTCGGAATCACAAGAAAATATCTTTCGAGAATTTTGAAACGCAATTATAATAGACACGCGGTTTTGGTGTTTAAATTAATTTCTAAAGTTTGCTAAAATGTCTATAAAAGAAAATAAAACAAGATGGTCAAGCCCATAGGAATAGCTAGACCCATGACATTGTAAAAGAGGCTGAAAAGAACCTCTTTGAACAATTTGAATGGCGTTTCGAGATTCCTTTAAACACGAAGTTTTTCAAATCATGTTTTTCAAATCATGTTTTTCAAATCATGTTTTTCAAATCATGTTTTTCAAATCATGTTTTTCAAATCGGGTTTTTCAAATCGGGATTTTCAAATCGGGATTTTCAAATCGGGATTTTCAAATCGGGATTTTCAAATCGGGATTTTCAAATCGGGATTTTCAAATCGGGATTTTCAAATCGGGATTTTCAAATCGGGATTTTCAAATCGGGATTTTCAAATCGGGATTTTCAAATCGGGATTTTCAAATCGGGATTTTCAAATCGGGATTTTCCAATCGGGATTTTCCAATCGGGATTTTCCAATCGGGATTTTCCAATCGGGATTTTCCAATCGGGATTTTCCAATCGGGTTTTTCCAATCGGGTTTTTCCAATCGGGTTTTTCCAATCGGGTTTTTCCAATCGGGTTTTTCCAATCGGGTTTTTCCAATCGGGTTTTTCCAATCGGGTTTTTCCAATCGGGTTTTTCCAATCGGGTTTTTCCAATCGGGTTTTTCCAATCGGGTTTTTCCAATCGGGTTTTTCCAATCGGGTTTTTCCAATCGGGTTTTTCCAATCGGGTTTTTCCAATCGGGTTTTTCCAATCGGGTTTTTCCAATCGGGTTTTTCCAATCGGGTTTTTCCAATCGGGTTTTTCCAATCGGGTTTTTCCAATCGGGTTTTTCCAATCGGGTTTTTCCAATCGGGTTTTTCCAATCGGGTTTTTCCAATCGGGTTTTTCCAATCGGGTTTTTCCAATCGGGTTTTTCCAATCGGGTTTTTCCAATCGGGTTTTTCCAATCGGGTTTTTCCAATCGGGTTTTTCCAATCGGGTTTTTCCAATCGGGTTTTTCCAATCGGGTTTTTCCAATCGGGTTTTTCCAATCGGGTTTTTCCAATCGGGTTTTTCCAATCGGGTTTTTCCAATCGGGTTTTTCCAATCGGGTTTTTCCAATCGTGTTTTTCCAATCGTGTTTTTCCAATCGTGTTTTTCCAATCGTGTTTTTCCAATCGTGTTTTTCCAATCGTGTTTTTCCAATCGTGTTTTTCCAATCGTGTTTTTCCAATCGTGTTTTTCAAATCGTGTTTTTCAAATCATGTTTTTCAACTTGGCTACCTGTGAACGCGTCTTTATATCTAATCTTTATTAATTTATCTTGGATACCCGTGTGAAAGCGGCTTTATCTTTATTAATTTATCTTGGATACTCGTGTGAAAGCGGCTTTATATCTAATCGTTATGTATTTATGTTGGATACCCGTGTGTACGCGGCTTTATATCTAATCGTTATGTATTTATCTTGGATACCCGTGTGTACGCGGCTTTATATCTAATCTTTATAAATTTATCTTGGATACACGTGTGAACGTGGCTTCATATCGAATATTTATTAATTTTTAACTTAGATACCCGTGCGAACAGGCATTTATATATTATCTTTGTCATTTTATCTTGGGTACTCGTGCGAACGGGACTTAATATATATTCTTTATTAAGTCATTTTTATCTTGGAAACGCGTCTTTATATCTATTCTTTATTAAGTAATTTTATCTTGGATACCCTGCGAACACGCCTTTATATCTAATCTTTATTAATTTTTACCTTGGATACCCTTGTGAATTCACCTTTGCATCTAATCTTTATCGTCTTATCTTGGATACCCGTGAAAACGCACCATAATATCTAAAATTTATTAATTCATTTTATCTTGAACACCCGTGTAAACACGCCTTTATCTAATCAACGTATAAGAAAATATTGAATATCTTCGAAAATATCTTTTATATTAAATTTAAGTTTCAGCAACATTGGTTTTTAGATTAAGTTAAATCATTTAATCTGTTTTAATTTTAATTTAAATGAATATTACGTTTCAATTCAGTAAAAGCTATCAACTCAGAAGGCTAAAATTGACGCGAATCCAAAAGATACTATATAAGGCGTTCATTTATCATTATAAACTAACAAGCGAGTAACGGTTGCTGCTCTTCAATGAGCTGTGATGGATGTACGTTTACAGCATGGTAGAAGCTAATAACTGTCAAGCTCCGTGGGTGATGACGTCTTCTTCTGACGTCACGTACAGACAGATCCTCTTCGTGAACTAAAAGTTCACTCGGAGAGGTAAGAAGTCGAAAGTTTTTCCTATTCGATGACGTAACAGACAGAACCTCTCCGTGAATTAACAGTTCACTCGGAGAGGTAAGGAGACGAAAGTTTTTCGATTCGATGACGTATTTCGTCTTCTTGCAAGACGCCGACGCCATCGCCAAAACCAACGCCGACGCCGCAGTGAATATAGTAGCTAGACCCCACTAGGGTTGCGTCTAGCTAACCAACGCCGACGCCGCAGTGAATATAGTAGCTAGACCCCACTAGGGTTGGGTCTAGCTAAAAATCGGGCCAGTCATATTATTTCCGCCTTCAACAGCTCTCGTAACGTCCTAACGTGAAGAGAATACACTTATCTTCATATACCATACATAAAAGATGATCCTCGGGGCAGTATAAAATATTATATGTTATGATGAGGAAATGAGTTAACGAAGAAAGACCCGTAATTAAAAATAAAATAAAAACTTTATTCCAAAATGGAGACGTTTCGAGCCGTGGCTCGTCATTCAGTCTGAATGACGAGCCACGGCTCGAAACGTCTTCATTTTGGAATAAAGTTTTTATTTTATTTTTAATTACGGGTCTTTCTTCGTTAACTCATTTCCTCATCATCTTAATTAACCGTAATACGAATCAGAGTTATGAAGAAATTATATGTTATGCTTGGGGCCAGGTGGCGTTGATATCATGCTTCAATGGTGATTGGCGGGTTTTCGTGGGAATAAGTTAGTGATCTCAAAGACTGCTTGGAGCGATTTTAAACGTTCTTAAACGTTTAAAAATATAGTAGCCGTTATTATTTGCCTATTTTAGGATTCTTGTACTTTATTAGTTGGACAATTAGGAGGTAAGTTAAATATATCAAACAAATATTTCTTTAGTAATTGAAAGCACCTAATTATATTGATATAAAAATGCAGGAACGCTTATTTAAAGCGAGCGTCTGCTCGATTTAGTTACGATTTCAACCGCTAGATGTAGTAATTTTTTTGTAAATTTGAAAAATGGACCTTTTCATCTAAGTCCCATGATTGGATAAAATGTGTCACGTGTATACAAAAACTTAGACTGGGGCTTCAACTGGGACATACAACATAATGAAAACGGTAGCCTGCTAACGCGTCTCGCTGAACAGTCCATGTTTTCTCGCGTCTGTCTTGGTAGCTCAGCTGTACCGGCTGTTTCTCTCTTTCCGTTTTAAGTTTTACTTTTGAAATCGGTCTGGCAGCGGCGCTCTTATTACGCGGCTACGATACCACGAATGAAATTCGAATTGTTTGTAAGTTTCTAAATTATATTTAAACTATATATTAACAATATAAATACTAATCAAATAAATTTTGCAGAATCTTTTGAATGAATGGTGGTCAGGATTATTAATATGTAGGCCATGTTCTAAAAACTTGAAACTTGGGCGGTAGGGGCCTTAGCCGACTTCAGCCTCCGAGTTTCCGCGCCGCCGCGGCAGGCAGCCTTCGCCGGAGTTTGGTTTACGAGGGCCGAGGCAGTTTAGCATGAAAATCAAAATGTTTTTACTTCTTTCAAGTAATTTTAAGTATTTTAATGTTTATTTAAATATAATTTAATTAATGATTCTGCTAATTTATTCCCATAGAGTCTTTGGCGGGAGCCAGGATTTCTTCAAAGTCCAAGAATTTGTTAGGCTTATAAATTGTTTTGGAAAATTTTAAATTTTGACCATAGAGTTCCAGAATCTCTACTATCTTTCTCCGAATTTTATTAAAAAAAGGCTAGTAATAAAGGTATGTAATCTTAAGATATAAACAAATTATAATATTACAGAATACGCCTTATAAAGATTGACCTGTGCACGAAAATAAATCTGGCCAATAAAATTGGTAATAATTCTTTTCGAATTACTAGAACAGTTATTGCTGCTCATTTAAGATTTTGAAGGAGTAATCTCACAAAATAGGTCTCTTTATATTTTTTGTTACCTTGTTCCAATTACGTAATCAAATGATTTAGAATGTTGTTTTTAAGAGTGTAGATAAAAATTAACTAAAGTAGAAAATTATTTCCCGCATTAGCAACAACGATAAAAAGGCAAAATTCTCCTCAAGGCTCGACAGCTTTTATGAATTTTCTTGTAAAGTTTTAATTGTTTTGCCAATTTGAGAGTAAAACTTTTCTCATTCTATTTCCAATGTATTTTGATATAGATCAATTGGAATATTAGATTAACAAAGAACAGTTTACTACCAAACTATTCTGTAAAAAAAAACACTAACTAACCAAAAGAGCAAATTAATATCTTATTTTTAATTTTTATTCGTCATTAACTTTATTATTGGTTTGAAAATCAATCTGGAATATTGCTGTGAAATTCAAAACTAAAAGATTCATTAGCAGGCCTTTATACTCCAAAATTAAAGTGATACTGTAACTTTCGCGATTTCGGAAAACTTTCGCGATTTCGGAAAACTTTCGCGATTTCGGGAAAACTTTCGCGATTTCGGGAAAACTTTCGCGATTTCGGGAAAACTTTCGCGATTTCGGGAAAACTTTCGCGATTTCGGGAAAACTTTCGCGATTTCGGGAAAACTTTCGCGATTTCGGGAAAACTTTCGCGATTTCGGGAAAACTTTCGCGATTTCGGGAAAACTTTCGCGATTTCGGGAAAACTTTCGCGATTTCGGGAAAACTTTCGCGGTTTCGGGAAAACTTTCGCGGTTTCGGGAAAACTTTCGCGATTTCGGGAAAACTTTCGCGATTTCGGGTGAACCATCGCCACCTCGAATCAACTCCATGACTTTGGGCCCGAGAATAGATAAATAATTATTATCTAACCATACTGTTTATTGGATGAGTGATTTAGACCCCTATCATAGCAGACAGAAGGGTGTCTATTTCTCAAAAACAAATAGGCTATCTATATCAACACAATACTGTTAATACAGCAGTCTACTAAAAAAAGAAAAACATTGAGGAAATACAATGAAACTTCAGAGTATCATTGAGCCAAGCCACAAAGCCATATTACAGTTTTATTAACAGTAATGTAACTCTTGGGAACACAGGTTGCTAATACTGGAAATAATTACATTTTCATATGTATACGTAGTCTATAAATTTTCTAACTATATTATTAAGTAATTGCAACTGACGGCAAATCTAAAATTTTAAATACCAAAGCCAAAAATTTTAAATACCAAAGCCAAAAAAGTACGAATTTATTTTTATGATTCATGGAAACGAAAATATCGTCATTTTTGCTTTGTCTTTTCCATGGAAAAACTACTACATGCAAGTACAATATAGTATCCTATCCCTCCCCTTTATGTTAAAAGTCTTATTTTGTGAAATTACTCCTTTAAAATAGTAAAATAGAGAAGTAACGTTTGAGGGGTAATAAACGTCCCGGTGTTCTAGCCAATGAAAGGGACTCATTTTGATCAGAATAGGCTATTTGAAGATATCTTGAATCAATTCATAATCAGGGTTGCCAAAGGTCAGGAAAAACAAGGAAAAGGCCATGGAATTTTAACCCACTGAATGTTTAATTTCATCATTTGGGTAACGGTTTTACCTTGAAGAAAGCATTTGAGTCAGATTGTGGAATCCCCTTTTTATATATTCTCTATTCTTTTGTATAAAATGAGAATGGGGGAGGAGGCCTTGAAAATAATATGGTCTCTTTTAAGAGTTATTTTAGCAGTATAAGGTCTATTTTCACCTTTTTTTTCTCACCCATATAATCCCCATTCTCCCCTTCCCATGAGGGAAAGTAATTTCTTGTCTATTTTTTAGACCATGCGCCCTCACAAAATTATCTCTCTAATAAACGGAATGTGACCTTGCAGCAACTAATAGATCATAGAGAGAGTTTTATCGGGGAGGTCTATTTTCGTCAATTTGTCGTTGTGGAATAAGATTTCTCAAATGTCTTTTTGAAGGGCCACATTTTGGATTATTTTCTCATGGATAATAAGGGCAATAGCCTGATCTGACACGCTTTTTATGGTCCTTTTGTAAATTTTGGGGTAAGAAAGAGGGGTGGGGTTTAAAATTGGACATAATGGTTGGAACCTTGCATAAAGCAAAGAGTAAGTAAGCCAACAAGAACGGTTGGGGGGAAGGGCGCTTTTCTGCTTTATCACCGCCCCCACTGGGCGAAAAGGCACAGGTGGCTTACGGATTTGTAAACATTACCGTCCCTCCCTCAATTGTCTTTGAAGTCATAACAGACCTTATATTTCCCCTCTCCTCCCAGCCCTTATATGAGGGTTAACAGGGTACTCAGCGCCCTTAAATTATTTTGGACATCCCCAAACCAAAATGAGATCTTTATCATCACTTATCATTTATTTTAGGCCGTGAACTTCGTGGCGCTATTTTTCGAAATAGATCATGTAGAAAAATCCTTAAAATATTTTTCCTTGAAAAATTACTTCCTACAGAAACATGTAAGAATTATTTCTTTCCTGGGAAGAATTTTCGGTATTTTCATTGAAAATACCGAAAATGTTTCAACCGCCCAAAGTGTGAAAAATTCAGATTATTGAGAAATTCCCCTGAATTATTAAAAGTACAATTGGGACCGATATCATTGAAAATTAGTTTTTAAAATATTTTATCAAGGATAAACGTTTAGACTATTTTCGGATTTGACCTAATTGCGTATAATATTGTAACAAAAACCCTTTCAATCCCCCCTCCCCCAGACAGGCGCATTTCCAAACGGAGTCGGAAATGTAGCCAGGAAAATATCCATGAGAAAATATAAAACTCCTAAGAGCGATGTAAATAGTTTAGAAGGGGGTAGGCATAGTTTCAAAAAGGGGGTAGGG